>SJYA01000759.1:861565-1182926 GCA_006410615.1 Neotragus moschatus | reverse complement strand
TTTTTTTTTTTTTTTTAATAAGATATACTGAGTATTTCCTTTTAACCAAGTACAAGCTATTTATATCTAGAAATAGAATGGGCTTTGTGGTCTAGGGGAGAACTTTTCTTTTTCTGCCTTCATGTATCCTGCCGGACTTCCTGCTTGCTTTATCATTTGTTTCACAGCTGTGTTAGAGGGAAGCAGAAATAGACAATTAACCAGCTCAGATATATATATGTTTCCGTGGAATTGGGCTGGATTAACAACCAATAAAAGTGGCCATGGATTAAAATATCCATGGAAGAAAGACTGAGTACTGGAAAAAAGATAAATAAAATAATTTAGGAGAAAAGCACTATACACGAAGATGGAATTTTTCACAATCTGGAGGTAGAGGTGTTTATGAGCTATTAATAACCTGAGACTGTGGGCTGGTCTACGTGAAAGATAGAAGAGGCTTTTCCCCATAGATTTTCTTGTATAGATTCAGTTCATTTCATTCAGTCAGTTGTGTCTGGCGCTTTGTGACACCATGGACCGCAACACCCCAGGTTTCCTTGTCCATCACCAACTCCCAGAGCTTACTCAAACTCATGTCCATTGAGTCGGTGATGCCATCCAACCATCTCATCCTCTGTCGTCCCCTTCTCCCCCTGCCCTCAATCTTTCCCAGCATCGGGTCTTTTCAAATGAGTCAGTTCTTCGCATCAGGTGGCCAAATTATTGGAGTTTCAGCTTCAGCGTCAGCCCTCCCAATGAATATTCAGGACTGATCTCCTTCAGAACGGACTGGTTGGCTCTCCTTGCAGTCCAAGAGACTCTCAAGAGTCTTCTCCAACACCACAGTTCAAAAGCATAGTCCAACTCTCACATCCATACATGACCACTGGAAAAACCATAGCTTCGACTAGACGGACCTTTGTTGGCAAAGTAATGTCTCTGCTTTTTAATACGCTGTCTAGGTTGGTCAGAGCTTTTCTTCCAAAGAGCATCTTTTAATTTCATGACCGCAGTCACATCCACAGTGATTTTGGAGCCCCCCAAAAATAAAGTCTCTCACTGTTTCCATGGTATAGATTACTGACTTATTAAAAAAACAAACAGTATACTAGCATTTTTGAGATGAGAAATGAGTCCTCTTGACTAAAAACTATGCTGTGACTGTGCCGAGAGTCGTCCAGCGCCGCAGCCATTGCTCACCACGCTCACTTTCCTGTTACCTCCCACCCTGATAACTGCAGGAACTTCCTAAGTGGCTTCCAACTGTTCGTTCAAACTCCAGCTCATCATTCTCACAGTCGTGGTTATCAGTTGTCATCACTCACAGCTCTTCTCCTATCTGTGTCCTTCTCTCAGAACTCTTAAGTGGCTCACTGTTGCCCACGTGAAGAACTCAGTGAAGCATGTTGACTTCTTTTCATACAGCCTCATTGCCATCATTCAGCCTCTGCTAGTGATTTGTTGAATAAGATTCCAAAGCCAGAAAATCTTAACAGAAGAAACTCTTACTCACTGACCTATGCACAAACTTCTTTAAAGGGAAGAAAAGTGTATTTTCTCATTTTTATTAGTATCTCTTTTTTCAGTTGCTATTGTTTATAAATGTCTTCAGATAACTGAGTTGATGCTTTGATTCTCTGCCTGCCTGGTTGCTAGCAGCTGAATATGTTCTCAGACTTATTGCATAAATAGTCTGCACAAATTAGGATGAAAAATTAATACTCACAGCCTCCTTGGCCATGGAAACACATTATCAAATGCTTTTTATCCTTTTTTCTCCCTTTATTTCTTAGGGGCCTGTCTTCACTGTTTCATTTTCAAAAGGTGGAGAGCTGTTTACATCAGGAGGCGCAGATGCACAGGTCTGTAAAGCTCTCTGCTCCCTCTTTGATTTGAATCTGAGACTTCAGCTGAGGTTTTTACAACCAGCTAGTTTGTCTATGTTCAGATGATTATGAATGAGTTTATGTTTTAGTTAGTGCCAAGGAATCTGCTATCTCATAACTGAAATGGTACCAGTTCTGATCATTTTTGGAACTCAAATGACAGTTATTTTCTTTTGCTCATCTTTATACTTACTTATACATAAAACTAACACTGAGTGCCTAATATTGGTGTGGGCCTGATTTTCACTTGAATTGTTGCCTAATCTATTGTCTGTGTGTTTTATTTTTCAAATGTTGATTAAACTTCTTGAGTATGGTACATTTAAGTTGTAACACATCTGTATTTATTTGAAATGACAAAAAGTCATTCAGAGCCACATTTATTGAATAAAGTAGACATAAAATTCAGAATACAAAATCTCTCCCTATTACCCTTTTAAAAAGTATTGAGATATAATGTGGGAAAATATATCTAGCCTTCCTAACTATTTTGAGAGCCTATTCTATATGTTCATTTTTTAAAAATTTCCTTCTACTTGTACTTACAAATCAATAACTGCCAACTTGATTAATTTTTATAGGTCTTATTATGGAGGACTAACTTTGATGAACTGAATTATAAAGATGTTAGTAAAAGAAACCTCAAAAGACTGCACTTTGATTCACCACCACATCTTCTCGATATCTACCCAAGGACACCACATCCTCACGAGGGAAGAACCGAAACTGTTGAAGTGAGTATTTGACAAGTATTTTCTCTGCCATTTGTAAGTGTACACATTGGGACTACTGGCGACCTCTATGCTTGGAATTATACTTAATTGTATAAAGCCTAGTCCTCCTTTAAAACAACAACACTTTAAGAAACAATTATACTCACTAGTTAAAACTATAAGTTGAACAGTATATAAAGTGCTAAAGTCTCATATATGCAGCTTGAAGATTTAGAAATGAAACTTAAAACCTGTGATAATAATAATGGGAAAGGAAGAATGGAATCTAAGGCCTCTGACTGTAAAGTCTGAGCTAGTTTGTGTTCAGGAAACTCATGTGATAGCTGTCATGAGAACAGCTGAAAGGCAAGAATTTTTAGGGCAATAATTGGGTATCTTGAAGCAAGTCTTATGAGGTTTAAGCATTACACCTAGTAATTGGTACCATTTTACTGTTTGCCAACGTATATTTTCAAACATATAGTTGTCTATTTAGCTGTAAATTTGTCTTTGCTGGGTACTTAGCTGGCATTAGTCTGTTTCTTCCCATTTTGCATGATTCCTCTTAAGTTCTTTTTTCTCTCAGCAAAAGCTAAAATCAGGAATCACTATTGTCTGTTCATCTGAATTTTTTCCCCCAGTCATTGGCAGAATCTTTCTTTGTTTTTAGAGTAGATGTTTTGCATTTTTGAGATATGATTCCTGAGTGGCAGTTCCCAGCCACTTCCTGCTTGTCATTCATGCTGTGGTCTGACTCCTTTCCTGGCTCCTGGGCCCCTCACCCGCTGCCAGCCCTTTAACTTTGGTTTCGTCAGCCTTGGTCTTCTCTCTTACCTCAGCTGTTTCTGTTAGTCTCAGGGTGTGTGTGTGTGTGTGTGTGTGTGTGTGTACACTCATGTGTAAGTTTTCAGAAAAAAAATGATACCTTTGGACAGTTTTCTAGATTTTGTTTAATCTGGTCACATCTTTGGGATTTCTTTCCTTGTTTTTCCATGGTAGTGTTTATTTTCAGTTCTTTGCTATAATTTTTGTCCTCTTCAACTTTTCAATTTTTGTCCTTTTCAACCATTTTTCCAGACCTTCTAAAAAAAGTATTTACCATTGTGCTTTACTTCATCTCTGTGCCATTTATTGTATTATCATTTCCTCACTTTTTAAAAAAACAATTATTTCAACATTTATTATAAAATGTAATATTAAGATAATATGTTGGAAATAAGAACATTCCTTTCAGTTCAGTCACTTAATTGTGTCCAACTCTTTGCTACCCCATGGGCTGCAGCCATGCCAGGCTTCCCTGTCCATCACCAAATCCCAGAGTTTACTCAAACTCATGTCCATTGAGTCAATGATGCCACCCAACTGTCTCATCCTCCGTTGTCCCCTTCTTCTCCTGCCTTCAGTCTTTTCCAGCATCAGGGTCTTTACCAATGAGTAAGTTCTTCATATCAGGTGGCCAAAGGATTGGAGTTTCAGCTTCAGTATCAGTCCTTCCAGTGAATATTCAGGACTGATTTCCTTTAGGATGGACTGGTTGGATCTCTTTGCAGTCCAAGAGACTCTCAAGAGTCTTCTCCAACACCATAGTTCAAAAGCCTCAATTCTTTGGTATTCAGCTTTCTTTATAGTCCAACTCTTACATCCATACATGACTACTGGAAAAACCATAGCTTTGACTAGACAGACCTTTGTTGGCAAAGTAATGTCTCTGCTTTTCAATACACTATCTAAGTTGATCATAACTTTTCTTCCAAGAAGCAAGTGTGTTTTAATTTCATGGCTGCAGTCAGCATCTGCAGTGATTTCGGAGCCCCCCAAAATGAAGTCTGTCACTATTTCCATTGTTTTCCCATCTATTTGCCATGAAGTAATGGGACCAGATGCCATGATCTTAGTTTACTGAATGTTGAGTTTTAAGCCAACTTTTTCACTGTCCTCTTTCACTTTCATCAAGAGGCTGTTTAGTTCTTTTTCGCTTTCTGCCATAAGGGTGATGTCATCTGCATATCTGAGGTTATTGATATGTCTCCCGGCAATCTTGATTCCAGCTTGTGTTTCTTCCAGCCCAGCATTTCTCATGATGTACTCTTCTTATAAGTTAAAAAAGCAGGGAGACAATATACAGCCTTGACATACTCTTTTCCCAGTTTGGAACCAGTCAGTTGTTCCATGTCCAGTTCTAACTGTTGCTTCTTAACCTGCATACAGATTTCTCAGGAGGCAGATCAGAACATTAAGTGAATGTAATATCATTTGCTTTTTTTTATTATATATTCCTGGACTCTACAAATATTTGTTAGGTTCATACTATGTGTAAATACATGGTGGTATATGTTTTAGATCTTCAAAATGGATTGTAAGAAATTCCATTTTCACCAGTATGATTAAATGGATACCTCCCACTAAAAACAACTATGCATGCTTGATAAACTGTAGTCATCTATGTATTTATGTGAGGATGGCTCATGGAATTTATTTCTATGCAATAGATTGTATTCCATTGAAATCATTATTCATTTTTAAAATAAATTTTATACATTTTTAATTGGAGGATAATTGCTTTACGAGGTTGTGTGGGTTTCCGCTATACCACAGTGTGAGTCAGCCTCCCTCCTACTTCCCTCATCGCTCCCCTCTAGGTTGTCACAGAGCACCAAGCTGAGCTTCCCCCTGGCTATTGTGCACGTATAGCTATTTTGCTATATTTGGTACTATATATATGTCAATGCTATGCTCATCTGTGCGCCTCCTCTTCTCCTTCCCCACCTGTACCCACCAGTCTGTTCTCTCTGTCAGCATCTCTATTTTTTCCCTGAAAATCAGTTCATCAGTACCATTTTTCTAGATTCCATTTATGTATGTTAATATACGATATTTGCTTTTCCTCTTTCTGAGTGACTACTCTGTAGAACAGGCTCTAGGTTCATCCACCTCACTCAATTCATTCCTTTTGTGGCTGAATAATATTCCATTGTTTATATGTACCACAGCTTCTTTATTGATTCATCTCTTGATGGACATCTAGCTTGCTTCCGTGTCCTGGCTATTGTAAATAGAGCTGCCATGAACGCTGGGGTATGTGTGTCTTTCTGAATTATGCTTTTCTCAGAGTATATGCCCAGTAGTAGAATTGCTGGGTCATACTCTTCCCTGGAAAATCCCATGGATGGAGGAGCCTGGTAGGCTGCAGTCCATGGGGTTGTGAAGAGTCGGAGACGACTGAGCGACTTCACTTTCACTTTTCACTTTCATGCATTTGGAGAAGGAAGTGGCAACCCACTGCAGTGTTCTTGCCTGGAGAATCCCAGGGAAAGGGGAGCCTGGTGGACTGCCGTCTATGGGGTCGCACAGAGTTGGACACAACTGAAGCAACTTAGCAGCATGGTAGTATTATTCCTAGATTTTTAAGGAATCTTCATACTGCTCTCCATAGTGGCTGTATAAATTTACATACGCATCAACATTGTAGGAGGATTCCCTTTTCTCCACATCCTCTCTAGCATTTACTGTTTGTAGATTTTTTGATGGTGCCCATTACGACCATCATGAGGTGATACTTCATGGCAGTTGTGCTTTGCATTTCTCTAATAATGGGCAGTGTTGAGCATCTTTTCATGTGTTCGCTGGCCTTCTTTGGAGAAATGGCTTCTTTGGAGAAATGTCTGTTTAGGTGTTCCACCCATTTTTTGACTAGGTTGTTTTTCTGATATTGAGCTGCTATAACTGTTATTTTGGAGATTAATCTTTTGTCAGTTGCTTTGTTTGCAATTATTTTCTCCTCTTCTGAGCGTTGTCTTTTCAGGATTGTTTCCTTAATTCCTCTTTCTGACTTTTTGTTGTTCACGTATAGGAATGCAAGGGATTTCTATGTATTAATTTTGTATCCTGAGGCTTTACTAAATTCATTGATTAGCTCTAGTAATTTTGTTCTGTGTATAGTATCATGCCATGCAAACACTGGGAGTTCTACTTCTTTTCCAGTCTGGATTCCTTTTATTTCTTTTTTTCCTGTGATTGCCATGGCTAGGACTTCCAAAACAATACTAAATAATAGTAGCAAGAGTGGGCACCCTTGTCTTGTTCTTGATCTTAGAAGAAATGCTTTCACTTTTTCACCACTGAGGATGTTTGCTCTGGGTTTGTCATATGTGGCCGTTATTATGTTGAGGTAGGTTCTTTCTATGCCTACTTTCTGGAGAGTTTTTATCATAAATGGGTGTTGAATCTTGTTAAGAACTTTTCCTACATCTATTGAGATGACTATATTGTTTTTATATTCCAGTTTGTTAATATGGTGTATCACATTGATTGATTTGTGTATGTTAAAGAATCCTTGCATCCCTGGGATAAACCTCACTTGATCATGGTGTATGATCCTTTTAAAATGTTATTGGATTCTGTTTGCTAGTATTTTGTTGAGGATGGTTGTTCATCAGAGATATTGGCCCATAATTTTCTTTTTGTGTGATATCTTTGGTATTGATATCAGGGTGATGATGGCTTCTTAGAATGAGCTTGGGAGTTTTCCTCCCTCTGCAGTTTTTTGGAAAAGTTTGAGAAGGGTAGGTTTAGCACTTCTCTAATATTTGACAGAATTTGCCTGTGAAGACATTTGGTCCCAGGCTTCTGTTTGTTGGAAGATTTTTTTTTATCACAGTTTCGATTTCAGTGCTTGTGATTGGTCTGTTCATATTTTCTACTTCTTCCTGGCTGAGTCTTGGAAGGTTTTCCTTTTCTAAGAATTTGTCCGTTTCTTCCAGGTTGTCCATTTTATTGGCATCTAGTAGTCTCTTGTCTGTTATCATCCTTTGTGTTTCTGGTTGTCTGTTATAACTTCTCCATTTTCATTTCTAATTTTATTAAGCCATCTTTTTTTTTTTTCTTGATGAGTCTGGTTAAAGATTTATCCATTTATTTTTTATTTAAAGTTTATCTTTTCAAAGGACAAACTTTTAGTTTTATTATCTTTGCATTTGTTTTATTTGTCTCTATTTCATTTATTTCTGCTCTGATTTTTGTGTTTCTGTCCTTCTACTAACTTTGGAGTTTTTGTTCCTCTTTTTCTAGTTGCTTTAGGTGTAGGGTTAGTTAGGTTGTTTATTTGATATTTTTCTTGATTTTTGAGATAGGTTTGTATTGCCATGAACTTCCCTCTTTTTAGCACTGTTTTTACTGCATCCCATAGGTTTTGAGTTGTTGTGTTTTCATTGTCATTTGTTTCTAGGTATTTTTAAATTTCCTTTTTGATTTCTTCACTGATTGGCTACTTAAAAACTTACTGTTTAGCTTCCAGGTGTTTTTTACAGTTCTTTTTTTCCTGTAATGGATATCTAATCTTACTGCATCGTGGTCAGAAAAAAGTGCAATTTTCCTAAACCTACCAAGGCTTAATTTGTGACCCAAGATGTGATTTATTCTGGAGAATGTTCCATGTGCACTTGAGAAAAAAGTGTATTCTACAATATGGGGATGGAATGTCCTCTAGATATCAGTTAGGTCTGTCTGGTCCAATGTGTCATTTAAGACTTGTTTCCTTATTAATTTTCTGTCTGGATGATATGTCCATTGGTGTGAGTGAGGTGTTTAAGTCTCCCACTATTACTGTGTTACTATTTCCACTGTTATAATTATCATTTGCCTGTGTACTGAGATGCTTCTGTGTTGGGAGCACATATATTTATAATTGTTATATTTCCTTATTGGATTGATCCCTTGATCATTATGTAGTGTCCTTCCTTGTCTCTTATAATGGTCTTTATTTTAAAGTCTATTTTATCTGATATGAGAATTGCTATACCTGCTTTATTTTGATTTCCATTTGCATGGAATATCTTTTTCCAGACCCTCACTTCCAGTCTGTATGTGTCCCTAGGTCTGAAGTGGGTCTCTTGTAGACAGCGTGTATAGGGGTCTTATTTTTGTATCCATTCAGCCAATCTGTGTCTTTTGGTTGGATTGTTTAATCCATCTACATTTAAGGTAATTATTGACATGTCTGATCCTACTGTTGTTCTTGTTTAGTCACTAAGTCATGTCCAATTCATTTGTGACCCCATGGACTCCAGCCCACTGGGCTCCCATCCATGGTATTTCCCATGTAAGAATACTGGAGTGAATTGCCATAGCTTCCTCCAGCGGATCACCCGACCCAGAGATCAAACCTGCGTCTCATGCATTGACAGATGGATTCTTTACCATTGAGCCACCAAGTCCATGATCCTATTACCATTCATTGTTTGGAGTTTGTTTTTGTAGATCTTTTCTTTCTTCTCTTGTGTTTCCTGTTTAGAGAAGTTCCTTTAGCATTTGTTACAGAGCTGGTTTGGTGGTGCTGAATTCCTTTAAGTTTCAATTCAGTTCAGTTGCTCAGTCATGTCTGACTCTTTGCGACCCCTTGAATCACAGCACGCCAGGCCTCCCTGTCCATCACCAACNCAGGTCAGGTGGTCTGATATTCCAATCTCTTTCAGAATTTTCCACAGTTTATTGTGATCCACACAGTCAAAGGCTTTGGCATAGTCAATAAAGCAGAAGTAGATGTTTTTCTGGAACTCTCTTTTTCGATGATCCAGCAGATGTTGGCAGTTTGATCTCAGATTGCTTTGAAGTTTGCTTATCTGTAAAGATTTGATTTTCCATTGAATCTGAATGCGATCCTTGCTGGGAAGAGTAATCTTGGGTGTAGGGCTTTTCTCCTTTTATCACTTTAAGTATATCCTGCCACCCCTGCAGAGTTTCTGCTGAAAGATCACCTGTTAACCTTATGGGGATTCTCTTGTATGTTATTTGTTGCTTTTTGCTTGCTACTTTTAACATTTTTGTTTGTGGTTAATTTTTGTTAGTTTGATGAATATCTCTTGTCACATTTCTCCTTGGGTTTATCCTGTATGGGACTCTGCATTTCTTGGACTTGATTATTTCTTTTCCTCTCAGGGAAATTTTCACTTATAATCACTTCAAAAAATTTTCTCAGACGCTTTTTCTTTTCTTCAACTGGGCCCCCTATAATTCAAATGTTGGTGAGTTTAATATTGTCCTAGAGGTCTCTTGCAGAGAAGGCAGTGGCACCCGACTCCAGTACTCTTGGCCTGGAAAATCCCATGGACGGAGGAGCCTGGTGGGCTGCAGTCCATGGGGTCGCTAAGAGTTGGACACGACTGACTTTCATGCACTGGAGAAGGAAATGGCAACCCATTCCAGTGTTCTTGCCTGGAAAATCCCAGGGACAGGGGAGCCTGGTGGGCTGCCATCTGTGGGGTTGCACAGAGTCAGACATGACTGAAGTGATTTAACAGTAACAGAGGTCTCTTGAGACTATTCTCAATCCTTTTCATTCTTTTTTCTTTATTCTGCTCTTCAGTAATTTCTACCATTTTATCTTCCAGCTCACTTACTTATCTGTTCTTCTGCCTCAGTTATTCTATTAATAATTTCTTTTAGAGTATTTTTGGGCTTCCCAGGTGTCATTAGTGGTAAAGAACATGCATGCCTATGAAGGAGACAAAAGAGATGTAAGTTCAGTCCTTGGGTTGGGAAGATCCCCTGGAGGAGGGCATGGCAACCCACTCCAGTATTCTTGCCTGAAAAATCCCATTGACAGAGGAGCCTGGTGGGCTGTAACCCATAGGGTTGCAAAGAGTCAAACATGACTGAAGCGACTTAACATACACAGTACTTTTAATTTCAGTAGTTGTGTTGTTCATCACTATTTTTTATTTCTTCCAGGTCCTTGCTAAATGTGTTAAAGGAATCTTGCATTTTCTTCATTCCACTTTTGAGAATTTTGGATCGTGTTTACTGTCATTACTCTGAATTCTTTTTCAGCTCGTTCGCTTATTTCCTCTCTGTTTTGCAGCTCCATTGCCTGTAGGTCTTGTGGGGTTTTACCTTGTTCCTTCGACTGTGCAGTATTTCTCTGTCTTTTCGTTTTGTGTCATTGTGTTGGAGTCTCCTATCCTCAGGCTCTAGGGTCATAGTTCTTGCTTCCAGTCTCTGCCCCTGGTGGGTGAGGTTGGTCCAGTGGCTTGTGTAAGTTTTGTGCTGGGAGGGGCTTATGCCTGCATTCTGGTCAGTGGAAGTGAGTTTTTTCCTGTTGACGGGCAGGGCTGTGTAAGGTGCTATGTTTTGGGGTATCTGTGGGCAGCCTGCCTGCTGCTGGTTGGGATTCTATTCCTGTCTTGCTTATTCTTTGGGTGAGGCACCAGCACTGGGTGCTGCCGACAGTTGAGTGGTGCTGGGTCTTGGATTTGGATGGAGGCTTTTGTGGGAGTTTTCACTGATAATACTGCTTGGAGTCAGGAGTACTTTTGTGATCCACTGTCCTGGACTCAACACTCCCACCCAGAGGCTAAGGCCCAACTTCTGGGCCTTAAGACCCCATAAGTCGTTTGTCATGGCAACAAAGGGGATTTAAATATATATATATATAAATATATATATATGAACTCCAGACAAATGGCAAAAGCAAAATTAGATAAGCAGAAACAAAAACAAAAGACAACATATACACACACATGAAGCTAAAACAGAAAGCAAATTACAGGAGAGCAACCTGACAAACAAAAGAAAGCAAAAGTGAAATCCACCAATTAAAACAAAACTAAGATACAAAACAGAAAGCAGAACCAAAGCAGAGTGCCAACTGAGGAATAAAGCAAAGGAAAAAAAGACCAAAATGGTAAAAGAAAAAAAAATTCAGAAAAGCAAGTTTGAAATAGAAGTATATATTAACAATATCTGTATATATTAAAACAACATCAACAAAAAGATCCAAAAAGAGTCAAACAAACCCCAAAAAGAAAACAGAAAACAACACAAAATTTTAAAAAGACAGTGTAGCAGGAAGCCAAAGTAGAAGTAGAAATATACAAAAGAAGTAAAAAGTATGATTAAAAAAAAGTCCCAAAAGCCTGAATATAAATAAGAATAATAAAAACAACAACCACAACATCAGAGAAAAAGGAAGGGAAAAAAACCCTAAAGACCCAGAAGCAACAGCAGGAGCCTCTCCCCTGCTTCAGCCCCCCACGCCCAGATGCAGGTCTGGCCCTGTGTGCTCCCCTCCTCCTCCTCCTTTCTTTCCTCCTCCCCAGTCATGCTCAGATCTGTATAGTCCTTTCCTGTGGCCAAGGACTCCGGCTAGTACCCAGCCAGTGTCCTGTGAGAACTGTTGTATCTCTAGATGTACTCCTGATCCATCTATGGAGAGAGATGCACTCCACGTCCATCTACTTTTCCAGCATCTTGGTTCTCTTGATAGAAAGAATATATTGTAATTTCTGGTTTATCACATTTTGTTTCAGTTTCTGTAATTATAGACGCATTTGTTGATCCCTTGTGATCAAATGCATTCGCATCAAGTACACGTGAAACATGTTTTCACTTGAGTCTCCTTGTTTTACCCACCCTGATCTTATGGACTCTTGGTGTCTTTAATTCTAGTATTTCTGTAGCTTGGCTGGGCCTGATCAGCAGCATTGCTGCTGTCCTCTTATCCATTCAGCCACCTGCCTTTCCAGAGTGGTAGCTGACAGAGCTGCAGGCTGAGCCCAGGTCTCCTTACCCTTAATCTAGAGATACTTCCATGACATCACACTGCCTCGGCTCTGGGGACTCAAGCCATTTTCTCTGTGATTTACTCTCAGCCCGTAGCCCACTTAAGAGTGCTAGACTTTCTTTAAGATGTCAACAAGTTCTCTCAGTAGCTCTGCTCTGGCAGTCCAGCCAGAAAGCAGTAAAACTAGCTGGGTTGCTTTATATGGCTAGGTCAGGATGACCCAGGCCATGCAGAACCATTCTATCCCCATATTTTTCACATAGACACTTAAAAATCTATTAAAAGCTGGCTTTTCGTCTTGGAGTTTACAGCTCAGTTACTTGGTGTAGAGTCTTGAACATTGGGACTGAATGATTATGTTTGTTGCCTTGATAAAGTCAGCCTTTGCATACAGTTTAAGTTTTCTGTAAATACTTGTTGCTCTTGTTTAGTCGCAAAGTCATGTCTGACTCTTTTGTGACCCTGTGGTCTGTAGCTCGCCAGGCTTTTCTGTCCATGGGATTTCCAGGCAAGAATACTGGAGTGGTTTGCCATTTCCTTCTCCAGTGAGTCTTCCCAACCCAGGGATCGAACCCATGTCTCTTGCTTGGCAGGTGGATGCTTTACCACTAAGCCACCTGGGAAGCCTGTAAGCACTCATACATATTTACTAAATGGGGGTTGAAATACAGTTTCAGTAGCAATTGTCATCTATCATTTATTTACCAAGAAAAATGTTGAAAATGGCACTTCTGAGAAAGTGAATGTCTGGGTACATAGTTCAGTTTCTAATACTAGATCAGAGACCAATTCTTAGAGTCATTATCCATTTCTTTCCCTTTTCTTAGTTATGGAAGATGATTGGGGGAATTAATGTTCTGTGTCCCTAAGTGATTTAACACTCTGAAATATGGCTTGCACATAGGACAGTGACAAGAGCCATGTCCTGAGAGAGTATATAGATTGTACAAAAAGATATTCTTGCAACTCGTTTGTTTTTATTTTTTATATTTAGCAAAAGGCTTCATTCTTACTAGATGCCCAGTAATCGTGAGTATTGAACATTTACTATCAGTTACTGCCTGAGCACTTTGCATTTATTACCTGCTTAAAACTAAGTATACAGTATGGCTTACATTTGTCAAAATTCAGATTTCGTGACATAAAATGCCAGAGACTTTGTGATATAGGATTCTACAGAAGAACAACCAACTAACCAACTGTTCATTTTTTTCCCATAAAATCTCTTA
The DNA here is from genome assembly GCA_006410615.1 of Neotragus moschatus. Classification (NCBI taxonomy): domain Eukaryota; kingdom Metazoa; phylum Chordata; class Mammalia; order Artiodactyla; family Bovidae; genus Neotragus; species Neotragus moschatus. Next base: position 1,169,560 of record SJYA01000759.1, on the reverse strand, counting down.
GAGTAAAGCAAGGGTATAAAGTTTTCTGGACAGAGAACATCTTTAACATTATGAATAAATAATTGTTAAATATCAAATTATTTTTTAAAGGCTTCAAACTAATGTCTATAAATCTCTCATAGAGCTAAAAGGCTATTAATTTTTAAATGTCACTTAGAATAGTGTGAATCAGAATAGAAGTTGTACTGTGTATTATTATTTAAGATAAGCAAATTTTACTTTGAAATACTAAATTTGACGGACTAAACTTTTTTTTTCAAAGCTTAGGCGAAGTAATATGTTCCTTTGGAAATAATTGAAAACTAGTAAGCCCCTTTTTTTGAGGGCAAAATTCCTAATTAAAAGAATAAAAATATATTATTAGAAAGTGTGAAATAAATAGCATCTAAATGATCTAATTTCCCCAGCTTCCTCTTTTTTTAGTAACCAGAAGGGTTTCATTTCTGAGTTTGAAGCAACACTGTATTCCTGTGATTTGTATTTTATTGTGTTTTCTATTAGGCTGATTTGAATCACATAATCTCAATCTTCTGAGTGAAATTATTTGACATTTTACAAAAGTCATCCATTTGCCAGTCTTTTTAAAGGCACCACTTGTTTGAAGGTGTGGAATCTTATGGAGTCTTAGACCTTGGGTACCAGCTGACTACACATAAAAATTACTAATTCCTACACAATTAGAGAGGGTGATGGCCGGATTGCTTTTAGATAAATGAGAGATGAAGGTCACATGAAAGAAGGCAGAAAGCATAAAATCTTCTTCACTGTCAGACAGACCCTTCCTCTGTCCTTCTGCTCCTCTAACTGCAGAGCCTTTGTTAATGCTCCTGGCCTGGGCACACTGTCTTAATTAAAACATAAGACAACTTCTTTCTTTTCTAATGCAAGGTATTTTAACCCTGTCCACATTGTGCAATGGCACATCACTAATTCATGCTGACTTCGTCTTTTTCAGACTGTCATGAGCTGGGCTACATAGTCCAAACCCCCAGACAAAACCAAACTTTCCTTCTTGAAGGAGGAACTAACTTAAAGTGTGTGCCTGACACTTTTCTTCACCATCTTTTCGCACATTTTGATGGGAAGACATAGAGCCATTCTAAAGGATGGTGGTAGATCTTGGAGACAGAAAGGCTTCAAAATAGCTATTCTAGGAGAGCTGCAGGATACTGTTGTAAGAAGGGTGGGCAGTGGTGGTGTTCAGTCTCTAAGTTGCATCCAACTCTTTGCAGCCTATGGACTGCAGCACGCCAGGCTCCTCTGTCCTCTACTGTCTCCCAGTTTGCTCGAATCGATGTCCAGTAAGAAGGGGTAATAGTTAATTAAAAAGATATGGTCAATAATTGTGTTTTTTTGGTTTCTGATTTCATAATGGCCATTTGAGGTTACCTTAATCACCACATTGCATAGGAAATTCTGTATGATATTGAGCAGGAAGGAAAATTTCCTTTAACCAAATATTTATATAAAGATATTGTGTGGTAGTCTGGCCACGACTGATAGTTGAAAACTACAACTGATCAATTTGTCGACTTGGAGTCTGAGTTTTTATTTTAACCTATTAAAGTTGAAACATTGTGTCATTAATTTATGGTTAATAAAACTGACCTCCTCTACCAATTTTGTATTTCAGTTCTAGCTGTGGTATATGTATTGTTTTGTACCTCTGAAAATGTTCTTTAGAGATTATATAATAATAGCAGCAATAATAATCATATCTAACACATGCAACATTATTCTAATTGCCTTACATAAACTGTCATTAAGTCTCCCTAAAAGCTATAAAGCAAGCACCATTTCTGTTCCATGAGAAATTGAGGTCCATGCAAGGTAAATCTTAGAGCTAGCAAGCAGCAACATGAGAGTTGCAACCAGTGACTCTGGTTCCATTCTGTACCTTTAACTATTTTCATACACTGCTTCGATAGAATCGAAATTTAATTTCATCCTGTTAACAAATACTGGACATCATAGTAGCTTTAGATTATGCAACAGTGGACAGCATGGACATGTTTCTTGCTCTTCAGAATTTTTTAGCTCATGAACACCTCACTGTCCAGAACCTCGGCATGGGATGGAATCTGTGAGGGCACCTGTGTTAATCCTCCATCATGCATGAATCCCTTGTTCGATGATAGAAAACTCAGCCTCTCATGAGGCAGCTAATTCCCATTTCAAGGTAACTGTAGTTATTGAAGCATTATTTTCTTTAATAAAAATGGAGAGCTAGAAGGTGTTATTAATATTCACGGAGATTAGCTTGCAAAGAACTTAACTGTGTCACTGTCTCAGCATATTTTCTTTGTGGAGAAGACTATAAACTTTTACTTAGTGAGACTTTCCTGCTTCACTTAATGAATGTGGCAGCAACTTGTAGCACGATGCAATAAAATATTGTTATAGCAAGAATTTCCCAGCTCGCAGAAGCTCAAGGATTTCTCTGTGAGAGACGCTGATCGTTTCCATATGATTTCATCTTTTGGAGCAGTTCTTGTTTCAGATGGCAAAAGCAGGAGTTTTTCATTGGTAAACAATTTCGTATCTACACTAGGTGGCAGTAGATAAAAGAAAATAAGGTGTCTGCAAGCACTTTCTGGACAGCTAGCTCACCATTGAAGGGAAAGCAGGTCAGCCTCAGGTTTCTTATCTTTGCCTCAACTCTGGACCCAGAGCTGATGGGAAGGAGGCTGTGCGTCCTGCTCTGTGGAATGGCCAGAAAAAACCTCGGCAGCCAAACAGATGGTCTTATATGGTTCTGATTCCTTCTTTATCGCAGTATGGGGATTGTTGGGTGTGTACCCCTCTGCCTGTAACACAAGTGGCTGGATAAATGTAAACACTTCACAATGTTTCCAAAGCTACAGCTGTACCGATCGAACATGATACGTGCTTTTGAAATCATTCCACTCCTCTTAACCACGGGTTCAGCCCCTATCCCCACAGCCCCTGACTGGTGCAGTGTTCTCCTCACTGTTATATCCCTACTTTATTCTGGATACTCTACGTGTTCCCACCAGCATAATCTTTCTAACGCGCATTTTAGCCTCTAGTTTTTCTGTGCCTCCCCAGATGCCTTCGCCCCACACAACCTGATCCTCGCCACCCTCTCTGGTGGCCACCTTGTGCAACAGTTTGTATCAGCATTCTGCCTCCATGCTCGGGGAGGCTCATAACCTCATCTCTGTCTCTCTCTGCTCTTGTTTTCTTAACTTCTCTAGAGAAGGCATCTTAAGCTCTCTCTGCTCCATGGGAAGCCTTTTTCAGTCAACAGTCCCTTCCTGAGGTTCGCCAGTACACTTACTATTGGTAGCATTTATTTGATACCAAGTTCTATCTTTGTTGCCCTTTTTTACTTCTTTGTATTCATAATGTTTAGTGTAAACAATTAGTGACCTTGTGGTTTCTTTTTTTTTTTTTCCAAATTCTGAAATAATCTTCTGCCGAAGTAGTCACCACTCTATTATTCCCTGGCTTTTCTTTTAAATTTTACTATATATGTTTGAATCAATAGTTAGATATTATTTCATTTTGGATAGTTCTAAACTTTATATAATGGAGTCATACTAGGTATATTTTTATATAACCTACTTATTTAACATTAAAATCTGGAGATTTGTATGCATGGATTCTGAATTCATGCTTTCATACGTTGTTATGCATAGTTGTATTTCATTCATTTTCACTGCTGTGTAGGATTCCAGTGAATTTAAGACAGTAATTCCCATGATTATATATCTGTTCTACTGTTGATAAACATTTGGGGGTTTCTGATTGTGGCCTGTTCTTGAATTTATTTATTTTATTGACAGTAGATTTACAATGTAGTGTTAGTTTCTCCAAGATTGTGGTTCTTGTTTTTGCCATTACAAAAAATGTTCTATAAACAGGGTCAGCACATCGCTGAGCTTTCTAGCTTTTGTAATCTAATAGGTATTAAGTGGGATTTTGCTTTACTCTTCCCTTTTCTAATTACTATTAATGTTTCTGAAAATCTCTTCATAGTCTAGGTAACTGTTAGGTTCCCTGTGATGTTTTCTTAGGACTTCTGTTCTTTTCACATTGATTTGTAGGTTTTTCCTATATATTTTAGATATTTGTCCTTTTCCAGTTCCAAACATACTGTCTCCTCCTGTTCCATTATCTGATTGTTAACTTTATGCAGAAATCCTTAATATTGGTGTAAACAAGATGGACCCATTTTTAATTTTTTTCGGCCTTATGGCTTTATTTTTGCAGCTTTAGTTTAAAATATCCTTCTCTACCCCATGTCAGAAAGATATTTTTACACATTTACTCCTATTAACTTTGTAGTTTTAACATACCATTTAGGTTTATAATTTATCTGCTGTCCATCTTTTATGTAGTGTTAGGGATCTATTTAGTACAAGTCTTCCTTCCTCTACCGATTTGTGGCACCATTTTTATTTTGTATTTTTCACTTATAGAGGGCTTTGCCTCTAAGCTCTTTATGGTATGCTTTTCAATAAACTTCTCTAATATCTTTACATGAGTTTTATTTTTCCATAAAGGTCTTATACATCTTGGTTTTTCTCTGATGTATTTTTAAATTTTTATACTATTATAAATTATGATTTTTAAATATTTACATTTTCTGTGTACTAAAGTCCAGACTTGTAATTGATTTTGTGTATCGATTTTGGATCTAGTAAACTCTCTTGTTAGTTTTAATGATTTAGTGGTAGATTCTTTTGAGACTTCTTTATAGATAACTATATATGAATAACGATTTTTATTTTTTCTGTTCCAATTCCTACATCTTAATGCTTTTATTTCCTTTTCTTGTCTTACTGAGCTGGCTAGGATTTTTTTCTGCATCTTTTAAGGTGGGTCATTTATTTTATTTTCAATAGCCCTTTCTAGGTGAATCCCATTGATTTTTAAATGTAAAAGCAACTTTTTATTCCTGGGATAAATTCAACTTGGTCACAATGATCTTTTGTTATATACTGATAGATTTGATAGGCTAATATTTAAAAATTTTGTATCCATGCTAATATACAAATATATTTAATCTTAGAATATATTAGGAAATACCCTCTAGATTGTTACAGATGGCATCCAATTTCTTATGGTATAAAAATCTAATATTAGCCTTTTTAATGTATATGTGCAGATTAATCCAAAGCTTGATGTAATCGATTTGCAGACCTCCACTCCCCCTGTTGTGGACATCCTTTCTTTTGATTCTACCACAGTAAGTTTCCTTTGGCATTTAAGTGGTATTTAATTGTTTGGCATAACCCATTTTCCTTAAAAAGTGTGTGGGAGAAAAGATTGTAACATTGACTAAGTAGCCTGACAGTTTAGGAAAAAACCTTATCTGAAGTCAACTTACAATGTGTCTAAATTGCCACCAGGGGGAGCAGTACCAGTTTCCAGAAAAGTAGTGTGAGGACCTTGAGGGCGGGAGAATCCATGCTGTCTCATCTGTTAAGGTAGTCCATGTGACATTTCACATGCTGTTAGAGAACAGATTTCCTCTTTTGCTAATTGCCTTTCAGAGGTGCTAAACTTACTTCTATTCTCCTTAGAAGCTGTAAGAAAAGTAGTTCTTTTCCTTTGTTCATCTCTCTTGATGGATAAGCCAAAAATTAAGGTGTATTTGCATACATACAATTTATCAGTGTATCTGAAGTCTTAAAAAATTGAGAGTTTTAGCCTTTCAATTTGAGTGTGCTTAATCTTTGCAAGGCAGATCATTTCTGCCATCAATTCTATTAGAGCAAAACTAGTCCTAAAAACAAATGGGAGGAATGGCATGGTCTTTGGCAACACTACTGAATAGTGTCAGTATAGTTAAATATTTGGGGTAAATTATTCACATGTGGCCCAAAAAAAGAAAAGCGAGAAAAACCCTTGACATTACAATATTAAACTTTCCAGTAGATCTCAAGAATTGTATTTATTGTAGGGGAATTCTGCAGAGAACTAGTCTATCCTGAGTCTATCCTGTGTCAGAAAGAAGTCTGCTTATTAAAGGGTCTTTTTAGGGTGAATTCCATGCAGAAAAGACTCCCAGATCAGTCATAAGAAGTTCCAGACACAGGAAATCAGCTGGAGGGTCAACCTAGGGGCTGGTTGTCAAAGTGAATCCCAAGAATTATTAGTAACTTTCCAGGTAGTGCTAGTGGTAAAGAACTCACCTGCCGGTGCAGGACACATAAGAGGTGTGAGTTCAATCCTTAGGTTGGGAAGATCCCCCGGAGGAGGAAATGACAGCCCACTCCAGTACTCTTGCCTGGAGAATTCCATGGACAGAGGAGCTTGACGGGCTCTATAGAGTCTATAGGGTCACAAAGAGTGGGACACGAGTGGAGTGACTTAGCACGCATGCACTAGGACCTCAAGCAAGTCTGTGGTCTTCTCTCTTACAGTGTTCATGTTTATAAAATAAACCTATGAGCATTCCTGCATTATTTATGAGATTAAAAATTAACTAGACATCAAATTCTTGCCACAGTGCTTAGCTTGTAGTAGGTGCGCAATACATTTATGTTCAATGTATTACTCAAAAGGCTCGCTGTTGAAATTTATAAATTCTGATGAGTTGAGTTCTTGCCCCAGTAGTGAGAAGAGCAAACGATAGGTGGCTGTTGAGATGTGCTGCCTTCTTGTGAGGTATTAGATATTTCTGTCCTAGAAGATACAAGCAGAGAAGGCAATGGCACCCCACTCCAGTACTCTTGCCTGGAAAATCCCATGGACAGAAGAGCCTAGTAGGCTGCAGTCCTTGGGGTCGCTAGGAGTTGGACACCACTGAGCAACTTCACTTTCACTTTTCACTTTTATGCATTGGAAAAGGCAGTGGCAACCCACTCCAGTGTTCTTGCCTGGAAAATCCCAGGAATAGGGGAGCCTGGTGGGCTGCCGTCTCTGGGGTCACACAGAGTCGGACATGACTGAACCGACTTAGCAGCAGCAGAAGACACAAGAGATCATCAAGAGTCTTTGGTCTGAACTTTGAGACTCACTCTCCTTGCCAGTACCCTTCAAACTTTGCAAAGCCTCATGACCTGAGGAATCCTGGTGTTCTCGATAGTATGCTATGGAGGTGCACATAAATGCCAACTAGCAAGTGATAGCAGGCTGTCTGTCCCTGGATGGTGTTGCAGAAGCATCAAAGTCAAGGGTCTACATTATGGGACCCTAACTCAGGAATGCCAGGCTTCCCTGGTGACTCAGATGGGTAAAGAATCTGCCTGTGTTGCAGACCTGGGTTTGATCCCAAATCAGGAAGATCCCCTGGAGAAGACAATGGCTACCCACTCCAGTATTCTTGCCTGGAGAATCCCATGGACAGAGGGGCCCGGTGGGCTACAGTTCATGGGACCACAAAGAGTCAGACATGGCTGAGCAACTGACTGAGGAATACAGAGTAGGTAGGACCTCAAGAAGACATTTTTTTTTTTTCCCAAATTGAAGTGTAGTTGATTTACGATGTTGTGTTAATTTCTGCTGTACAGCAAAGTGACTCAGTTATACACATACATACATTTTAAAAATATTATTTTCCATCATGGTTTATCACAGGGAATATAGTTTCTGTGTTACACAGAAACCTGTGTTTTTATCTTGTTATTTTATCCACCCTATACACAATAGTTTGCATCTGCTAACCCCAGCCTCCCAATCCATCTCCCTGTCTTGGCCATCCCAAGTCTTGTTTTCTATAGGCAAGATAATTTTTATAATAAACATGTAGTGGTGTTTGCAGTTGTGTTACAAAACAGTATAAATAAAACTGAAGAGTGTACTTATTATCTGCATAAGGGATAATGTTAGATTAAATCATATGATGTTGCCATTTGTAGGCAAAAGCAATCTAATATCTGTGATTTCCCATGGTCCAGCCCAACATACAAATCTTAAAAGGAAGATTCCACTGTTACTTTGAGTTGTGTGCTCGATGCTATGTAAAAATAAAATAAACAAGAAAACAGAAAACAAAAACTCACTTGTTATGAATTGGGTTGGAATTAGGCTAATGAGATCCTACCTATAATCTGGAAGATAGCTGCTGGTCTCCCAGCAAGACAAAGAATCCTGATTTTATTTCTCTTACTAACACATTTTCTGAAGACATAGATGCTCATGAAGCATTTAGATTTTTATACAGAGTATCTTTAAAGAGCTTTCCTTTAAATTTTCAGTGTATCTTTCTTTTAGCTTATTGATAGATAAGAGGTTACTAAACTGAAATCACTGTAATTGTTTGCCTTTCCATTAATTTCGTGGTATGTGTTAGTCACTCAGTTGTATCCAACTCTTTGCGATCCCATGACTCTATACAATCCCATGTACTGTAGCCCACCAGGCTCTTCCATCCATGGGATTCTCCAGGCAAGAATACTGGAGTGGGTTGACATTCCCTTCTCCAGGGGATCTTCCCAATACAGGGATTGAAGCTGGGTCTTCTGCATTGCAGGCAGATTCTTTACCATCTGAGTTACCAGGGAAGCCCACGAATTTCGTGGTAAATATTTCTTAATCTGTCATCTCCTCTACATATTGGCTGCTTTTCTTTTGCTTCTGCACAACAAGTCAAGCATAATTGTAAAGGATATTTGTTTCTATTCTGGCATAAAGCACTAGTGTGGTGTGAACTTTGCATGTGATTATAATTTAAAATCCCAGAGAAATGTTGGAAGCCAAAAAAAAAAAAAGCAGTATTTAAAGGTGGGTTTTGTTATTGTGGTTAGTATTTATTTTGGAGATTTGTTTAGTTTTTGCAGACTGGTAGAACATTTCTTTAGAAATTCATTTTCATCAGGATGAGATATAAAAAAGATTACTCTTTAAAACTTAATTTGTGAAATCTATTAATAGGATAAATGCAGGCTTTTTATGATATAAGAAATAATTGGCTTCTGTTCCTGTTTTGACTTGATTTAATATTACATTCAGGCAGATTTCTAGATCTTAGTGTATTGATATCTGTGCTCTGATGCCTTCTTACAACAGAGAAGAAATTATGGGATACAGCATAACAGCTGGTATCTTTGTGGCTTGCACTTGTGTCTCTAATGCCAGGCAGGAAATTTGATACAATATTTCAGGATCAAAATAAGCTGTTCCCAATCTGCATTTTCAAACCTTTGTTGATTAAAAAAAAAAGTTTCTGTAAAGGCTGTCACATAGACATAGTTTAAAAACGATCTCAAACTTCTGAATCTTATTCTAATTACACTGTCACTTGTTAAGTACTGATCTTCTGAAGATTATTTAGTTCAAGATTCTAATTGACTATTTTAATGTTTTCATTTATTCCTTTAGAAACAGACCAAGGTTTTGTCATCAAAATTGTACAGAGCCATTTAACATTAGACTGACATGCGGGGCGGCTGCATCCTCAGCCCCTCTCCTCACCAGGCAAGCAAGTCAGGAATTTCTCTGTTGTTGTTGTTCAGTCACTCAGTTATGTCCAACGCTGCAACCCCTTGGGCTGCAGCACACAAGGCTTCCCTGTCCTTCCCCATCTCCTGGAGTTTGCTCAATTTATGTCCACTGAGTCGGTGATGCCGTCCATACTTCTCATCCTCTGTTACCCCCTTCTCCTCTTGCCTTCAATCTTTTTCAGCATCACAGTCTTTTCCAATGAGTCAGCTCTTCGCATCAGGTGGCCAAAGTATTAGAGCTTCAGCATCAGTCCTTGCAATGAATATTCAGAGTTGATTTCCTTTAAGATTGACTGGTTTGATCTCCTTGCTCTCCAAGGGACTCTCAAGAGTCTTTTCCAGCACCACAGTTTGAAAACATCAGTTCTTTGGTGCTCAGCTTTCTTTATGGTCCAGATCTCACATCCGTACATGACTACTGGAAAAACCATAGCTTTGACTATATGGACCTTTGTGCCAAAGTGATGTGTCGCTTTAAAAAAAAACTAAAAACTATTTTTATTTTACTTTATTTATTTGGCTGTGCAATGCAACATACAGGATTCTAGTTCCCTAATCAGGGATTGAACTCACACCCCCTGCATTAGAAGCTCAGAGTCCCAGCCACTGACCTGCCAGGGAAGCCCAATATCTCTGATTTTTAATATGCTGTTTAGGTTTGTCATAGCTTTTCTTTCAAGGAGGAACTGTCTATATAAAGTGGCATTTCTTAAAAATACTGACTAAATATACTTAAATACTAAGATTACTAAAATTGTCATTTTTAGATAAACTACATTCCTAGGTTTTGATGTATTTTATTATTATTTTTCCAACAAATGACCACAATAGAATTGTTGATCTTGCTCATGTTCCATTGATTGACCATCAAAATAATGGACTCTTCTCAGAGAACTGCATTTCTCCTTTTTACTCTGGGAACTGTACAGAGTATGAACATAATATTTATGTCTTTCTTTAGAATTAGGGACAATTTCCAGATTAAATTTATTTAAATAACTGAGAATCGACAGTTGCATTACAGGAGAAAATCAAAGTCTACAGTCTCTTTTTTTTGCTCCATCAGTCAAAATATTTAAAGCCACATTCCATGGAGGTATCACATGATATCCTGAAGACAGGATGTCAAGGTTTCTGCCTGACCTCAAGAAACTTATAACCTAGGTAGAGAGGAAACACAGTATAAGTGTCAGTTTCAAAATACTAGATGCCAAGAGTGCATGCTAAGTTGCTTTAGTTGTGTCCAACTCTTTATGACCTATGGACTATAGCCCACTAGGCTCCCTGTCCTTGGTATTCTTCAGGCAAGAATACTGGATTGAGTTGCCATGCCCTCCTCCAGAGGATCTTCCTGACCCAGGGATTGAAGCCACATCTCTTCCATCTCCTACATTGTCAGGCAGGTTCTTTACCAGTAGTGCCACCTGGCAAGTCCAGATGCCAAGGGTATATGATTGTCAAATGAAAGATTATTAACACAAGGATTCAGAAAAAGGTCATGAATGGGCTAGAGGAAAGAAGAAGAAGTCTCTTAAAGAAAAAAAAAAAAAACTTTGACCAGGTCTTGACCTAAGTGGAGATGGGTAGAACTTTGATAGGGACATTCCAGGTGGGGAAAGCAAGGCATAAATAGATGCCTCAGAAGTGACTGAAAATGTGATAAGTACCATAGCAAGGCAAGGCCGTCCGTCTCATCTGGAGTCTCTGACGCAATTGCCTAACTCATGGGCTAGCAGATGTGGGAGAATGCCAAGAGCATACCTGCCCGCACAGAGNCAGGTGGGGAAAGCAAGGCATAAATAGATGCCTCAGAAGTGACTGAAAATGTGATAAGTACCATAGCAAGGCAAGGCCGTCCGTCTCATCTGGAGTCTCTGACGCAATTGCCTAACTCATGGGCTAGCAGATGTGGGAGAATGCCAAGAGCATACCTGCCCGCACAGAGTTTTAGCTCTTAATCCACACTTCATGAGTAACAAAAGGTGCCTGTACCAGGGAAGCCTGCATTATATTCTAGAGGGGGAGACAAGCAATTCACAGATTTAAAAAATAGACCATGTGGTATAGTAGACAGAAAATGCAAAGGTGTAGATAGCCCTGAACTCAGGGAGGAAGAGGGGTGCGTTTAGATAGTGTGCTCAGGACAGGAGTCACGGGAAAGGTGAGGTTTGTGGAAGGAACTGAAGGAATGAGGTGAACAGATCAGAAGCATGTGGGGAGGCACTCCAGGCCAGTGGGTGCAGTGATAGAAGGCCAGACTGAGAGTAAGGAGGATCCACCACCCGGGGGTGGGCTTCCTTCGGAGAAACAGGCATGGCTGACAGGTGTGTAACAGCTTCACTCTGGCCACTATGCTGAGAATCAGCTGGCGAAGGTGGTGGTGGTGGTGGTGGTGGTGGTTAGTAGCTCAGTCGGGTCCGACTCTTTGCAACCCCATGGACTGCAGCACGCCAGGCTTCCCTGTCCTTCCCTGTCTCCTGGAGTTTGCTTAAACTCATGTCCATTGAGTCGGTGATGCCATCCAACCATCTCATCCTCTGTTGCCCCCTTCTCCTCTTTGCCCTCAATCTTTCCCAGCATTATGGTCTTTTTCAGTGAGTCAGCTCTTCACATCAGGTGACCAAAGTACTGGGAAAAGGAAGTGGAGGAGAGCAAAGAGACCAGTTTGGAAGCTAATGAAATCATCAGACAGGAGGCAGTAGTTGCTTGATCCAGCGTGCAGAGGAGGTGGTTTTAAGTGATCTGATTCTGAATGTATTGATATTTTGAAGGCAGAGCCAAGAGGATTTCCTGACAGATTGGATGTCAGCTGTGGGATTCCCTATCTCCTGTCTCCAGGGGTAGTAAGGTGCAGCCCTGAGTAATCTCCGGGTGGCTGAGATTATCTCCCGGTTCAGCATCATTTTACCAGAGGAGTTGCTGAAAGAAAAAAGACCTCTGATTTCCCTATCTTCTTTTCTGGGATCAAGCAAGTGGTCAGCTGAATCAAAGCAAGAGCTACTGTACTGTTTCTCTGACTTGGAGAAGGACAGTGGTGAAACATTCTCTTCCTTCCAAGGTGTCCTTTAGGTTTGCATTTTTTAGCAAAGTTCATTGATTTCCCCTCCTGGAAAGATGGTCACATCGGCCTACTTTTAGGAAGAAAAAAGTTAATCCAATTTCATGGAGGTTGTCATATGGTACATGCTATCTGAAAAATACTGANAGGTGTCCTTTAGGTTTGCATTTTTTAGCAAAGTTCATTGATTTCCCCTCCTGGAAAGATGGTCACATCGGCCTACTTTTAGGAAGAAAAAAGTTAATCCAATTTCATGGAGGTTGTCATATGGTACATGCTATCTGAAAAATACTGATGTATTGATAAAATGAAAGGACAGACAAAGAGTAAACTTGCCAACGCAGAGAGGATATCTCAATGGATGTTGTGGCAACAGTTCATCCTGGTTACTAGACAACATTGCATAACTAGTTCAGAGTTATTCCAGTTCCTAACTGCTTATGTAAGCAAAGATTTGGAAAGACTTATTTGAAAGAATAGTGTATGCAAACCTAAAAGTCTCAAAACTAAAATCTGTAATTTGGAAAGTGTGAATTGGCAATATGTAACATTTTGTCCCCAGATACCCCATTTACCTTTCCAGGAAAACCAGTAAACATCATGTTGCACAAAGCTTCTGCTTACACTGCTTTTCTGTATGATAACATTCCTGGATTATCATATTAACAGCTTCTAAAGTTGGGGGTAGGTGAAGTTCTTTTTTAAGTGTTTAAACTTTGCAGTAGTTTATAAGGTAGCATTTGACTTGTTAAGTTTAGTGCATATGATTTTCAAAACTAGATAAGTTTGTATATTTGTTGTTGGTACTTACTAAGCTTTAGGAGGGGATTCCCTGGTAGCTCAAAGGGTAAAGAGTCTGCCTGCTATGTGGGAGACTCTTTAGGAAAAGGCATTTTTATGGGATCTTTAGGCATTGGTTCAGTGGCCCTCAATATTTTTCTCCTGCCCCCACTCTTAAGTGTTTGAAAGAAAATGAACATAAGCATTTGTAAAACCCAGCTCTGGACTTGACACAGAGTTGCTTTCCACAATTTAGCCTCATGTTATTAAGATATTTAGTCTTAATTTCAAATGATAGTGAATATGTCAAGTGAGATACAGTAATACTTTTTTTTTAATTCAGTGTCTTAAAAAGTTGTGTAATTATTACATATTAGGAGTAAAACTTGAATTCTTATCAGAGTTGAGAAATAATTTTAAAACCTCACTCTTTGAAACTAAAAGAAATAAAGTAATTAAATTGTCAAAGCAATAAAAAAAATCATGCACGGTAACTCACAGAAGTAAGTAAGAAAAAATACAGTTCCATAAATCTCTTACCCTTTAGAATAAAAAATACTTTTTTTTTCTCAGATACAGGTTATTTTAGAGAAAACATTAGAGAGAATGAGACTATTTTCAAATTAGTTTCATCCTTGCTTGGGTACATCATGACCCATATGTTATAAGAACTACCAACAGTTGCAAATGAGATAACTGACCTTTAAAAAAAAAATGTGTTTTGGGATTATGGAAAAAAGCAACCAACTAAAACTTTTTAGTCTGTTAAAGGAACGTGGCTTTTTTAAAAAGCTGATTTACTAAGTACCACTGTAAAGGGAGAATAGTGTGGGTCAGAGGCTTTTTTTGTCTCCAAATAAAATATACTTTTTGATAAAAATCATAATAACCATAAGTCCCTAAGTGTTTGACTTAGCTGTCTGTTAAGGATTTACTCATTTGAGCTTCTCTCTCTTCAAGTTTCAAGGTCACAGAGAAAGAAAGCTTACATTGTGTTTCCTTTTACCAAAAATTTTATACTAATTAAAATTTTAGGCTTAGTCCTAGTTAAAAATTTGTGCAATAAAACTGGCCTTTATAACCTGTTGACAAAAGTGGTTTAGGTCTTAAACTTTTCTATATGAAATGGGGAGACAGAGAATTTACAGAAGGATTTTATGAAACTTGCTCTTTGGGAGCCCAACAGAGTAAATACCTTTTTGAATTTCCTTTAGAAAATGAGCACATTGCTGGGAACTGGAGGTGTTAAAATTCCAGGTATCATTTCTGCCTTCCAACTTCCTGAGCTCCTGTGTTTCTAAACTGCCGCACTCGGGGCTGTCCCGGGCCTGGGAATCTAAGCCGCGTCCCCAGTTCCCACAGCTGAGGCCCAGGCATGCTGAAAATGCCCGACAGCCTCAGCCCACACATCCAGTAACAACTGGTTCCTTCCTCTTCCTGTGGAAGAGCAACATCCTCTGAGAGGAGGAGAAACGCACTCTGAGGAATGCAGGAACAGCAGTGGGCTTTTCACACAGGAAACGACCGCCAAGTGCTTGTCTGCTGGACGGTCGGCCCCTACCCGGCTTCCTGCTGACCCGGAGCGAGGTTCGCGCTGGAGCTGCGCGCCAGGCTGGTCCTTAGCGCGGTGTGGGAAATAGTAGGCTGCACTCTCAGCTGTTCATATAGGACACCCGTCGGCTTTTGAGTTATTCGGTGCTGCTTATTCAGTGAAGCTAGCTGCCTTTGCTCCTTTCTTTATTTAGCCACCCAACAGCTAATTGTTTGGTGGAGGTAATCCACAAGTCTGCTGAAATCGATTTTTCTCAGTTCTTTGTGCTTTATGACGTCAGGTGATGTAAACTATTAATATATTAGGACTTAAGAGAGGTTAAGTCCCCATGGCCTGAGTGAGCTGGCAACTGATGCTCACTGCTGGTTCTTGCCTAGTTCTGTATTTATCTTTCAGTCTGCTGGCTTTTCCTTTCTGAGACAGTCAGGCCTCAGTAGAAGATACCATTCTCTGTGCACCATCATACGTCCTCCAGCATACAGAAACCTGCTTCACACCAACCAGTCCATCAGCCCCTATAATTTAAAAATCACGATTGGCTTGAAATGACTTTTACAACTGAGGAATGTTCTGGTATCACTTGACTTCCTTTTTTTTTTTTTTTCTAATTCCTACAGTATTTTCTTTTTCCTTTAGTTGAAATAATGATAGTCACTATAAAGCACAACTTTAATATCACATGTGCTTTTTAAACTGCTTTCCAGATAGATCACTACAGAATTTTGGTGGGTTTCAGCATTTACGGTGGCAAAATTCTTTTAAGTTTTCATGTATTTGTTTGGATTGTTTTACTGAAGCACATAAGAGTTACTTGTTTGTTTTAAGTTGAAGGAGAGATGGAGAAGGAATGCCAGGCATTTCCTCTTCCTTTCAGAATGTCTTTTTAATGAACATTCCTCTTCCCTCCTATGAACAAACCATCTCAGCTCAGCAAGGGGCCTCTGAGTGTCTAACTTTCTAACAAACCAGCTTCTTTGCTTTGTTCTTTCAGCTCCAAGTGGGGCTTGCTTCAAGCATTTACTATTTCTTCTCACCTCTGTGCTCCCTTTTAGCCTTTGCAGACTTCCAAACCTTTCCAGCTGGGTTCCCTATATTAAATTCTCTCTGTTAAAATAGCTGTTGTGGTTTCTGTTTNCAAACCAGCTTCTTTGCTTTGTTCTTTCAGCTCCAAGTGGGGCTTGCTTCAAGCATTTACTATTTCTTCTCACCTCTGTGCTCCCTTTTAGCCTTTGCAGACTTCCAAACCTTTCCAGCTGGGTTCCCTATATTAAATTCTCTCTGTTAAAATAGCTGTTGTGGTTTCTGTTTTCCTGCTGGGTTCTGAATGATCATACTAAAGATCCTAAATAAATAATAAGATGTACAGAAAAAAAAAAACTTAAAGAGTATTTATGTCAGTGTTACTGAAAACAACAGCAACAAAAAATGGACACAAATCAAACAAATATCCTTTAAGAGAGTATTAGTTAAATAAAAGCATATTATGTCAAGTGATAGAATATTGTATATCCATATCATGTTTAACAACAACTAAATGTGTGTGTATGACTCTGGATTTGATTCTGGGATGATGGAAAAAATTACTGTATAGAACATCATTATGACAGTTGACAAAAATTGAGTCTAGGCTTTCCCTCCTTGGCAGGACTTTGTAGTTACTTTTCTTTTACTTCAGGGACCTTCCGAAGTCCTCAACCTCACCTTGTAACTTATTTTAATTTTTTTGTTTGTTCTTTTTTTCTTTTTCTTTTTTTAAGGCAGAGTATTCTTTGTGGCAAGAATTGTGTGAGCATAAGGAGAAGGCAGTGGCACCCCACTCCAGTACTCTTGCCTGGGAAATCCCATGGACGGAGGAGCCTGGAAAGCTGCAGTCCATGGGATTGCTGAGGGTCGTGCAGGACTGAGAGACTTCACTTTCACTTTTCACTTTCATGCATTGGAGAAGGAAATGGCAACCCACTCCAGTGTTTTGCCTGGAGAATCCCAGGGACAGGGGCGCCTGGTGGGCTGCCATCTATAGGGTCGCACAGAATCGGACACTACTGAAGTGACTTAGCAGTAGCAAGGTGTTACTGCTATTCTTTCTGATACATATAGATATAATTTCCTGTGTGGAATAGGTGATAATGTCAGTATCCATTAGATTTGGTTACAGCGTGAATTTTATAAAGTGAATATTATTTTCCATTGCCTTTTTTTTTTTAACTGAGCTGTGTTTTCTTGGTAAATATTCTGTTCATTGGGCTGGAAATCTTATGAACAAGGCTCAAAAGCTTGCTCAAACCTGTAATATTTGGGGTTTCTTTCTAGTGGTTTGAGGCACTTGCACAGCTGTGCACCTGTTTGTAGAACCCAGACAGTCTCCTCTAGCCTTCCTTTCTCTCTTGCTGCTGCTATTGCTCAGATCAGAACTACCCATAGTTACAGGGATCCAGTCCCCGCAAGCTCACGGCTCCTTAGACTCAGTTCCCATCTCGTCTTGGGAGTAATTATGTCCTGTTAGTGTTAAACCTTGTCCCCATGGGTGAAATATGAAAAGACATCTCCTAATTCACTTGGAAATTTCTTGTTTGACGCTACAGGTTCAGTACAATGAATCTGTGCCCTGTTTTGCCCATTCTTTAAGGTTGATATTATGTGAAATAAATTCATGTTAAATGACATCTAGCATTAGACAAAGGACCAGAGTAAATGTTATTCTAAACTCAGAAAAATACATTTTAGGGATAATAATCGTTTAATGAAATTTCAGGATGAAAAATAATTACTCATTTTAAGCATTCTTTTAAGATAAAGTGAAGACAGTTGTGTGCTTTAGAAAATCAGTTGAAACTTTGAAGAATTTGACAAAGAAATTCAGTCTTCCAGATTTGTACTTTTAGAAAATTCTGTGTACTCTCTATAAAATTCAGTACACAATAAAATTACTGAAAAAAATTCAAGCTGTTAAAACTATTTAAAAACTCTGTTCTTTCTTTTTCAAGAAATAGTTTATATATATTCTGTGATTTATAAATGCCATAAGGCTATAGCTGTTTTACATTTTGGCCACTCATCTATCAGAGTCATACCTTCTTCCTCCCACCTCTGGGAAAACAGCCTCTGTCTGACATACAATTAAATGACATGAAAAATTTTAAGCAAATAATATGTTTTTTAAAAATCACCATTTAAAAAATTGAGTATACTTATAGGTTCATCAAACAGAATTGGAAAAAAAATTCAATTTAAAGATAAATTATCTCTTCCCTGAAGTATACTTGAAATATTTTATTTAAAGAGCAATAGTCTTTCCCAAGGTATTACATGATTAATATTTTAATCAATCATTAAGCTCTTATTATTTCTGTTACTATGTGCAATGACTATTTTTATGTACTTATTAGTTGAGAGAAATGACATTCCTGGGATTATCTCAAACTATGTTTTATTTGTTTATTTTTAGTTTTGCTTTGGCACTTTTTCCAGGCAGTTCTCTTGGCAACAGTGGCAGTGCTTCTGGTTGTCATGTTTTATGCAATTAAAGTCTTCCATTACATTCCACTTCAAAACTTATTTCATGTAAGTGTTCTAGTAGCTGTTGTATCCAGCTATTAACCTATATAATTACTTTCTACAGTATTTTGAATCAAAATTATTCTCCTAAATGTAAAAAAAAAAAATGGATATTTTGAGAATCTAACAATGAATTTTGAATGGAAAAAATTCAGAAGGTACTGAAAGTTTTTGTCAGTGCAAAAGAGAGAGGAGGGAGATTTGGAACTGACCACATTAACCAGGATTTACATTTTTTCCTCTGCTTCTTATATACCTAGCACAAGAAAATCTGGAGCACTAGTAGACTATGTATATGGAGGATATGGCCAACCAGCTTGTTAAAGTAGAAAAACCGGTACAGATGGAATTACTCTTCTGCCACAGCTCGGCAGACCCTAGATGAGTGAGTCTTGGCAAGAGTAGAAAATCTTACAGGCTACTAACCACAGATGAGCTGTATTTCTGTAGGAGCTGAGCTCAGAGTGGTGAACCTTGTGGTGTGTAACATCCTGAAGGGAATGACTCAGCCTAAGTCAGGGGCTGGCTCAACCGACATTGTTCTTTCATTTTTCAAAAAACGAACATGCCAGGAACTCGCTGGAAGTGGGGAGGGAGGGGGAGGAGGATGGATGTAGGTTATTATGATAAGCCAAAGCTATCATGGAAAGTTACATGATAGAGCGAAAGTAGGAATTGTGCATTTGATTGAGTCCGGAGTGTAAGTGAGGTTGAATCAGAGAAAGTTTCCCTGAAAAAGTTGTTGGAGCTGAGATATAAAACCTTGCTATTCAAAATGTGGTCCATGGTGTATTTGATCATCACCTGGGAGCATCTTAGATCTATGCAGAATCTTGGGTTCCATCCCAGGCCTATTGAGTCAGACTCTGCATGTTACAGTCCCCAGGTGACTTATGTGTACATTGAAATTTGAGAAGTGCTGGTCTAAAGCTTCAGTAAGAGTTGATGTGAGGACATTAAGGACTACAGGCATGTTCTAGGCCAAGGGTATTGTACATGCAGAGACTTTTGGGGACCTTGGTATGCTCTAGGGACTGGAAAGATGGCTGGAGCGAAGGGATGGGTGGGAGAATATGGTGTCCGGGCAACCAAGAGAGGGGTGTTTCCAAGAAGATGGGAGTGTCAACATTGCTGAAAACTAAGAGAAGAATTTTTTAAATGATGAGTTTGGCAGAAGTCTCTGGTTACCTTTTGGAAAACATTTTCAGTGGACTAATACAGGTGCAAGCCAGTATGAAGTGTATTGAACAGTGAGTAGAGGGGGCAGGGTGAGCAAAGAAACAGCTCAGTTCAGTTCAGTTCAGTTGCTCAGTCGTGTCCGACTCTGCAACCCCATGGACTACAGTGCACCAGGCTTCCCTGTCCATCACCAACTCCCAGAGCTTACTCAAACTCATGTCCATTGTGTCGGTGATGCCGTCCAACCATCTCATCCTCTGTCGTTCCCTTCTCCTCCCACCTTCAACCTTTCCCAGTATCAAGGTATTTTCCAATGAGTCAGTTCTTTGCACAGGTGGCCATAGTACTGGAGTTTCAGCTTCAGCATCAGTCTTTCCAATGGACATTCAGGACTGATTTCCTATAGCATGGACTAGTTGGATCTCCTTGTTGTCCAAGGGACTCTCAAGAGTCTTCTCCAACACCACAGTTCAAAAGCATCAATTCTTTGGCACTCAGCTTTCTTTACAGTTCAAATCTCACATTCATACATGACTACTGGAAAAACCATAGCTTTGACTAGACGGACCTTTGTTGGCAAAGTAATGTCTCTGCTTTTTAATAAGCTGTCTAGGTTGGTGATAACTTTTCTTCCAAGGAGCAAGCATCTTTTAATTTCATGGCTGCAGTCACCATCTGCAGTGATTTTGGAGCCCAAAAAATAGTTTGTCACTGTTTCAATTGTTTCCCCATCTATTTGCCATGAAGTGATGGGACCAGATGCCATGATCTTAGTTTTCTGAATGTTCAGAAAACATTCAGGAGACAGCTAGAATATATTAATTTTTTACTCAATATATGTGTTGTGCATCTATTATATACCAAGCAATTGAGAATACACAGATGAAAGACAGTCCAATAATAGTGATAAATACCTAAGTTGCTATGGGAGTACATCAGTAGAGTGGTTAAATAAGAAGTGTGAGTGTGTGCATGTGTGTAAGTGCTAGAAAATTAGAGTGTGTGTGTTCAGTTGTGTCTGACTTTTTGTGGCCCCATGGACTGTAGCCCACCAGTCTCTGTCCATGTGATTTCCCAGGCTAGAAGACTGGAATGGGTTCCCATTTCCTTCTCTGGGAGTCTTCCTGACCCAGGGATCGAACCCGTATCTCCTGCATTGACAGGTCGATTCCTTACCATGGGTGGGGGACAGAAAACTTAAATCAGAGATAACTTCTCGGAATAGGTTGAAATTTGAGCTGATTCTTTAAGGATTTGCCTGCCGTTATGGAAAAAAAAAAAGTTCGGTATGTGTATGGGTGAGAAGGCTTGAAAGGGGATGGCAAATTCAGGGAACCATGAACATTACTGCTTGGCTGTGGGGAACAGTAGCCGACTCTTGGGGCTTAGGAATAGCAAGAGATGAGTCAGGAGAGAAAAGGTGAGGGTGGATCATGAATGATCTTGAATGCCATTTGAAGGTGTTTGGATGCACCCTAATAATTTTTGGCAGACCGCTGAAAGATTTTAAGCAGGAGAGTGGCAAGGGCGACTTTGGGTTTTAGGACAGTTACTCTAGAGACATGATAAAGGAGAGGTTAGAGGGAAGTGAGACAGGAGGCATGAACATTAGGAGGCAGGTGCAGTAGTGATCCAGATGCAGGCTGGGAGGTGTTTGGCCTCCAGCAGAAACATGGAGGGGAATAAAGAAGAGAAGCCTAAACCATGAGATCCTGAAGAGAAAGAGTTAAAATTCTGTTTACTGATTAGACAAGGTGGGAGGTATAGAGGCAGGAGTATAGAATATCTCCCAAGTGTCAAGCTCCTAGGTAGATAATGGCACTGAGAGCCAGGGCTTGGGTATGGAGGATCCAGCAGAAATAGAGATCTAAGAATCTTTAACTGAGTAAGATGTAAGGTCCCACGGAATGATCCCTGAACTGGGTCTCCATACCAAATACAGTAACGATTTTGATAGATGATCGGCAATAATCTTATCTCATTCATCCGAAGGAATCATTGACAGCTGTTTGAATAATGCTGATTATTTGGTAAATACTGTAACTGAAACATAAAGCAGATAAAGTGGGTTGCATTTGATGGCGATAAGTAGCAGCGTGCTCTGGTGGTGTTGTGGCTTCCTCTTTAAGAACTTCCTGCTTACTCCTCGGGGTATGTGTTTAGTGCAAATAAATTGTCATGATTCTTAACCACTCTTTTTATAAAGTTACTGAATCTAGTTCATATTCTCTTTGACTCATGATGGCGTGAAAAATATTTTTGAACTTTATGATATATTTGAGTATGAATTCTCCTGGACCATGTTCCTCATGGTAATTTGTTAAAAATACAGTCCTTTTCAAAATAACTTAAATTGTTTTAAATTGAGGTATAGTTTATTTATTATATTCTGTTCGTTTCTGGTGTACAGCAAAGTGATATATTTACATATTATATATATTTTCAGATTCTTTTCCCATATAGGTTATTTAAAAATATTGAGTATAGTTCTCTGTACTATACAGTAGGTCCTTCTTAGTTATCAAGTCATGGTTGTTATTCTTTGGTTTCTGAGTTTCTTCTACCAGAAAAATTAGGAGCAAAACACCCATACCTTTCTACACTATAAACATATAAAAATGTAGGAAAGAAAAATATAGTATGTCTATCAAACAGTAATACATGGCATCTTCAGTTATTTATAATGAAGTGTTTGTTACTGATTTTCTACTTGTAAGCTCTCTGTCCTGAATGCCAGAGACATGGGTTTGATCCCTGGGTCAGGAGGCTCCCCTGGAGTAGGAAGAGGCAACCTGCTCCAGTATTCTTGCCTGGAAAAGTCCATGGACAGAAAAGCCTGGCGGGCTACAGTCCATGGGGTCACAAAGAATGGGACACAACCGAATGACTGAGCACACACACATTCATTTATTTATTCAGTTGCCACCAGCTCTTAAATAGCATATTAATTAGAGAAACCAGACATAGGAGAATTTTTTAAACTTTGATTATAATGGATAGAAAATTGTCTTCAATTCAGCAGATTTTATTAATTATTTTATGTATGCCTTATACAGGCAGTACTCACCATATTGTCAGCTCTCTAAAAGAAGATGAGCTATGACTTCTGTCTTCTGCTGCGGCTGCTGCTGAGTCGCTTCAGTCATGTCCGACTCTGTGCGACCGCATGGACAGCAGCCCACCAGGCTCCCCCATCCCCGGGATTCTCCAGGCAAGAACACTGGAGTGGGGTGCCATCTAGAAAGGTGCAATTCAGGTTTTAGTGGAAGCAGGGGAGGACACAGTGTGCTAATATTGGTAATGATAGGCAATTGATTACAGACTATAGATTAAACTCTTTACCAGTATTCTCACAGCCACCGTATAATATGGCCCAATAAAATTTCTTCATTCTACAGATGAGGAAACTAAGGCTTAAAGAGGCCAAGGAATTTGTCCAAGGTCACACCGTCAGTACACAGAAAAGACTAAACCCAAGTCTGTGTGACTTGATGCCTCATTCATATAGTGCCATATTATATGTTAGCATGGATAATTACACAGTATTACAAATAGCAGAAATGGAAGGAAAAATGATAATTGCCTTTAAGAAACAAAATTTGAATTTTTATAGAGATTTAGAACAGGGACAAATGGCATCTATTTGGGGAAGATGAGGAATGACTTCATTAATTTGCAAATGCAAATTAAAATCAACTAATATAAAGTACACTGTGTATACCGAGATCACATAGAAAGCTTTGACTCTCTGTTTTTTGAATTATATAATGAATAATAAATAAAACCGTGGTTCTCAGTACCCAGCTGTGAATATACATTCCTGTTATAATCACAGTTGTCATTAATCGTACTAGAATGTTCACATTATGCTAGCTGGTGAGTAGAACCATAAATAAATATAATATTTGCCCTCTAAAAGATGTTCTGTAAAGCTTGCCAGTTTTCTGAATGTAGCTTTGTTAAATGATTGGATGAATTCCTGCCTTAAAATTGCTCCTTTATAGTATTAAAACACAGTGAGGAAGCTAGTCTTACTCAAGTGAGCAAAGCATGAAACATGAGTTATTTTATGTATACAATTAAGACATGACTTTTCACACAGCTTACTTCTGAACTTTTGGCACTTGAAGAGTTTTAAGGAATAGTAGATAAGCTTGTAAAAAAAATATCAAGGGATGGCATTATTTATCTCAGAGAGTCAGCAAGCCCAGGAAATAATTTGTCAGAAATCTAAATAATCTAAATAATCCATTTGATTCTGTGGTAATTTTATGTTTCAGAAACAATGAGGATAGTTATTTGAGGAGTACCTTTGGCTTGTTGGTTTGGTTGATCCTCTGTGTACATTACCATGATACCAAAGTGGTGGCGGTGTATTTGCTTTTGCAGCACATATACTAAAATTTAAAAGATACAGAAAATACTAGAGTGGCCTCCACAAGAGGATAACATGAATTTATTAAATGTGCCATGTGTTTTGGAATATTTTCTTTGAAGATAGGGAGGCTCAAGGTCATAAAGATGTTCAGTTCAGTTCAGTTCAGTCGCTCCATCGTGTGCAACCCCATGAATCGCAGCAGGCCAGGCCTCCCTGTCCATCACCAACTCCCGGAGTTCACTCAGACTCATGTCCATTGAGTCAGTGATGCCATCCAGCCATCTCATCCTCTGTCGTCCCCTTCTCCTCCTGCCCCCAATCCCTCCCAGCATCAGAGTCTTTTCCAGTGAGTCAACTCTTCGCATGAGGTGGCCAAAGTACTGGAGTTTCAGCTTCAGCATCATTCCTTCCAAAGAAATCCCAGGGCTGATCTTCAGAATGGACTGGTTGGATCTCCTTGCAGTCCAGGGGACTCTCAAGAGTCTTCTCCAACACCACAGTTCAAAAGCATCAATCCTTCGGTGCTCAGCCTTCTTCACAGGACAACTCTCACATCCATACTTGACCACAGGAAAAACCATAGCCTTGACTAGACGGACCTTAGTTGGCAAAGTAATGTCTCTGCTTTTGAATATGCTATCTAGGTTGATCATAACTTTCCTTCCAAGGAGTAAGCGTCTTTTGATTTCATGGCTGCAGTCACCATCTGCAGTGATTTTGGAGCCCCAAAAAATAAAGTCTGACACTGTTTCCATTTCCCATGAAGATGTTCAATCTTCCCAAATAAATCTACAAATTCAAGGTAATTCCAATAAACATCCCAATAAGATTTGTAATGAAACCAGAAAGTTGATTTCATGTCATATGTGGAAGAACAAAGGACCAAAAATACCCAGGGCAATTTTGAAGCTCTTTGAAGGTTGGGGACTCATTAAGCTCTAGGAATGAGCTTCCCTGGTGGCTCAGATGGTTAAGAATCTGCCTGTGATACAGGAGACCCAGGTTTGATCCCTGGGTCAGGAAGATTCACCTGTAGAAGGGAATGGCTATCCATTCCAGTATTCTTGCATGGAGAATTTTTTGGACAGAGGAGCCTGATGGGCTCCAGTCCACAGGGTTGCAAAGTCGGATACAACTGAACGACTAACACACACACACACACACACACACACACACACACACACACACGGTATTGTTACAGGGTGAGACAGAGAATCCACAGTGGAGAACACATGGACAGAACCACACAAATGCGGATGGCTAGTATATGAAAGGCCTGACTCTGTGGACCCATGAAGATGAGGTAGACACAAAATCGACTGTTCAATAAATGTTGCTGGGACGGCTAGCTATTTGGAAAAACATAAAATTACGTTCTTACTTTTAACCACAAACAAAATTAATAGCGGACAGGTTAAAGCCTTAAGTGTGAAAAACCGTACCTCAACACTTCTAAAAGAAAACAGAGGAACATATTTGTATTTGGGGCAGGCAAGGATTACTTAAGCAAAATATAAAATGTACAAATCGTAAAAGAAAAAGTTTAATAAATTTGACTACATTTAAAGCAAAAACATCTGTAAAAAAATATCCCATAAAATAAAAGTGAACCCAATCCACAGAGTACGGGATGTATTACACATATAAACAAAGTATTTACATCCATAGTATATCAGGAACACTTTTTTGTTTATTTTATTGACGTATAGCTGAATTTAAATGTCATGTTAATTACTGCTGTGTAGCAGAGTGATTCAGTTATGACGTCTATTCTCTCTGTTTCTAATTCTGTTTCTGATTCATAGGTAGGTTCATCTGTGTTATATTTCAGATCCCACATATAAGTGATATCATGGTGTTTGTCTTTCTCTTTCTGACTTAGTATGATATTCTTTAGTCACATCCATATTGCTGCAAATGGTATTGTGTCATTCTCTTTTATGACTGAATAGTACATCTTTTTTATCCATTCATCTGTGAAAGGACACTTAGGTTGCTTCCTTGTCTTAGCTATTGTGAATCGTGCTGCTGTGAACGTGCATGTATCTTTTTGAATTATAGTAGTTTTGTCTGGATATATGCCCAGGAGTGGGATTGCTATGTTACATGGTAATTCTATTTTTTTTTTAAATGATGGCCGTTCTGACCAGCATGAAGTGGTACCTCACTGTAGTTCTGATTTACACTTCTCTATATGAGGCACTCTTAAATATTAATTAGACAAAAGAGAAGTAGACCAACTAAACAGTGGACAGAAGACTTAAATAGGCAATTTGCAGGAGAATGATCAATATACACGTAAAATATGCTCAAGTCATCGGTAATCAAAGAAATGCACAATAAAATTAAAACTTTGTGAAATCATTTCCTGTTCATTATTTTGTTAAAATTTAAAATGTCTATCAAATATTTTTGACTTTGTAGAGAAAGGGGAGATTTTCTTCTGCTCAGGGGAGAGTAGGTAGATCCCATCATTTGGGAGAATATCTGGTAAAACTATGACTCTAGAGAAACTCACCTTCCTGTGTACTGGACACATTTATAAGAGTGCTTACTATGGAATTCAGTGCTAGTTACCAGTACAAAGGATACATAAATTATGGAATAATCCATCTGTGGAATGCTATTTGGCAATGAAAATAAGTGAAGCAGACTTATCTGTAGCAAATCCAACAATATTGGTTAACAGAAACTACTAAAGAGACCTAATATAATGCTGTTGTATGTGAAGCTTGAATACATGTAAAAGCAATACTGCTATTTAGGGATGTCAGCTTATGTGATAAAAGTAAAGAGACATAGCTTGGGGTGACAGACACCATATTCATCCTTTAAGAGAGAGAGGTAGAGTGTACTTTACTTCTTAAGGTGGGGGAGAGGGTGCTTTATTATTCTTACACCTTTTCACTGAATTTCTTAAAAGTTGATTACAATTGATTTACAATGTTATGGTAATTTGTGCTGTCCAGCACATTGATTCAGCTATACATATATATACATTCCTTTTCCTATTGGTTTCCATTATAGTTTATCATAGGACACTGAATATAGTTCCCTGTGGTATTCAGTAGGACCTTGTTTATCCATTCCATATATGAGTTTGTTTCTGCTGATCTCAAACTCCGGAGCCATTCCTCCCCCACCTTCTTGACAACCACAAGGCTGTTCTCAATGTTTGTGAGTCTGTTTCACAGAAGATAAGTTCTTTTATGTCATATTTTAGATTCCACATATGAGTGATATCATGGTATTTGTCCTTCTCTTTTTGACTTAACTTCACTTGGTATTTTCATTGAATTTTAAGAGCAAAATTGGAGCTTAAAAACATCAGTTATTATGAGATGAAAAGAGAAGGATTCCAGATTCATTCAGAAATGTTAGTGTTGCAGTGAGGTTACATCTCTTATTCATGCCTATATTAATTTCAGTGGATGATTAATGTGCATACAGGGAAGGGGCAGCTTTCTGAAAGATGAACAGATGGGGTTTTTTTTTGAGACATGATGTGGGTGCAACTAAACCAAATGTGGTCTTCCAAATCAAACTTCAGTTTTTGCAAGGTGTGATCCTTACTTGAATGTAAAACATCTTTTAAAGCAGTACATCATTGTATAGTATAAGCTACTACCTGCCTCAGAATTTAGATTCACACACACCTTTTTTGAACAGAGTGAGGTATCACTGTAAATAATGGTTGATTTCTACCCTAGTCATTTCAGCAGTTTGCATAAAATGTTCTTGTTGATTCTATAGGAAAGCGATAATAAGAATAAATCCCTTACTCTGTAGCCCTTCGGGGTATAACAGCAGGATTTACAAGAGATGTAATAACTATGTGTATTCTCTTTGAAATTTACAGAAAGTTTCATTGGTTTTATATTCATCTAGAATACTGGGAATAGCATTTTTAGTTTTGTATTAACTCAGAAGGGACAGTGCTAATTCTAGTTCATGGACTACCTGCTCTCTGTCTCCACTTCCCCTAGATAATTCTGGGTAGTGCTTTATCATTAATTAAGATTTATCTGATACAGTGCACGATTCGAGACTCAGCACAGGGCATTTGAAGACAAATATTCCTTTAAGGGATTCATAGCTTATGTTTACCTAATCATGAAACATGGAAGGATATTTTTGCACAGATTTATTTTTCCTACCTCTATCCTACCTATTCATGGCTTCAAAACTAATAAGCTTCTCTGGAGATGATAGTAAAGATTAAAAACAAAGACAGACAGATTTACGGCCTTGGCTGTCTTTTCCAAGGGCACTGAATTAATCATTCAGATATTCTGGTTGATAGCTGCATTGAGGCGGGGGTGTTTTTCAAGTCTTCTGACAAAAATGAAATTTCCAATTTGGTTTGAAGAAGAGAAATCAAAGCCCTCAGTAAAACGTTATCCCCAAAGCCTCTTTTTTCTCTCTTTGAGAAAAAAAAAGATGTATGATTTTTCCCAAGGGATAAACAGAAGGCTTTCTCAGCTCAGCGAATTTAGTCTGGGAGACACAAATTTCACATGACATTCTCTGATCCTATCCTAGAAATATTTTTAAATCAATCCGACTGGATCAGATAAGTATGTTCTTACAAGGATGTACAATACACTGTGCAGATATAAAATAGATGTGGTCTTCTCTTTCAGGATGAACAGGCTTTTCTTCCTAAGAGTGTTAGAAACCAGGAACAAATCCTGCCTGTGTTGTGGCCCTGTGACAAGCCCACACGGGTGACTCCATAGCTCTGTGTTCTGTTTCTCTGATTGACCCATCCACACCTTGGTTAACACTGGCTTTTCATCTCAAGGCAAGAAACAAGACAGAGCAACACTCTGACTCACTTCTGAAATATGTCCATCCTCTCCTGGTCAGGATTCTCAGATGAACTCAGTAACCATCTGAATCCTTTGTGTTGATGGTAAACTCTGTGTAAAGCCTCCCACTCGCTGGCCACCACTTCCCCTAGTCTTCCCAGTTTTGATAATTCATCAGCCCCAGAAGGAGCTCCAATCCCCCGAGCCTCTGCCTTTTCATTGCTCGCCTTCTATGTCTGTGTGCACGTCTCTTCTTTATGGGCTGAGATTCTATAGCATCATCATAGCCACACCCTTGCCCCCTTTCTCTCTCCATTGTAGTCACCCCAAAAAACGTCAGCCTGATTAAATTTTTCTGCCAACTCTGTACTCCCAAGCAACTGAACTTGACTAGCCAGCCATGCTGACCAACTTCCCCTTAAATTTATTCATACAAAACTCCAGGACTGCTCAGTACTGCCTAGCCGTCTATTTACCAAGTAGTTACCTCCTCCCTGTCCTGTGACATCAGTGCTCTCTTTCCGTTTGATCTTTTTCATCAGTATACGTTTGTAATGGAGTTCTCATCTTTCAAAAGGAAAACTTCATTTGATCCCTCCTCTGTTTCCAAGTCCCGTCGCATTGCTCTCCTTTTTGGCAAAACTCCTTAAAGGCATACATTCAGTCTTCCTGGTTTCATTTTACTTTTTACACTCTTCGGAATTCACTCCAGTTCAGCTTTTGCCCTCACCGTTCCACTCCTGTCAAGGTTCAAATGGCTCAGCCACATCAGTCTTTCTGCAGGACTTGGTCTTGGTGACCACTCCCTTCTCCTTACTTGGCGTCTAGTCCAGTACCTCTCCCTTCACATGAGCTGCTAGTCACCTTTCCTGCTCCTTTCTTCCTGCCTTCTAAAGTCTTTGCAGTTATTCTGTTTGGTTCCTAGACTCATTGCTATAATGGGTTACATGCCTCACACCCCAACTCCAAGGGAACAGAAGCTTCTGCAAGTGGTACCCTTCCAGACCTTGCCTTATGTACCTCTTCACCTGGCTGTTCATTTACATCCATTGTAAAAACTGGTAAATACATATATGTTCTATGCTGCGTGCTAAGCCACTTCAGTTGTGTCTGACTCTTGGCAACCCCATCGACTGTAGCCTGCCAGTCTCCTCTGTCTATGGGATTTCCCAGGCAAGAATACTGGAGTGGGTTGCTCTTCCTTTCTTCAAGGAATCTTCCTGGCCTGGGATCAAACCTGGGTCTCCTGTATTGTAGGCAGATTCTTTATGACTAGTACCACCTGGGAAGCCCATATATATTTTGATAATTACCAGATTTATATCTTTAGCCCCAGGCTCTCCACAAAAATTTAGATTCATGTATTTCCAGTTATATCCATGACTTTTCCGTTTGGAAATCATATAACCATCTCAAACTTAACATGCCCAAAATTTATTCTCTACCTTTCTTCCCATTAAAAAATGCATCATCAGTGGGGCTAAATCATAATGTAACACCTTACCCAGCTTTATTTTTCTTTATAACCCTTGTTACTACCTGAGATTACATCACATATCTATATATTTACCCACTGGAATATAACCCCATGTCAACAGGGTCTCTTTTGTTTATTCACTTCTTGCATTAGGCAGAGTAATGGTCCAAAAAGATGTCCATGTCCTCATACCCAGCATCTGTCAATATGTTTATTTTCATGGCTTCCCAGGTGGCGCCAGTGGTAAAGAACCTATCTGCCAATTAAAGAGACAGAAGAGATGCCAGTTTGATCACTGGGTAGGGGAGATCCCTGGAGGAGGGCATGGCAACCACGCCAGTATTCTTGTGTGGAGAATCCCATGGACAGAGGAACCTGGCAGCCTGTGGCCCATGGAGCCGCTAAGAGTCAAACACAACTGAAGCCACTGAGCATCCAGGCAGGCATGCACATGGCAAAGGGGCTTTGCAGATGTGATCAAGTTAAGGATCTTGGGATGGGGAGATTATCCTAGGTTATGGTCCAGTGCAATCACAATGGTCCTTAGAAGGTGAAGAGGGAAGCATGGGAAGTAGAGAAGTGGAGATCAGAGTGATGGAGCCTAGAGCGACAAATGTCAGCATCCTCCAGGAGCTGGAAAGGGCAAGGATAGATTGCCCCCAGAACCGCCAGAAGGAACTCTGTGGGGAACTCTGCTGGCACCTTGACTTTAGCCCCATAAAATCGGTCTGGACCTTTAGAACTTTAAGAGAGTAAATCTGTGTTGTTTTAAGCCACTAAACTTGTGGGTAACTTAAGTCATGGTAGGAAACTAATATACTCCTATATCTAGTTCCTAATATCTAATAAACTAATATACTCCTATATCTAGTTCCTAATATCTCTGGCATCTAGAATTTTCCAGACCCATACGTGCTAAAATAAAACAATCTTGTTTGAATAAATGGTATATCTTCATTGTTTTACATACCATATAAAGATAATTGGAGTTTCTAATCTTGATTCTGAATGTTCTCATTGAAAGTAAATGATCCATTCTTTCTTTGAAAAGTAGTCTTTGCTTTTATTTTTGTCTAGGCAAAAGATATTTTTTGTTATCCTAGTCTATTTCAGGCAGGCATTTTATAAGAGAGAGAGAGTAGGGTGCGTGTAGTGACTTAAAAACTCTCAGAATGTCAGGAATGGAAAGGACTTTTAAAGGGCATTCAGTTTGAATTTCCTGATCTGATGTTTGTATATTTCTCACAATATCCCTGACAAGTGACCATCCCAAGTCTATTTTTGAACCTTCAATGATGGGAATCTTTGGCTGGAGGGGTCAAGACCACTTTTGGATAGACTGTTCTCGCTTTATTTTCTACTTGTAGAATTAAAGTAAAACTAGTAATTATAAGCCCAAACTAACTTATTTTAGGGCTTCCCAGGTGGTTCAGGGGAAAAGAATCTGCCTGCAATGGCGGAGACTTGGGTTCAATCCCTGTGTTGGGCAGATCCCCTGGAGAAGGGAAAGGCTACCCACTCCAGTATTCTGGCCTAGAGAATTCCATGGACTGTATAGTCCGTGGGGTTACAAAAAGAGGGACATGACTGAGAGACTTTCACTCTCACTTTACATATAAACTGCCTCCTTTTGTATTCATGCTTGTCAGAAAATCCTTATGCTATATCACCAGAAACCATCAAATATACTTTTAGGGGATGAAAATCAAGCAGTGATTTTCAGGTAAGTGATAAATGCTTATATTGCTCCCTCATTGTGCCTTTGTGTGTGTGTGTGTGTCTGTGTGTGCGCGCGCTCATGTCTGACTCCTTCTGACCCCATGAACTATAGCCCACCAAGCTCCTGTGTCCGTGGAATTTTCCAGGCAAGAATACTGGAGTGGGTTGCTATTTCCTTCTCCAGCAGATCTTCCAGACCCAGGGATCAAACCCACATCTCTTGTATCTCCTGCACTGGCAGGTGGATTCTTTAACCAACTGTGCCACCTGGGAAGAGACTGCACCTTTAGGAGGCATTTAAGACTAATTCTTAGTAGAGAATGGTATTATCTTTAAGTTTATACTTCTCTCCAAATATTGTCAAATTATTGATATTTACATTTTGATGATGGCTCATCAGATGTAGGACAGTCAGTTGAATTTAGTTTAACAAATGTTGAGCCCAGTCTGTGTCTCATACTCTGTGCTAGGCACCTTAGGAAGAAAAATGACCTAGTTATGTCTCCTAGAGAGTAACCCTCATAATCTGCTAGGGAGTATAGACATGAAAATACAAACAGAACAAGAAGTGATAAGTGCTCTACTGATGGCACAAAGACTTTCGAGAGTGTATGGTGTTAGAAATGTTCTAATTTCATTCTTTTACATGTAGCTATCCAGTTTCCCCAGCACCACTTATTGAAGAGACTGTCTTTTCTCCATTGTATATTCTTGCCTTCTTTGTCATAGATTAACTGACCATAGGTTATGAGTTTATTTATGGGCATCCGTCCTGTTCCATTGATCTGTATTTCTGTGTCTGTGCCAGTACCATATTGTCTTGATTACTGTAGCTTTGTGGTATAATCTGAAATCAGGGAGCCTGATTCCTCCAGCTCCATTTTTCTTTCCCAAGATTGCTTTGGCTATTCAGAGTCTTATATATTTCCATACAGATTTAAAAAAAAAATTTTGTTCTAGTTCTGTGAAAAATGCCATTGGTGGTTTCATAGGGATTATATTAAATCTGTAGATTCTCCTTTGGGTAGTATGTCCATTTTAACAATATTGATTTGTCTAGTCCAAGAACATAAGATATCTTTCCATCTGTTTCTGTCATCTTCAATTTCTTTTATCAGCATCCTGAAGTTTTCGGAGTATGGTACAGGATCTTTTGCCTCATTCAGTTCAGTTCAGTTCAGTCACTCAGTTGTGTCCGACTCTTTGTGATCCCATGAATCGCAGCACTCCAGGCCTCCCTGTCCATCACCAACTCCCAGAGTTCACTCAGACTCACATCCATCGAGTCAGTGATGCCATCCAGCCATCTCATCCTCTGGTGTCCCCCTCTCCTCCTGCCCCCAATCCCTCCCAGCATCAGAGTCTTTTCCAATGAATCAACTCTTCGCATGAGGTGGCCAAAGTACTGGAGCTTCAGCTTTAGCATCATTCCTTCCAAAGAACACCCAGGGCTGATCTCCTTCAGAATGGACTCGTTGGATCTCCTTGCAGTCCAAGGGACTCTCGAGTCTTCTCCAACACCACAATTCAAAAGCATCAATTCTTCAGCACTCAGCCTTCTTCACAGTCCAACTCTCACACCCATACATGACCACTGGAAAAACCATAACCTTGACTAGACGGACCTTTGTTGGCAAAGTAATGTCTCTGCTTTTCAGTATGCTATCTAGTTGGTCATAACTTTCCTTCCAAGGAGTAAGTGTCTTTTAATTGCCTCATTAGGTTGGTTTATTCCTAGGTATTTTATTCTTTTTGAAGTAATGGTAAATGGGATTGTTCCCTTAATTTCTCTTTCTCATCTTTCCTTGTTAGTGTATAGAAAGGGAAGAGATATCTGTATGTTAAGTTTTTATCCTGAAACTTTACCAAATTCACTGATGAACTCTAATAGGTTTCCGGTAGCATGTTTAGTATTATTGACGTATAGAATCATGTTGGTCTTCCCCGGTAGCTCAGACAGTAAAGAGTCTTCCTACAGTGCAGGAGAACTGGGTTCAATCCCTGGGTTGAGAAAATCCCTGGAGAAGGGAATGGCTACCCACTCCAGTATTCTTGCCTGGAGAATCCCATGGACAAAGGAGCCTGGTGGGCTACAGCCCATGAGGTCGCAAAGAGTCAGACATGACTGAGTGACTAATAGTTCACACACAGTATCATATCACCTGCAAACTATGACTGTTTTATTTCTTTTCTAATTTAGATTCCTTTTATTTCTTTTTCTTCCTGACTGGATGGTTAGATCTTCCAAAACTATGTTGAATAAAAGTGGCAAGAGTGGACATCTTCATCTTGTTCTTGATTTTAGAGGAAATGCTTTCAGTTTTTCACCATTGAGTATGATGTCAGTTGTAGGTTTGTCATATATGGCCTTTAATATGTTGAGGTAGGTTCCTTCTATGCCCACATCCTGGAGAGTTTTTTTTTTTTTTTAATCATAAATGGATATTGGGTTTTGGCAAAAGCTTTTTTTACAGCTATTGAGAGGATCATGTGGTTTTTATTATTCAATTTGTTAATGTGGAATATCACATTGATTGACTTGCAGACATGGAAAAGTTCTTGCATCCCTAGGATAAAGCCCACTTGATCATGGTATATGATCCTTTAAATGTATCATTGGATTTGCTTTGCTATCATTTTGTTGAGAATTTTTGCATCTGTGTTCAGTGATATTGCCCTGTAATTTTCTTTATTTGTGGTATCTTTGTCTGGTTTTGCTTCCCTGGTGGCTCAGCTGCTAAAGAATCCACCTGCAGTGAAGGAGACCTGAGTTCAATCACTGGGTTGGGAAGATCCCCTGGCGAAGAGAACAGCTACCCACTCCAGTATTCTGGCCAGGAGAATTCCATGGGGTCACAAAGAGTAGGACATGACTGAGCAACTTTCATTTCAACATTTTGTCTGGTTTTGGAATCAAGGTGATTGTGGCTTCATAGAATAAGTGTGGGAGTGTTTCTTCTTTTGCAGTTTTTTGGAATAGTTTCAGAAGGATAGATGTTTCCTGTTTTCCAAATATTTGATAGACTAGCTATGATCCCATCTGGTCCTGGACTTTAGTTAGGACTTTTTAAAATCACAGTTTTACTTTCAGTACTTGTGATTTGTCTGTTCGTACTTTCTACTCCTTCCTAATTCAGTCTTGGAAGATTGTACCTTTCTAAGAATTTGTCCATTTCTTCTAGGTTGTCCATTTTATTGGCATATAGTTCTTTGTAGTAGTCTTTTATGGTTCTTTGTATTTCTGTGGTATCAATTGTATTTTTGTCAGTTTAATTAATACGTATTAGTCTTGGTGTGTTCCTTCTTGGGTTTATCTATTAATATATGGGACTCTCTGCACTTCCTGAACTTGTGTGACTGTTTCCATTCCCAAGTTAGTTAAGTTTTTGCCTATTATCTCTTCAAATATTTTCAGACCATTTCTCTCTTCTTCTAGGACCCCTATAAGGGGAATGTTGGTGCACTTAATGTTGTTTTAGAGGTTCTGAGAGTGTCCTCATTTCTTTTCATTCTTTATTCTGTTCCATGACAGTGATTTCCACCCATCTGTCTTTCAGCTCACTTATTTATTCTTTTGCGTCATTTATTGTGCTATTGATTCCATGTAGTGTATTTTTCATTTCAGTTATTGTATAGTTCAACTGTTTGTTGTTTATATTTTCTTGCTCTTTATGTTTTCTTGTATCTTCTTGGTCTGTGCCCCCATTCTTTTTCTGGTATCATGGATCATCTTTACTATGATTATTCTGAGTTCTTTTTTAGGTAGTTTGCCTATCTCCACTCTGCATTAGTTGTTCTTCTGGGGTTTTATTTTGTTCCTTCGTCTGAAACATATTTCTCCGTCCTCTTACTTTGTCTAAATTTCTGTGATTGCAATTTCTTTTTCACAGATTGAAAGACTATAGTTCCTCTTGCTTCCTCTGGGTGTGTCTGCCTCCTGCTGGGTGTGTCTGGTCTAAGAGCTTTGTGCAGGTTTCCCAGTGGGAGGGCTGTGTCATGGTGTGTGTTTAGAGGTGGCTGTACATTCAGGACAACTTTAAGCAGTGTGTCTGCTGATGGATGGGGCTCCCTCCACTGGGAGGTATTCCCAAGGCGTTCCCACCTTGTTGGTTGTTTGTCCTGAGGTTTTCCAACACTGGAGCCTGTTGGCTGTGTTCTCAATGTGAAAATGGCAACCTCAAGGAGAGCTCATGTCAGTGAATATTCCCCAGTATCATCTCTGCCATTAGTGTCCTTGACCCTACAGTGAGCCACAGCCCCACTTCCCCAGGAGACCCTCCAAGACCCTAAGGCAGGCCTGGCCCAGGCTCCTGTGGGGTCACTACATTACCGTGGCTCGCAGTGCATTTGAAATCTTATGGGTGCCCTCCAAGAGTGGAGTCTCTGTTTCACCCAGTCCTGTGGAGCTCCTATACTTAATCTCTTCAAAGTTAGAGGCTCCTCCTCCTCCTGCTCCTAGACCCCCAGGTTTGGGAACCTCAAGTGAGGCTCAGAACTCTCCCTCCTGTGGGAATACCTCTGTGGTTTAATTATTTAATTATTGCCCACCCAGTGGTTATGGGACTTTATTATATTGGGAAAGCACCCCCTCCTACCATCTTGCTGTGTCTTCTTTTGCATCTTTTAGTATAGAATATCTTTTCTGATAGGTTTCAGTCTTTTTTCTCAGTGGTTCTTCAGCAGTTTGTTGTAAGTTTGGTGTTTCACGAGAGGACTGAAGCCCAAGTCCTTCTAGTCTGCCATCTTGTCTCCTCCCCTCAGAAATCAAATAATAGTCATCTTAATTGATGTGACTTTTAAAATCAAGAATTAGATAGCATTTAACAACCTGTTTAAATGTATAACACCTCATCCTTGAGACAGATACATACAACATACAAACTATATTTCACTGAAAAAAAATCAAGGAAAATTGTGAATTTCCTCCATTCTCTTTTTTAGCCTTTTTTTTCCTCTTGTAATTTGCAGTAGTTGAAGATGAAAATTAAATGCAAGTTGGGCTTTTAAAAGAGGAATATTGAAACTATATATATATATTTTATATATAATCCTTAAAGTTTGGAAAATATAACTCTTCTCATCTTTTCTGTGGTATCAAAGACAACAGAAACAACTGTTAGAACTCTACCAGACAAGGATGAAGAGATCTGCGGATATTTCTTGAATCCTTCTTTAATGGCATCAGAATGTTCACCTACAATCTTGAAAAAGAAAACGGAAGACATAAGCGACCTCCCATCTGAGAGTCAAAGAAGCATACCGCTTGCTGTGACCGACGCGTTAGAGCATATTATGGAACAGCTCAATGTTTTGACACAGGTGGGTTGGCATGTTTCACACTTAGAGGTAAGATGTAGAAAATCCTGGGTACCGCAGGCTGCAGAACTAGCAGAGCGGGGGGATACTTTCTTTCTTAGCAAGCTCAAAGGTGGTAGTTAGCAGACCAGCACATGCTCTGCTGAGGCGCTCTAGGTCTTGTGGAGGCAAGGTCTGGGCCCATGCGTATGTAGACGTGTGTGCATACACACGCCATCCTGTGTCTGGCATCTGAGGACCAGAAGGGAGGCGGGGAGAGAAAGAACTGTTGTAGTACTTCATGCTGGAAATTTGATTCTGGACAGCAATGTTTTGCCCTAAGAATTTTCTGATGCAGTGTATTCAGATTTTGGATATTATCAAAGAAATATTTAAGGCCAAAAGAAAAATGTATTTGGCATTAATCATTTCAGTTAGAATGAAATATTGGCAATGCTTTTAGTTTTCACTCTGAGGATAATTCCCTCTGTCCAATGTATAACTTCCCTCATTTCAAAGCTTCTTACAGGACACTCTGTTCGGGAGATGAGGTTTTCACATTCCCCTTTTAGAATATTAGCCAGTCTTTTTTTTTTTTTTTTTCCATTGATGCTAAATTATAATTTATTTTTTACTGCACAGGATGACTTTCAGCATTCATTTTTTTTTTTTTTACCAGACTGTATACGTTCTTTTATTAAATTTCATTATATAGTCATGCTTGTAATGAATAATTTTACAGTGAAAAGGAAAGACGTAATGGCTTAATCCCTTTTAATTACATTTAAGCAATTTTTTAAATTTATTTTTTTATTGAAGTATAATTGCTTTACTGAATGCCAGTTTACCTTTGCCAAGAAGGAATACCATGAATCTTAACATACCAAAGGTCTTCCAACTCTTGGTCAGGAAATTTAGATGGCATTTAATGGAAGCAGTGTATTAAAATGGATACATCAAAGGTTGTCCTTCCAGCTCCTCCTTGGTGTTTCTTTTGAATAAGTCTTATCATTCTTTGATAAATAGATAAGGACACTAATATTTGCCAGAGCAGATGCTGTCCCAAGTTATACAGAAAGAAGCTGACATGAACTAGAGATGTCAATTACTTTCCCAGAATAAATATTTCCAGTTGAAATAGCTCTTGCATAGAAGTTAATGTACAATTAACCCTGGCTGTACATTATCATTGCCCAGGCGATTAAGAATCATCCAAATGTCCAGTTCTCATCTCCAAAGAATTCAAGGCCTTGGCATGGGACTTTTAACGTTCCCTTCTGGGTTTAGAGCCAGTAATTAAAAATTCCACCCTTTAGATAACATCTCCGAACCTTGTAGTTAAGGAACATGGATATGGGTCATGACAGGTTGTGGGAACAAGTCTTGCGAGACCTTGGAGTCATAAGATTTGTTCAGTGAAAAATCATATGAAAATCACCAATTTTTGCTTTGCAGTATGGTGCTGGAGGTGACTTTGTGTTTATCAGACGTCTCTCACCTTTAAAAGGCAGTTTTTCTCTCAGCCTCCTGCCAGCCTTAGTCTTAATGGGGCTGCTTCCCAGGGCCCTGGCTCCTCACGTGCGCTGTCACACTAAGGGGCAGGTCCTCTTGGGGGTCTTTCTGTCCTCTGCTCTGTCAGCTTTGTGACCCTTCTCACCTTTTCCCTGATTCAAGGTTAAATGGATCACTTTAAACTTTATTGAAAGTCTCTACTTTTTTAACTTTGAAGGACTGACTACCCTTCAAATACGAAAAAAGTGAAAAGCAGGCACAGCACACTTGCAAAATGGGAACAGTGTGAATCTGTGGGCGAATCAAGTGAGATAAACACATTCTGATTCACTTCAATCACAGACAACTGAATATCTCCTAACCCTGTGGCAATGTTTATAATTCAGTACAGATTGTTTTGGGTTGGCCAAAACATTCAGGGTTTTCTGTAAGTTATAAGATGTTACAGAAAAACTCAAACGAGCACTTGGGCCAACCCAACAA
Organism: Neotragus moschatus; assembly: GCA_006410615.1. Taxonomy (NCBI): domain Eukaryota; kingdom Metazoa; phylum Chordata; class Mammalia; order Artiodactyla; family Bovidae; genus Neotragus; species Neotragus moschatus. The sequence goes on along the minus strand of SJYA01000759.1, from coordinate 1,130,345 downwards.
TATCACTTTCTCATTATAATTTTTCAGACAGTAGGTAACTGGAGTTAACCAGTGTTGTAGGTGTTGATAAGATACATATCAAAAGCTTTTGCTTTTTGCATTGTGATAATGTGTGTAAATATCAGGCAAAAAGCTTGCAGCATAGTAGGCACCCAAGAAATATTAGAAAGTATTATGAGCATTGCTGTTAATTTCCATCATTAACAGTACTGCAGTATTATGCTGGAGGTGACTTTGTGTTTATCAGACATCTCTTGCCTTTAAAAGGCAGTTTTTCTCTCAACCTCATGCCAACTTTAGTTTTGATTGGCCCGTTTCCCAGGCCAATCATAACAAGTCATGATCTATAGTATGGAATATGAGAGAAAAAAAACTATTAAATAATAGAAAAAAAAAAAAACAACTGATTACTGTCAGAAACTGACAGGAAATCAATTCATTATCTTGAAACTTATTGACTAAAGTAACCATGCACTTATGCTGCTTTTCCTGTATGAATGGAACCAAATAATATATGAGAAGTGTATTTTGTAAACCATCCCAACTAACAAATGGAAATAGAATGTCATTGCCCTCTAAAGAAAGAATGGACTTACTGAGGGATCTACCCTGAGTCTTTATCAAGCCTTTAAATCCCATTTCCAATTTATATAAAATACAGAGAGTAAAAGAACAGAGGCCTGAGCCTGTAAATAGACAAATTATAAAGAAAACAAAGCAAGAAAGTGGGGAATCTGCAGATTAAATGGGTAAGATAAAGTTGTAGTTTCTAAGGATGCATACATGAAAGACAAAACCATAAAACATGCAGATTATTATAATAGTGGTCAGGATAGTGGCTCTTACAGGGGAAGTTGCGTGCAAGGCACTAGTTCTTGACCTCGTGCTGGTCACAAGGGTGTTTTTCTCATAAGAATTCACTGATACTTTTTAGTGTGCAATTTCCTGAATCCAGTTTATAGTGAAGTTAAAAAAAAAAAAAAACTGACGTGAAGTAATCGATAATCACGATTTAAAAGTAGTCGTGTGTGTGCGTTTATAGTCCTATCCTCACTTACTAGCCAAAGGAGTTAGAATAGCTAAGATTCATAAAGTCCTGTCGTGCCAGGCACTAGCCTGAGCATTTTATGTGCCTGATTGCATTCAGTCTTCCTACCAACTCTGTGAGGTGCTATTGTCACCTTCTGGGTGCAGAAATGAGTGGCAGTCATTACATTTTCCAGGTAAGCTAGGTATCCAGCTGTCTAGGGTAATATAGATATGGCCCTTATGGACTGATCGTGGCGGAATGACCAGTGATGCCATTTAAGTAATAGTGGGGCATGTGGCATTCCGTCCCACATTCCACATTACCTGGGACACTATTTAACATGCCTCATGTGCTCTCTTCTCTGGCATCGATGCTTTAGAAGATCACTTTAGAATTGTCCATAGAGACTGTCATTTATTCCTTTTTCCTTAAATGCCTCCTCTTTTTCCCTTTTCCCTAACGGCTTGGCAGTGCTGTGGTGGGGTGCAGAAACGGAGCAAGTTCCGGAGCTCATTTCTGAGCCAACCTTCTGGCAAGAGGGTAGGCATTACAGTTCTGAAAAAGATCAGTGCAGAGATTATCACCATCATTCTCACCACCAGGTCACCAGGCTCTGATGACTTTGTCCTCATTTTTTTGCAGACTGTTTCAATCTTGGAGCAGCGGCTGACTTTGACAGAGGATAAGCTGAAAGACTGCCTTGAAAATCAGCAAAAGCTTTTCAATGCAATCCAACAGAAAATTTGAACAGGAAAGTATGAGCAGAGACACGAGAAATGAACACATGTACGTATACTCAGGAAGACAGTACCAGCTGCTTCTTGCAACGCAGCCATGTGCAAATTGGCGTGGCATTTCTTAAAAGGGTGAGCAACAGAACAAAAGGCAGAAAAGGCATAATTAAGGACCCATTTAAACGTACCAATCAATGTCTAGGACTAATTCAAATCACTACTATTTATGGTTCCACTAATAAAGGGATAAGCATTCAAGTGGCTCTATATTTCCCCCCCATATTATTTTTTAAATGTTAGTTTTCATTAACAGTTCAAATCCCGCCAGGAAAATAACCAAATCTTTGGATTTCATTGTTATTTCAAATTGACCATGTTCAGGCAATTCCTTCAACAATTAGTCTGTTTCTTTAGTGAACCAGTACCCTTAGGGTGAAATAATTCACTTATCTCTAAAATAGCATTTTATGTGCAGAGAATGAATTAATGATCTGACTTGTATTTCTCAGTTTAAAAAATTTACTTTCTTACCTTTGCCATTTGTTGAAGAGATGATCTCACAAACTCTCAAACCACAGAATTTCCATAGCAAGAATATACTTATTTTAATTAGCAACAGCACATACAGGACATATGGCAAGGATTTTGATTTAATTCACGGCATACATTGCTTATTCTTTGACCAACCTGAAAGAAAACAAAGAGTTAGAAATATGTGAAGTGCACGTATCTTCTTCCGTAGATGAAGGCACTGAATGTTTTCAGTTATATCCAAATCTGTGATATCAGTTTATGAAGATTAAATTAGTGCAGAATCCTCAAAACCCAGAACCATGCAACAGCAATACTTAAAAATATACACACGTGTGTTCACATGCTTCAGGAATGTTTAGGGTGATTTTGGTACCTGGATATGAGGACTTTAAAAGAACATTTATTTGCATCATTGTCTACCTCTTTCTTTTAATTGTGATTTGAAACAAAATGAAAATGAGTAAAACATTCTAAAAGATCTTGCTTATAATTTAAAAATTTTATCTTAAACAAAATAAGAGATTAAATTGGGAAAAGAAAAAAGAATTTAGCTTGCATTTCTGTTAACCTGTATCAAAAACAGAAGGTGGGAGAAGACAGTCCACATTTATGATGCCTGCAGGCATACCCTGGGGAAGATACTATGTTTTGGGGAAAAAAAAAAAAAAAGTCCTATTTATGTACGTGTCTATATTGAGAAATTTCTCAAAGTGATTTCAATTGTATTTATGAGGTGGTTTTGTTTTATCATCCAGTGTGTTTTAAGTGCCTTTTTATAAAATACTAAGTAGGAACTTCTAGACCATTTCAAGAGTTTATAAGACTAACTGGCATTGTATTTTTTATAACCTTGTTGAGAAGACTAAGAAATGAAATGTCATACCAATTTTTGTTTACTTTTTTATTCTTCAAACAATAAAGACATTTTACCTTTAAAAAAAAAGTTGTTTCTTTTTAAATGATTAAAATCTAGAAATAATACTAAATTTCTTATCTAGCTCACTTACCTTTAACCTTCATAACAACCTCCTGGAGAACTTGTCAGAACAGTTCCGGTTCTTTTCCCCGGGCTTATGATTCACTAGGTCTGGTCTGGCTGGGCCCACTAATTTGCATCTCTAACAAGCTCACAGGAGATTTGGTGCTATTGGCCTCAGGCCGACAGTTTAGAAGCTATTGACCAGCTATAGCCACTTCCTGCAACATGGTGTTGCCACATACTTTTATGGCCATAGACCGTTATTATAAGTGATATAAAAACAGTGATGGCAGAAGTTTGAAAGCCTTAAAACTTTTTCAGGAGGGATAGTTTATAACCCTCCTTCCCTCCCCCACACCTTTGTTTATGCTTTTGAGGATTCTTTCCTTCGGATTCCAGCCTCGCAATTGTCCTAGCTGCCTGTTTGCTGCGTGAGCAACATCTCCACTTGGAAGACCTGGCAGGCCATCTCTGAAAGTGCCCAAAGCAAGTGCCTACTGTACCCACAACCACTAGCCAGCTCCTCTCGCCCCTAGTCTCCAGACCTCCAACTCTCCTTCAAGGCACTCAGGTTGGAGTTATCCTTGAATCCCTGATCCTACACTCCACTCCCATTCCTTCAGCAAATCTTGTGAGAAGATATGAGAGACCGGATCATTTCTCACCCCTCCATCAGCCACCAAAACAGGCCACCATTGTCTCTTCCCAGAATGACTGCGGTACCTCTTAACTGTCACCCTTGGACAGCAGGCCAGAGTGGTTCTTGAAAAGACGGAGCTCAAACGTGGCTCTTTCGGCTCCAAACCCTTCAGGGCCTCCCATCTTGGAGTAGAAGCCCAAGGTTTGACAGTGGTTACATGCTCCCCACCCCTTCATTTTAGACCTCCCCTTCCCCTTGGGGGCCACACTTGCTGCCCTTGGTCACAACAGCTTCTTTGCTGCCCTTTGTAGAAGCAAAACGGCTCCCCGCTGAGAGCACTGGCCTTGCCATTTCCTCTGCCTGGAGCCCTGTCCCCAGGCATCCCTCATAACATTCCAGCCTGGCTCCCATGTTGCCTTTTCAGAGGTGCCCTTCCTAATCAGCCTATGTGAAATAGTAACCCTCCATTCACTCCCTGCCTAGCCCTGGTACAACAGGATTGCAACACCGTCCCAGTTCTGCCTCTTCCACTGTGAACTGACCTCTTCAAAGAGTAAGCACGGTCGTCATCTTTAGATTCCCAAACTAGCACAGTTCATAGGAGGAGCTCAACAGATAGGTATTCCAAAAAAATGCTCAACCTAAAAGTTGAGATTTTATTCAGTGCACTTACGGAAGCCTCTCAGATAACTCTAAAGGACTTTTTCTAAAGAGGTAAGACAGGAGCCAGGATAAATAGAAGTTTTGCAAATAAAACAACATAACAAAACAGACAAACTAGGTAGTCAGAACATTAAAAGATTACTGTTGAAGAAAACCAGATATCTCAAGCTAATGAATTTTAGCACTTTTCTGTGTATAAGAAGAAGATGCAAAAGTCTGGGCTTATTGAAATTCTTCCTTTGATACGCATCTTAACTATCTAGTACCAGTATCCTGTCTTTTCTCCATTCTGAATTCAGGGTGCCCAATCGAGGGTAGATGTGGTGACCACAACATTCTCTGTTTACTGAAATGCTGGCAATATTCTATGTCTCCAGTATTCTGTGTCTCTCAATCATAAATTCAACCGTTTGGAAGGCATTTAGGGATCAATTTTGTCCGATGGCACTAGGAAGTTTCACTCCTAGATTGGCTGGAGACTGTGTGATATAGGCTATCAGTCTATACAGACAGCTTCACTGTAACAGTTATGAATCCAGCGTTACAATATACTTAGATATAAACTTATAAAGTAAGTTTATAAACAATATAAACTTACAGTATAAACTTGTGTGCTCTGTGCTGACTTGCTTCAGTTGTGTCCAACTCTTCACAACCCCATATAGCCCACCAGGCTCCTCTGTCTGTGGGATTCTCCTGGCAAGAATACTGGAGTGGGTTGCCAGGTCCTCCTCCAAGGGATCTTCTCAACCCAGGGATCAAAACTGTGTCTCCTGCGTCTCCTCCACTGCAGACAGATTCTTTACTGCTGAGCCACCAGTGAAGCCCATAAACAGTATAAACAGTTTATAATTAATAGCTGGAAGAAGTTAAATTTGCTTGCCCAGAGGACTAGGGCTTTACTCCTTTTGGAAAAGAAATCAGATTTTTACTTGCCCTTGATAAACCCTTAAGGAGGCTATGAATTAGATTCTAGGCAAAGGAGCCTTTCCAACTGTTGGAGTTTTAAAGGCTACTTTTCCACTTTTTCTCTCCTTGTTGGCAGGTTCTATCTGTTTCTGATTTGTAGAGATTTGCAAGAGAAAGATGGGCTTCCCTGGTGGCTCAGATGGTAAAGAATCCGCCTGCGATCCGGGAGACCTGAGTTTGATCCCTGGGTTAGGAAAATCTGGAGGGGGGCATGGCAACTGCCCGTATTCTTGCTGGGGAGAGAAAGATAGTTGCTTTTAATTCTCCAAAGAACCTGTGTGCCTCCCAAATGATATTAAAAGATCGATTTTGCCCAACTATATTTTCTTTAATTTGGTCTTTTAATATAAGTGAGAAGATTTCCAACTAAAATGAAATTCAAGAGTTCTATGTTCTAGAATTTCAGGGTTAATTTATTAAGCCTTCAAAAGCTTGCACAAGGCATTTAACAAAGGCCTTCTTTTGGAGTATAAGGCTAGACCCAGAGTAAAGTTTCTTTTTTTTTTAAGCTAACCCCTAAATATTAGCTCCCAGTTTTTACTTTATATTGCACAGTTTCAGGTAATCCCATCGATTTCCTTTAGTATGTTAATTAGTGTATTTCCTGAGAGACAGATTCATATGCCCTGCCTTATAATACCAAGCCAGGGAAGCATTCTGGAGAAGGGCATGGCAACCCACTCCAGTATTTGTGCCTGGAGAATCCCCATGGACAGAGGAGCCTAGTGGGCTATAGTCCACACCACTAGTGGGCTATAGTTGGACACCACTGAGCTCCTAAGCACAGCACAGGGAAGCATTCCCCAGCAAGACCAAGTGTTTTTTCGACAGTATACTTAGGCAAGCCAGCTTCAATAAAACCTATTTAAATATACCAATTTTTATAAAATTTCATCTCAGTTCTTTTACACCTTTAGCTTTTAGTCTCCGTTGTTGCTCAGTCACTAAGTCATGTCTGACTCTTTTATGACCCTGTGGATTGGAGTCCACTAGGCTCCTTCGTCCATGGGATTCTCCAGGCAAGAATACTGGAGTGGGTTGCCATTTCCTTCTAAAAAAGCCTTGATTTTACAAGGAGTCCTAGAAGCTTTCTTTTCATCTCTGGCCATTCATCTGGTTTTGTATAAAAGGTTCTGGGACCCCAGTGAGGGGTTGAGCCAAGAGACTCAGGCCCTTTTATCTTGATTTTGACTAGTCCTAACTTTTATCTTGATTTTGACTAGTCCTAACTGTTGCACCAAGTACTTATTCATCAAGTATCTCAGTGTAATTTTCTCCGTAACTTTGATCTAGGATAAATAGAGCAAACTTGTTGGGGTGCTTTAATGTCGGGAACCAAAAAGGAGGGTCTCTTTGGCCCATCCAACCTTTGAAAATACTTTCAAAGCACTCATCAGCTAAAGGAATCCTATCTAAAATAAGCATAAAACAATTGAAGGCCAACAATATAAAAACAAAAAATCTGGGACTCCCCTGGTGGTCCAGCGGTTGAGAATCTGCCTGCGAATGCTGGGGACACAGGTTTGATCCCTGATCCAGGAAGATCCCACATGCCTCGGAGCAATGAAGCCCAGGCACCACAACTGCTGAGCCCGAGCTCTAGAGCCTGCGCTCTGCAACAAGAGAAGCCACCCCACAGAGAAGCCCGCACCCTGCGACTGGGGAGCAGCCCCTGCTCGCTGCAACTAGAAGAAGACTGTGCAGCAATAAAGACCCAGTGAAACAAAAATAAATAAACCAATTGAAAACACCAAAGGTAAATTCAGGCTCAATAAGCACATAGCAGGATCTTCAACATCATAGGTCACTAGAAAATCGCAAATTAAAACGAGAGATGACTACACATCTATTAGAATGACTAAAATGCAAACTCTGAGAAAAGCAAAGCTGGTAACCATGTGAAGCAACAGGAGCTCCATGATAAGAATGCAGAAGGGTACAGCCACTTTGCAAGACAGTTTGACAGTTTCTTACAAAAATAAACATACCAATTACCGTGCAGTCCAACAATCAGTTATCTTTGGTTGTTTAACTAAATAGATTGAAAATGTGCTCACACAATAACCTGCATATGAATGATTATACATCTTTATTCATAATTGCCAAAACTTGGAAAGCAACAAGATGTCTTTCAGGGATGATTTGTTTAATAAAACTGTGATCCATCCAGACAATGGAATATTATTCACTGTTAAAAAGAAATGAGCTATCCAGTCATAAAAAGATATGGAGGAATCTTGAATGTATATCACTAAGTGAAAGATGACCATCTGAAAAGGCCCTTAAGTTTTTGCAATTCTGGTATTAATTTTTTAAGTGCAAGAAATATTGAAAATACCATCATATACTATAATGGAAACATATACACATAAGGTTCTAGACACGTAAGCACCTGAACAGAAACCATCTCTACCATGTAGCTTTCATAACTGATTCAAAAGACTTCTGGGAGATGAGGAAGGAGGAAAAAGGGGGAGAGAAGATGAGACAGAAAAGCACAAATGCTAAGAGCATGTTAAACATGGGAAAGCCAATGTGGAATAAGCCCACTCAAGTGACACATGGTCTTCTTACTCTCACAGAGGCAGGCAAACTTGATATCATTATTCACTCAACACTTGATTTCCAGGTAAAATACACAGTCAGCAAGAATGTGAAAGGCAGGACCACCCACGTGCTGGATGCCTTTTGGAACCTTTACCAGACCAAACCCTGCAGAGCAAAGGGCTGTGGCATCAGGGGCGCCAAGACAAAATGAACATGCATGTTCATGGTTACAGTGATGGGACTACACAGGGCGGCCCACCCTTCCTGCATTCTGGGCCAGGACCCTAGACGGCAGCTATAGGGAAAGGCAGTCATGACTGAAGAGAAGCCTTCTTAGAAATGATGTGTTTCTTGTTCCCTACATGCCTACAAGAATCCAGTATGTCTCCATCTCATACTCAAATGAATTACTCTTCCAAGGCATGCTTCCCTGTGATACACATGGGTGGTGTCACCCAACTGAACTCTGAAATTTGAACCCAAAAGCACAAGTTACCATTCATGAACACATCGACCCCATTCTAAAACCTGTCATTTTACAGCAAGAATTAAAACAGTGTCTCCAACATGGATTCATAACTCAGTTCAGTTTAGTCGCCTAGTCATATGCAACTCTGTGACCCCACAGACTGCAGCACGCCAGGCTTCCCTGTCCATCACCATCTCCCAGAGTTTGCTCAAACTCATGTCCATAGACTCAGTGATGCCATCCAACCACCTCATACTCTGTCATCCCCTTCTCCTCCTGCCTTCAATGTTTCCCAGCATCAGGGTCTTTTCAAATGAGTCAGNTGCCATGATCTATTTTTTTTTGAACGTTGAGTTTTAAGTCAGCTTTTTCACTCTCCTTTTTCAACTTCATCAAGAGGCTCTTTGGTTCCTCTTTGACTTTCTGCCATAAGGGTGGTGTTTTCTGCATATCTGAGGTTATTGATATTTCTCCTGGCAATCTTGATTCCAGTTTGTGCTTCATCCAGCCCGGCATTTTGCTTGATGTACTCTTAATAGAAGTTATATAAGCAGGGTGACAATATACAGTCTTGACCTACTCCTTTCCCAATTTGGGACAAGTCTGTTGTTCTATGTGTGATTCTAACTGTTGCTTTTTGACCTGTATACAGATTTTNCTTGATTCCAGTTTGTGCTTCATCCAGCCCGGCATTTTGCTTGATGTACTCTTAATAGAAGTTATATAAGCAGGGTGACAATATACAGTCTTGACCTACTCCTTTCCCAATTTGGGACAAGTCTGTTGTTCTATGTGTGATTCTAACTGTTGCTTTTTGACCTGTATACAGATTTTTCAGGAGGCAGGTAAGGTGGTCTGGTATTCCCATCTCTTTAAGGATTTTCCACAGTTTTTTTGTGATCCACACAGTCACAAAAGCTTTGGCATAATCAATAAAGCAGAAGTAGATGTTTTTCTGGAACTCTCTTGCTTTTTCAATGATTCGTATCCAAATCCAGCTTGAACATCTGGAATTTCATGGTTCAGATACTGTTGAAGTCTGGCTTGGAGAATTTTGAGCATTACTTTGCTAACGTGTGAGACGAGTGCAATTGTGCAGTAGTTTGAATATTCTTTGGCATTGCTCTTCTTTGGAATTGGAATGAAAACTGACCTTTTCCAAACCCGTAGCCACTGCTGAGTTTTCCAAATTTGCTGGCATATTGAGTGCAGCACTTTCACAGTATCATCTTTTAGGACTTGAAATAGCTCAGCTGGAATTCCATCACTTCCACTAGTTCTGTTTGTAGTGATGCTTCCTAAGGCCCACTTGACTTCGGACTCCAGGATGTCTGGCTCTAGGTGAGTGATCACACCATTATGGTCATCTGGGTTGTTAAGATCTTTTTTGTCTAGTTCTTCTGTGTATTCTTGCCACCTTTTCTTAATATCTTCTGCTTCTGTTAGGTATATACCGTTTCTGTCCTCACTCAAAGTCACCCAATTTTGGAGAATGCAAGTTAGAGGAAATGGCAAGTTGTTGAATTAACATTGTCCATTCTGAGGGGAATCCCCACTGGCTCAGTAGTAAATAATCCTCCTGCAATGCAGGAGATGCAAGTTTGATTCCTAGTTGGAGAAGACCCTCTGGAGAAGGAAATGGTAACCCATTCCAGTATTCTTGCCTGGGAAATCCCATAGACAGAGGAGCCTGGTGGGCTACAACCCATGACGTCCTGAGAGTCAGATGTGAGTAAACCACCACCACCACCATTCTGAAAGGGCTTGCTTCCAGGTGCTTGCAGTACCAAAATCTCAGGGTCTTTACCGTGCTCAGCAAGAAGCTCAGTGTCCGATATCTAATCCTTAACAAGACAATCAAATATAGAGGGTCCTGGACACAGAAGACCAGAACAAAAGGACAAATAGCTGAATTGAGCCTTTCCCCCAGGCACAGAGAACCTCACCAGCCAAGATCTTTCCTATTGCCTCCAAAATCTGCCAGTGGCACTTCCAACTACGATCTACTCAGGACTGTGGAACAAACCCAGCCAACATGCATGCTAAGCCACTTCAGTCCTGTCGGATCCTTTGCAGTCCCAAGGATTGTAGCCTGCCAGGCTCATCTGTCCATGAGAGTCTCCAGGCAAGAATACTGGAGTGGGTCGCCATTCTCTCCTCCAGAGATCTTCCCAACCCAGGGATGGAACCCAGTGTCTCTTCTGTCTCCTGAGATGCAGGCAGATTCTTTACCACTAGCGCCATCTGGGAAGCTCCATGGAACAACCTAGAGCCAGGTACATTTTCATAATGAGGTTACTCACAGAAAGGTGTCGTCCTACCCAAACCCCAAACCAAGCTCAGGTGATGGGTGGTGCCTGGAGGATTCCGAGGTGGTGCTGGAAGCAAGGGGCCCAAGGCCACGGGTGCTCATACACCGGCTATTAGTGCCCCCGGGGATCATGATCCTCGGGCAAATGTCCCTCTGGGTGCCCTCCCGCTGGCTTCCAAACTGGTCACCAAACCAAGTTCGTCTTGCCAGATACGCAACCAGTCCAGATGCAGACGGTAGAACTGAGGAGAGGGTTTCTTTGGAGAAAGCCAGGCGAGGCAGGACAGGCTTCAGGTCTGCCTCAGAGAAGGCACTGATAGGTCAGGATAAAGCCGCTAGGCGGGCTGGGGCGTGGCCTGCGTAAGGAGGGCGGGCAAAGGTAATTGACAAAAGGTGCGGGGGAAGTGCACTTCTGCGCAGGCTCCAGGTCCCTAACCGTTCACAACAGACCAGCCAGCAAAGGGCGCAGGCCCAGTGCAGAGGTGCGGGCTTCTATTCAGTCTCACCTGCTGAGCCCCAGCTAGACACAGATGAGGCTCCAAGTTCCTGGAAAGTAATTCCTCCGGGAAAGAGCTCGTTAGTGAGGCTCTGTGCTGATTGGAGAACCCAAAGTCTTCACGACTTTAAATCCTGAGGGCAAGTGGAGTGGGTTTAACCCTTGAGTTCAGCCCCTCATCTTTGGATCATTCTTTCATCTGGAAGGAAAGGGGCTAGGTCAACTCTGGGTACTTCCTGCCCATAAGAGGTGGACTGGACAAAGGCTGGAGGAATGACCCTGGTTAGCGCTCCTTTGGATCTCAAGAAATAAATCCCACCTTGTGAGAGTTGAACTATAAAGAAACCTAAGTGCAGAAGAATTGATGCTTTTGAACTGTGGTGTTGAAGACTCTTGAGAGTCCCTTGGACTGCAAGGAGATCCAACCAGTCCATCCTAAAGGAAATCAGCCCTGGGTGTTCATTGGAAGGACTGATGTTGAAGCTGAAACTCCAATATTTTGGCCATCTGATGGGAAGAGCTGACTCATTTGAAAAGACCTTGATGTCAGGAAAGATTGAAGGCAGGAGGAGAAGGGGACGACGGAGGATGAGATGGTTAGATGGCTTCACTGACTCAATGGACATGAGTTTGGGTAAACTCCGGGAGTTGGTGCTGGACAGGGAGGCTTGGTGTGTTGCGGTTCATGGGGTTGCGAAGAGTCGGGCACAACTGAGTGACTGAACTGAACTGAATTGATGTACCAGATGTCAGAGCAGCTGTAGGCCCAAGATCTGAATCTATAACATGTACCATTGAGGGCACACAGAATGCCAGCCATGGTGAACACTTAGGATATTTAGGGGGTAGACACTATGATTAAAAGAGGTGTGTACATGATCAAGGGGGAAGCATGCATGTGACCCAAGATGGGGCTCGTGAACAAAAGGGGGTGTGCAGGTGAACAAGGGGGGTGTGCATATGATGGAGAGGGGACACCCACCTGATCAGTAGAAGCAAGGCTTTGTGGGTGAGGCAGGGATTGGTGGAGCAGGTGATGTAGAAAGTCAAGAGAACAGTCATCTGAGTGGCCTGACCACAGTCCACCCCTACTCGTACTCTGCATAACCCTTATGATCTCGGTCTGCCCCTCATCCTTTTTTTTTTTTTTATGCCCGAGGGGCCCCACACCCCCTCGGGCTTCTCCCACCACGGGGACAACAAGCCGTCAGGTGAGGAGGATAGGCCAACAACTTCCTACTTCCGGCGCGCAACCTGGAAGCCTGCCCCTCATCCTTGATAGCCCTGGGATCAGGTATGTAGAGGAGCCCTTCAGCCAAATACCACAAATGAAGTACAGACAACAGCAGTGAGAGTATCAAGAATCCAACAGGTGGGTAGACTTTGGAGCCAGATGCTTTATTGGACCACTCTTTCATGGAAGTCCAAAGGATGATAGCAGTACCTTGCTGTCAACCCAGCAATCGAGCCCATTTCTCAGTGAGGCCACTGTAGCCGCCCAGTCCACAAGCAGATTCCCTCTGTTCAGACTAAGGAAGAAACATAAAATGTTGAACAGGCACAGTACAGGGAAGATCATGACTGCTAGGCAAAATGCAAGCAGTAACAGCATTCTGAGATCATAGCAACCCTGCCTGTGACTTTCCCCTTGGCCTGTAGGACGATTCCACCTGTCCACCATCCAGCCCCACCATTGGTGCCCAGTACTGGGGAGGAGGTTTAACAACAGCCCACAGGGTTCATGTGATGGTGCCTTTCTCCAGTGGGGGGCCCAGATTAATTACCTTAGTGGCCTTAGGAAGGGCCAGGTAAAAGCCCCGGTGAAATCTGAAAGTCCTTCTCTAATTCTGTTCTCCACGGGGCAGCAAACGCGAGCCACTGGGGACCTACCTTCCAGTCCTGTCTTATAGTGTGTTCCCCTGGGGTAGATTCTGTGACAAGGGCAGAAGTGAGCTATTGTCCTGACCAGGAGTGGTCAACAGCTGAAATCAGGTTGTGTTGACTACTTGCCTCTGGGTTCATATGGCATAGGGTTAGAGATGATTAGAGATGACTGCTCCTGGGATGCTCAGTTATATAGTTCACAGGGCTTAAGTCAGTCCCCGTGTGGAGAAAGCAGGTTTCCATCTCAACTGTTGTTTAAGTCATCCATTCAGGCTTTCAATTAGCCCAGCAGTAGTAGGGATGTAGGGCAGGTGGAAAGGCCAGAGTACGTTGTTTTTGTCTTGAACTTCACAGCAAGTGATTTTTGTGTGTATTGCTCAAGGACTCAGGCAGGCTTTCTGGAAAGTCTTCCACCTGGTGGAAAGCACCATAGACTGCACATAGCCGCTATTCCATCTATTTATCACTCTGTGTTGTTGCTCTGCACCCTTCCGCAGCTGGGACTAGAGGCCCAAGGGTATTCTTTTTTTTTTTAATTTAATTTTATTATTATTATTTTTCCATCTCAGGTGTACATGAGTTCCCAATCTTGAAACCCCCCCCCCACCTCCCACCCCACATCANTCCGCAGCTGGGACTAGAGGCCCAAGGGTATTCTTTTTTTTTTTAATTTAATTTTATTATTATTATTTTTCCATCTCAGGTGTACATGAGTTCCCAATCTTGAAACCCCCCCCCCACCTCCCACCCCACATCAACTCTCTGGATCATCCCCGTGCACCAGTCCCAAGCATCCTGCATCCTGCATCGAACACAGACTGGCGATCCGTTTCCTACATGACAGTATACATGTTTCAGTGCCATTCTCCCAAACCATCCCTCCCTCTTCCTCTCCCTCAAAGTCCAAAAGTCCATTCTATACATCTGTGTCTCCCCTGCTGTCTCGCATACAGGGTTATCATCATCATGCTTCCAAATTCCATATATATGTGTTAGTATACTATATTGGTGCTTTTCCTTCTGGCTTGCTTCACTCTGTATAATCGGCAAGGGTATTCTTTTCATTTTGCGGATGCCTCGGGCCCCTATCAAACCCTTCCTGGTAACTGGCAACACCCAATTCACAAGCCTGTTCCTGAGTTAACATCCCTAAAGCCTGTGTCCATAATTGTCTAGGGTGGTGGGTGTGGGGATCCCTGTATTCTGTAGATAGTCCAGGTCCTTGCATTCATCTGTGTTCACCAGCCATCCTCATGCAGTCAAGAGCATGGGGCTGTTACTGTAACCTGGAAAGAGACTGAGGTTAGCAGGAATATCAATACAACGGAAGAGAAAGACTTCTCTCGTGGTACCCAGCTCTCACTGGGCCGCACATGCTAGTGGATAGATGGTTCGAGGTTACCCCCTCAACTATCAGGCCCCAGATACCAGAGGATGGCTACCCTGGGGTTGCCTCCACAACTTTCCGTTCCCTGTCTTTACTTGCTGACATCATGCGCTCATAGGAGTGTCTGTGGCTCAGCAGTTGTTGGACTGCACCCTGCCTGCCTACAAGCCTTATACTTGCCCAGCCTGGAGAGCAAAGAAAGAGTTCAGAGACAGCCACAGAGACATCAGTGATTTATCAGACAGGGGAGTTTACACGTCCAAGGCAAGGGGTCCTGGTGCAGTCAGGACGCCATCTTTGCTACCCAGGGCCGAAGGAGGCTACCATTTACAGAGGGGATGATTCCCCCTTATTGGCTTATCAGCTACCATGGAAACCAGCAGCTGAGCCACATCCCTCACAGCCCCCTCAGTTTAACCAGCATCACGAGGGCTGATGTTTCCTCTTAATAAACTAGTGGGTGGAGACGTTCTGGCCCAAGGATTAGAACAAGTACTAGCTAGGACAGAGGAAAGACGTTCGTGTGCGTGGGGTGTAAAGGAGGCAGGGACTGATGGAACAGGGAGTGTACAGAGAGCAAAAGAACAGCCATCTTGAGTATCCAGACCATACAAAAATAGGATTGGAAGATAAACCGTCTGCCCCCGGGGTAGAAATTTTTGGCTGCTAAGGAAAAAAACTTAAATATTTGGAGTTTACTGACAAATAATTGTGCTCACTTCATGAGCAAATTTAATGATAAAAACAGATCTGCAGTAGATAAGTGGAATTACATCACTACGGTATATGCTTCGTTTTCCCTCATGGCTTATACAATATGCTGCCTTAGCAAGTCACAAGATCTTAGACTTCATGCACCAGAGGATTTATGAATGTACATTGAATCTAGGAACACAGTGTAATTGCCAGGTTGTCCTTTATAAGCCCCAGCTGTGACTCAGCCAGATAACACAATGGTAGCCTGGCCTTACTAGGAAAATAGGTCAATGGCTTGCCAAGAGGCAGAGGTTAAGGGGGGTGGAAAGGGTGTGTATAACTACTTTTTGTTTGCAAAGTCCATCAGTTGCATTTTCTTTTGGACCAAATCTCAAGCATGTTTCTATTCATATTAAAAATAAAGCCTCTGATTTGAAATTCTTCTCATAATAAGGTAGATTTCACAACCAAAAGCAGTAGGAGAAATAACTCAATCACCTTAAACTTCTAAGGACATGAATAGAAAAAATTGGCAGAAATACAACACTTAATGTAATTAGGAATATCAATAGTTCATAAGTAGAATTTAGTTAATCCACAAGACATAAAGTGATACAAAATTAGTACAGCAGATTTAACACGTGTGAGAAACTATATTGAAATATAACCAAGTTTGCTTTTTTGCCCAAGTGTATTTTATACAAATATTGACCACATACTATAACACATAAGTAACTCATAACTCTGTATTCCATACATCCAGAGAGTAAATCATAAAATCAGATTTACTAATCAGAAAATATGAAAAAGAAAACTTAACTGAATTACATTCAGGCCAGACAGTAAACTCCCCAATGTAGTGAAGCGTATTTGTAAACGCAAGTAGATATGCGATATGTCAAATTAGATGAGATATAGCCAAAATAATGAAAGCGTGAACCAAATGTCTCCCTAAAAATGTAAAGCGTGGTCATAGTACCTAAAAGGAAAACATAACAAAGTTACATAAGGAAATGTGAAAAAAATAGCTGGCACTTTGAAAATGTTGAGGTTAATCATTAACCCAAAGAGAATGAAACTTGTTTTACTTCAAAAGTAATTAATAAAAACATAGTTACTTTAGGGCTTCAAGAGTAATTAATATAAACGTGGTTATTTCATGGTTGCTTTAAAATCTGTTCATTCAGGTTACCACTACTGAACATTTTTAACGTAAATGTCAGGCATCAATCAGAATTAAAGTTTTGAGAAATCTAACAGAAATGTGATATATGTTGTTTATTTCACAGTTTTTTCAGTGGCTCTTGAATAGCAGCTAAGTATGTACTTTTTATCTAGCTTTGTGTTGACAGGAGATGGATACGTCAGGCTAGCATTAGTAGCTGCTTTGACACAAATCCTTTTCTTTTACTGTCATATCCTAGTCCTTCTGCAGACTCCGGGTTTGGAATAAGAAGTGTGGGGAGGCGCAATCTGCAGAGCAGCGCACTGGCCTTCTGTGAACAGGAAACGCTTCACTTGCATGTCATTCTTTGAACAGAAGCTTCTAAGGTCTGTCATTAAGAAAAGTAATCATCTGTCTTAGTCTTCTACCTCTGTTCTTTTCAGTGACTCAAAACCAGGACACGGCAGGATGAGAATTGGACCTATTCATTTCGTGTGTGTGTGTATTTAAAATTTTATTCTAAGTTTTTTTTTTTTTTTGGAATGTTCCATTTCCTTTTTTTTTTTTATTGGAATAAACTTGCTTTACAATGTTGTTTTAGTTTCTGCTGTGGTGGTGGTTTAGTCACTAAGTTGTGTCCAACTCTTTTTTAAGCCCATGGACTGTATAGCCCACCAGGCTTCTCAGTCCATGGGATTCTCCAAGCAAGAGTATTGGAGTGGGTTGCCGTTTTCTTCTGCAAGAGATCTTCCTGACCCAGGGATCAAACCCAGGTCTTGTGCATTACAGGCAGATTCTTTACCAACTGAGCCACCAGGGAAGCCCCAGTTTCCGCTGTACAACAACATGAATCAGCCATATTTCAAAATGATTTCATGTTAGTAAAATAAAATGGGTAAAAAGTTTAAAATGAAAAAGCAAAAAAAAAAGGCATGTATCACATTCAGTGAGACACCTCTTTGCCTTTCTCAAAAAACCACTCCAAGTTATTGGTAAGGCCAGATCAGAGGATGAGAAGCCTCACTGAGGCACGGGATTGTGATCCTCTCTGCTGGATATACAGGGGGAACCTTCCAAGATCAGGGCAAAGAGCCGCTTGTTGAATTGACTTCAGGATATTTTTGCAATTCATGATGCTAATGAAACACTATTGCTACCTTAAATTGTTTCCTCAGCTTAATCCCCAAAGGAAATCCCTCTGCTTTTCAGAGATAAAAAATTGGTAGAACAAAGAAAGTCAGGGGAAGCACAGGGGCCTTTTGCTATAGAATTTCACTGAAGCCTTTCCAAGCCCCGAGGAGAGAACCCAAGGGCTATACTGTTTATTCCTACACCTGGATTAAATATCAAGGGCTGTGAGAAGATGAATCATTTAGAAACTTGATGTTCTTGTAGGGAGCTGTTGTCTTTTTAGAACTCTAATAACAACTGTGGCGAAGGCAAAAATCAAATAGAAAGTTCAAAGTGGTCAAATCCTCTTTCTGCCCTGCTCTCAGCCGGTGAGAGTCTAAATCACAGAGCGCGAAGGCCCGTGGCGACTGGTGGCGTTGATCATTCATTGTCTCTCTGAAAAGGAGAGATTAAAGATGCAACATCAGTATGAGAAGAGAGCAAACTGCTTGCGGTGATGGTCCTTTCTCAAGGAAACTCCTAAGACTTTTATCATTTTTCATTTCATAAGACTTTTTCATTTCCATTTTGTCCTTACCCTGAATGATTGAGACAAAAGACGCAGGACGTGATTTTGAACCACAAAAAAAATCATGAACATGAAACACACATATGAAAGGAGTCGGGGCCTAGCAGGGTCCTGAATCCAATGTTTCCCGTACAGCACACATGCATTCAAAAGACACATCAGAGCTCAGCTCCTACCCCGGGGTGTTTCGGAAACAGCAGTGGGAAGTAATTATCAATTACCATCAATGTAAAACACTAGAGATGATAAAATCATAGACTGTATTTATTCACCATTAATATAAACATTCACTATTGTAGACAGATTGGAATAACCAGTAGCGGTGTAGCCAAAATGCCTTATAAGCAGCTCTTGTTAGCAGTCCTCTGTCATATAGCTGTACATCTTTTAATCTGGTGTTGCTCGAGTTGGCCACTAGTTTAGCCAGAGTTGAAGACTGCATTTAGCAGACATACTTTGTTTAGCTTCTAAAATATTTTGTTTTTCAAATTAGGTGCCCATGTTTTGTTGTTGTTCAGTTGCTAAGTCGTGTCTGACTTTGCAACCCCATGGGCTGCTGCATGCCCGGCTTCCCTGACCTTCACCATCCCCTGGATTTTGCCCAAATTCATGGCCATTGAGTCAGTGATGTCATCCAACCATCTCATTCTCTGCTGCCCTCTTCTCCTTTTGGCTTCAATCTTTCCCAGCATCAAGGTCTTTTCCAATGACTCTGCAGATTCAGCTTCAACATCAGACCTTCCGCATCAGCCTGTGTTTAAAAAGTGAAGAATTTCACATTAACATGCAGGTTTCTGACTTCCACTGAAAAATAAGAAGGACTGGTATTATATTAATGTCATGTAGTACATATTGGAGAAGGAAATGGCAACCCACTCCAGTGTTTTTGCCTGGAGAATCCCAGGGACGGGGGAGCCTGGTGGGCTGCCGTCTATGGGGTCACACAGAGTCGGACATGACTGAAGTGACTTAGCAGCAGTACATATTATGTATTATATCTTACGTTATTATGTATCAGGCATTCAGTTCATTTGGTGGTAACCTCCAGTTCACCTGTCTGCTTGACTTTGTGGTCCTGACCTTCTGTGTTGAGTCAGCATCTGGACAGTGTGCTTGGGTGTCTCAAAGGCACAACTCTCATGATCTTAAAGACTTGGAAATGTGGAAATTAAGGAAACACAGTTCTCTGTTTTGAGGAAACAGGAATACAGTGATGGATTAGTACCAGGGCCTGGGCCACAAGCATGTTCTCTTCACTCCTGAGCCAGCCCTCTTTCCACTGTCCCATCTTGCTTCCTTTGGCTTCTATAATATTTTATTTCAAAATGGTAGCTGTATTTCAAAAACCACAGAGCTTTAAAATAACCATGTTAAATAAAGAAAACAGGAAAAAATTCACACTGTACAGTGCAATTAGAACAGTGTTAAAATAGTACACTGAAAAACGACTTTGGGCAGTGGCATTCAGAAAGCTTTTTTTCTACCAAGTTTCTTAATAATTATGGATTAACTTTAGAATAAAATAAAGCTTTATTTTTNCTATAATATTTTATTTCAAAATGGTAGCTGTATTTCAAAAACCACAGAGCTTTAAAATAACCATGTTAAATGAAGAAAACAGGAAAAAATTCACACTGTACAGTGCAATTAGAACAGTGTTAAAATAGTACACTGAAAAATGACTTTGGGCAGTGGCATTCAGAAAGCTTTTTTTCTACCAAGTTTCTTAATAATTATGTATTAACTTTAGAATAAAATAAAGCTTTATTTGTTTTTTTGTATTCTAAGCACAATGAAGCAGACGCTTTCCCTGGTCATGACCATGCACTTCCCTCGCCAGNTAGAACAGTGTTAAAATAGTACACTGAAAAACGACTTTGGGCAGTGGCATTCAGAAAGCTTTTTTTCTACCAAGTTTCTTAATAATTATGGATTAACTTTAGAATAAAATAAAGCTTTATTTTTTTTTTTTGTATTCTAAGCACAATGAAGCAGACGCTTTCCCTGGTCATGACCATGCACTTCCCTCGCCAGAAACTCACTTCCTTGCGTCTCTATCGGTCAGATTGGCCTGGTGCCTCCACCCTGACTAATGACATGGGAGGGGAAGTCTGCTGGTGGCTCCATTATTTTCAGAACTTTCCATCTTAAACACAGTTATGTGAAAATGCCAAGCAGAATTCTGGAGGCAGAGTCACAGATTCTAACCTTGAGTGGAAAACAAAAACAAAAGCATAGACCTTTCTAATGCATCCAGCTTTAGATGCCGGCGTTCAGTAATATCCTACAGTTTATGCAGTTATTAGGTTTTCTATTGTTGTGCTTTAACGGATAAGTCACGTCTGTCTTTTGCGACCCCTTGGACTGTGGCCCGCCAGGCAAGAATGCTGGGGTTTTCCATTTCCTTCTCCAGGGGATCTTTCTGACTCAGGGGTTGGACCACCATCTTCTGCATTGGCAGGCAGATTCTTTACCACTGAGCCATCTGGACTTGCAGTCAAAAACTGAATATACATGAAATTGACATATTCTTTCAGATACTTATTTTCCAAGTACTAGCTAAGTAAATTGAAATGAGTCAATACCTTTGTTTATTTTACCCAGTGAAGATGGGTGGTCAGGAGATCAAAAGAAGACTCATCATGTTCCCCTCAAGACCATCATCATTCTTTTGAGTTCATTCTTCATGAGCTTGGTTCTAACAATCTTTGGAAGCCATGGTACTGATTAGGAAGAAAAATCTCTACTCTGATCATTCAAAAGAGTGAAGAGAAGGTATGTGTTTGATTTCACAAAAGCCTTCTGTTTCTGCTGGAGATACAGAACACATGCTTAGAATGGGCAGCTGTCTGAACGCTTCGTTTGTGACGCTGGTTGGGTTGTTGGAGGTGCGGAGGTAGGACTGAGAACTTTAGAAAGAAAAGACCAAGGGGCAGGCAGAGAAGCTGCAGCAACCGGAAGTCATTTCAGAAGGAGGGTTTAAACATTTGCAGATGGTTAAACATTTGCAGAGAAGAGAAGATTTGGCAAAGGCGAGAACTCCGAGCTAAATTATTGTGGGTTCAAAGATTAGACATTCACTTGATTTGTTTCAGGTAATACAGGGATTTTTAGAAGGATATATGTCAGCATAAAGAAGGTAAGAATCTCGATGACTCTGCCAGGCAGGAGATAGCTTAGGGGAGGTTAGCTTACCAATTGGCAAGAAAATTGTAGCTTATAATAGACCATGGAACATTTAAGCCCAGCTGCTCTCTTGAGACTCTAGGATCCTGTGTTACATCTGCTGAGCTGGTCAGTGCAGAAGTCACTCTGGGACTAAAGGAGATTCACACACCTCAGGTGGCCTTGTGGAGTTATGAGCCTCAAAAAACTCTCATAATTGTTTGGCTCTGACTCTTCTCTGAGACAGGTATTTGATAAGCATCAGGCTTTAAGGAGTTACTTGTAGCCCAAAGGGACCCTAAAAATTTAAACCAAATTCATTGCCAAGGTTGACTAGAGTAGCAAGTACTTGATGGTGAGGAGAAGGCTTAAGTTTCTCAGCTCCCATCATTATTTTGAATTGAAGCATTGACGTTCTCACATTGAAATGTGTGAATGGAATAGTACTCAGCCATAAAAAGAATGAAATAATGACATCTGCAACAACATGGATGGATCCAAAGATGATCCCACTAAGTGAAGTAAGTCAGAGAAAGACAAATATCATATGATGTCATTTATATGTGGAATAATCTAAAATGTCACAGAAATGAACTTATTTATAAAACAGAAACAGACTTACAGATATAGAAAGCAATCTTATGGTTACTAAAGGGGAAAGGAGAGGGAAGGGATAAATTAGGAGTCTAGAATTAGATACAAACCATTGTTTGTAAAATAAGCAACAGGGGAATTATATTCAACGTCTTATAATAAACCAAAATGGAAAAGAATATGAGAAAGAATATATGTGCATATATATATATAGACGCATAACTAAATCACTTTGCTAATACCTGCTAGTCACCAGGAACTAATACAGCGTTCATTTTATGGAATAACTATATTTATACCTATTTTATCAATTAACTATATTTCAATTTTAGAAACGTTTGTGTGCATGTGTGTGTGATAACACACCTCATCACTAGTGATTTATCAAATGAATTAGGCAGTAATCTAATAACAAAGGGCTGATAATTTCAGGAATGGCAACCAGAAAGTAGCTGTAGGAGTAACCAGTTACATTAATTTTCAGTAATTTCTTGGGTCTTTTCCTTTGGGGCATTGACTGGGGGACAGAAGAGAAGGAAGGAGAGAGTATATCTAGTTGGACACCTGCTCTGGGACAGGCTCAGGCACTTTCTGAGGCTTCCTAGGGTAGGCAGCTAAGCCCTAGAATCCTTCATCACTTGGGTGATGAATGAGTGACGGTCGGTCTTCAAATCTAGATGTAGTCTTCTGAAAGCACTGCATTTGTGGCATTAACTATTTCACAGGAAAGGTGGGAAAATCCAACCTGTGTTGATTTCTGTTCACTGTTTGCATTAGATCAAACTAAAGCTACATCATTAACCTCAGCATGGGAGTCCCCTTGGCTGCAGCCGACTGACCCATGTAAAGTTACAGATCTTTGAATTCGCTGATGCTGTTTGGGAATTACTCCAAGTGTAACAATGACACATTGTTCAGTTCTAAGCACCTGTCTTGAGAAGGGTTTTACTTCAAAATTATGAGGCAAAAGGTTGAGATTAAGGCTTAAAGAAAATAACCTCTGGAATTCAGCCTCCAGTAGGGGAACTGGCAAGCAATCTGTGTTCAGCACTCTTTTCAGAAGTGTCCTGAACATAGCTGGGTTCCTAGAGGCCAAGCTTGCCCAGTGGGGCCAAAGAAGAAGAAAAATCCAATCGCAGGAAAGAATGTGAAAAAAGGAATCGAGGAAAAATATGGAAAAGGCAACTCAATTCACTGGCATGCTTATCTGTTCCCCAGTGAGCAGCCAATGGGTCAGCCACTGCCTCTGCCCCCTACCCTCATCTTTCAGGGGGCCCCTTCCTCACCCCAGGACAGGTTAACCTGGTCGAGAACTGCACGAGGAGAGGGTGATTGCCTGGGGAGCGTTGTGTGGCTAGAGCAAAGCACTTACAAGACCGCAGTACTCTATTGGCTGAAGATCCACATTGCGGAGGACATTCTGATAACCCCACCCCCACATCGATCCCAACCCCTCCCCACGGTGTAGCCACCACGTACGGATGGGCGAGCACTGGCTGGTCCAGGCTAACAGGGCAATCCCATTTCCCTGGATCTGGGGACTGGTTAGGGTTCATCTGAGCAGGATGAGCACAATACGTTCTTTGTCTGTCCGTGAAGGCAGAAGTATTAGACCCAGTTGCTGCTTACAGCGTCTTGAAATCTCAAGAGGGGAGTCACCTTGCATATAAGCTGACACAGGCAAGAAGGCAGAGCTGTGAGAATAAGAAGAAATGGCCTGCGCCAGGTCCTGAGTGAGCCATCCCCAGAGCGGAGTACCTTCACGCTTTTCCCATCAGTGTCCTTCATAGTTCACACGGGCTTTGGGACTAAGCACCTGAAAAAACACAAATGTCACTGGCTGCTATGTGATAGGTCTTAAGTGGGAGGGAAAGCATTCCATGGCTGAAAGCATCTGTGAAATACCCAATTACACAAAATGCAGCCTTTTGCAAGCCATTTATAAAGCCCTGTGAAGGGCTTATGCAACTTAGAATCAAATGGATTATTTGTTTTTGTTTTCATTTGTTTTCTGAGAACACATTAGGCTTTCGAGAAACTCGGTTTGGGAAGATTTGCTGAGTCATCGTCAGGCATTTATACTCTAGGGAAGTAGCCAAAGAGAGATGGGCAGTAGGCACGGGGCTTGGAATGTGAGACCGAAGCCAGGACGAGAAGCAGAAGTAAGCCTTCCTTCCCAGACCCACCCAAGAGCTCCCGAAACTGAGAGGACTTGCTTAGAGGGCGACCCGCTGCGCTGGCCGTGTGCCATTGTCAGCTCTGGGCTTTCTAGGGGCACTCCATCCCCACCCATACTCTAACCCAGCAGACCCTCAGGGTCCCGGGCAAATTATATACATATACACATGAGCATGTGCTTAGACGTTCAGCCGTGTCTGACTCTTTGCAACCCTGTGGACTGTAGTCTGCCAGCCTCCTCTGTCCATGGGATCTCCCAGGCAAGAATACTGAAGTGGATTGCCATGCCCTCCTCCAGGGGATCTTCCTGACCCAGAGATGGTCTCCTGCATTGCAGGCAGATTCTTTACCCACTGAGCCATCAAGGAAGTCCATACTTTTGCAAGATAGATATAAAAAAGATTGATGGATACTGTCTATTTATATCTTATATATAATAATAGGGCTTCCCTGGTGGCTCAGAGGGTAAAGTGTCTGCCTGCAATAATAACTGTCTGTAGCTACAGATGTTTGTTTTATGATGATAGTGAACATTCTCACTTTAAGAGGAATGGTAAGTAACCTAGCGTCTCTTGCTCTAAGATACAGACACAGAACAATTAATACAAAGAACTGCCATATACTTTTTACCCAAAGTCTCTCATTTCTAACATTTTTGTACTTCTGTTTTATCGTTATCTACGTGTGTTTCTGTCTCTATGTATCTTTATCTGTTGTCTATCTAGTGAGCTATTTCCCTGAAAAAAATTGAAAGTTGCAGACAAAATGCCCTATTTTCACTAGATAGGATCATGTGAGTTTGCTGAAAAGACAAGGACATTCTCCCACATAATAACCACAGCTCAGCCATCAAAAGCACAAAGTTGACACACAGTATCACCATGTAATCCATCCATGCCACTCAAATCTCACTTATTATTCTCGTATGCACCCCCCATTTCTCTCTCCTGTTTCTGGTTCCAATCCAGGGTAACATGCCAACTCCACTTTTGATGTCTCTTTGATCTTCAATCTGGACTTGTCTTTCATGACTGCTATGTTTGAGAAGATTTCCACCAGTTGTTTTGTAGAATCTCCCTCAGTTTGGGTTTGTACGGTGTTTCCTTATGATCATTTGCATTTTGCCAGAACTATCATGGAAGAGGGGGCTTCCGTGGTAACTCAGACGGTAAAGAATCTGCCTGCCACGCAGGAGACCTGGGTTGGATCCCTGGGTTGGGAAGATTTCCTTGGAGAAGGACATGGCAGCCCATACCAGTATTCTTGCCTGGAGAATTGCATGGACAGAGGGCTTGGCAGGCTGCCATCTGTGGGGTCGCAGAGTTGGACACTATTGAGCAACTAACACTCATACGTGCACATCATGGAAGTGGGGTTGTGTTTCCCTCAGTGAGTCATATCAAGTGACATACAATGTCAATCTCTTCCATTATTGGTGATGCTTACTTTGATCTCTGGTCAGAATCAGGCAGGTGTATTGAAAATAATAAACCTGGGGTTAAATGCCACCATTCCAACTCTGAGAGGTGCCTTTGTTCCAGCTCCACACAAGAAGACAATAAAAGAACCAGAATGAAAAGAAGAGCACAAGAAAGTGTACTTACTAAGGGCAATCAGATTTCCTTAGTTTAATAATTTCCTTGATTATGAATTAGAAGAAAAAGCTGGTTTTTCTTTTTCTCTTGTCTAACAGAAAAGGGCATGTTATGGTTGGCACATTCAGGAAGTGTCAAGTTTGCCGTTAAACAGATTATAAAACATGTTTATGCAATAGCAAACCATGAGATTATCCTAGGTCATGTTCCTGTTGCTTACTCAGTCATCTATTTGCATGAATCAATTTTAACCTCCAAAGTTATCCAGTGTAATCCAAACATTAATAGTGCATAAGTTGCAAATGGTTCAGAGAAATGACAACTTAGGGCTGGAAATTCTAAGTGTGAAGCAGCTGTTTTCAAAGGTAAGTGACACATTGCGGAAACAAGGCAGATAGCCATCTAAAAAAATACCCAGAGTCCCTCGTGGGTTGGAGGAGCAGAATTCTTAGATAGTACAGGCTTGAAGCAGCAATCTGTCTAAAAAATGGACGGCTAAGGGCTGTCTTCAAGGTGTGTCATAGGCAGCAGGCTTTTTAAAACTCAGATTGCATGCAACAGGTCAGTGGAAGTATAACTCTCTAAATATGCTTTTATACCCACTTCACATATTATTGAGACAAGGTCCATGATACATATCAAGTAATATTTTTATACGTAACAAATGGCCTAAACCAATCTGACCAAGAGATGATCAGGAGGGTCTTCCTGAGGAATTTCAGCAGTTTCTTCTAACAGGCCAGTGGGCCTTATTTGATCCACCCCAGGCAGTATGTCATAATTCAAGCGAGTCTCCAAGAGAAGGCCAGACATACATACATGTGTTAGTAAGCAGGCAGGAGCTGCTTCTGTGGATATCAATCAGCATCTAACAGGCACGGATCGAAAGGGACGTGCTGACATACAACAGGACTATACAGGCAATATTTGAGTTAGATCAAGCAAGAGGGTCCTGCAGGATGTGGAAGGACCCAGGGCAAAGAGGCCCTAGACCTCTTGAGAGTCACCAAAAAATCTAAAGGTGCCGCACAGCACAGATACACCGAGCTGCTTCTTGTGTTGCTGCTTTCTTATTGCAAGTTCCTCATTCTGCTTATTATAGAAAGATCAGAAAAGACAGTCAACAAAAAATATCAGCAATCTATGACCCCATTTGTCATGGACTGCCAATTTTAAACATGTAAATACATATAGATAGGAATCTACAAATAAATATATATTTTTTACAAACATGGGAACTTTGTTTTTCTATTAAGTGTATAGTTGTGTGTGAATGCATGCTAATTCACTTCAGTCGTGTCTGATTCTTTGTGACCCTATGGACTCTATGGCTCCTCTGTCCATGAGATTCTCCAGGCAAGAAGACTGGAGTAGGTTGCCATGCCCTCCTCCAGGGGATCTTCTAGACCCAGGGATCGAACTTGCATCTTTGACATCCTCTTACATTGGCAGATGTGTTCTTTCTCACTAGCGTCACCTGGGAAGCCCACATGTATAGTTAATAGCTTTCCATATCAATTCATGTGTTTGAAAGTCAGTGCGGATTAATAGATTGGTTAAATACAGTCTGCTACTGTGAGGCTCTTAGATTGTTTCTAACTTTCTGCTTTCACAAAAAATCCTGCCAGAGAACATCTTGACAAAATTCTTTAATCATTTCCTTTAAGAAAAATTCCTGGAAGTGATGTTGCCAACTGAAAGTTCATGCATATTTAAGTTTTCTTTTCCTGATTTTCTTGTCCTTAAGTAATATGTGTTCATCTTCTTAACACTTGCTTCCTATTTCAGTGAGAAAATAAATGCCACCAGAAGATAACTTCCGCTCTCTCCCACACCACTTCTGCCACTATCTGACCTGAGCCCTGCCTTCCCTTCGCTTCGGGACTGGATGCCTGTCCCCCCTTGCCTATGCACGGACACAGCAAGCGTCTTTTCACTTTTCTGCACCATCAATCTTTCCTCTTCTTCCTGTGGATCATTATTATCAATAAAACAACTCTTATTTTTCCCATCTCTCTAAACAAATAAACAGAACCCTTTACTTGGCCCCATTTCCACTTCTAACTACAGACTTATTTCTCTTCTCCCCTTTGCAGGAAACTCCACAGGAGTTGTCTTCATTCACTGGCTCCAGTTCTCCCATTCTTTCTTAAACTCACTTCAATCAGGCTTTCATGTGCACACTCCACCTTTTAAAACTGTTCTTGTCAAGGTCAGCCATGACCTTCAAGTTGCTGTAGTCAATGGACAACTTTTCCTCTCATTTTACCTAACCAATCCGCAGGAGTTGACACTGATCATGAATCTCTCTCCTTGAAAAAGGTATTTTTTTTCCCCAACAAGGCTCAGAATATCATGAGCTCCTGGTTATCCTTCTCCTTCACTTCTTCCTTCTCAGCATCCTTTGCTGGCTCAATATCATCTCCATGAACTTAACTTTAGAGTGTTCCAAAAGGCAGGGTTTGGACACTTCTTTGTAGTTTAAAGGCACTGTTGGTCATTTCATTCAGTCTCTTGGCCGTAGATGTGTTAACAAACTCCCAAATGTAACACTCCGGCCTAGGCTCCTTCTCCCACCTGTATCCCACCCCAACTCCAGATCCATCCCTCCTTGACATTGCAAATACAAGGTGTCCAAGACTGAACCCCTGGTCTTCCCCTTCCCAGCTGTTCTTCCTACTGACGTCCCTATGTCAGTCAATGGCAACTCTAACTAGCGCCATAAACCTTGGAGTCTTCCCTGATCTCTCTTGGCCCCTCACTCTATCCATCCAAACCTTCAGCAAATCCTGTTGGTCACATCTTAAGAATATATCTAGCACCATACCATTGTCACCACCACTCTGGACTGAACCACCAGAACATCTTGCCTCGACTGTTGAAAGAACCCTGACTGGTCTTCTTGCTTCCACCTTCCTCTCCTAGAAACTATTCCCAACACATCCAGAGGGGTACCAACAAAGTTTGCGCAAGGACATGTAACTCTGCTGCTCAGAATCAGACAATGGCTTTCCATCTCACTCAGAGTAGAAGTAGAGCTCTTGTAAAAATCTTAGTTTCACATAATCAGTCTCATTGCCTTCCTAACCTCAGATCCTGCTACCTTCCCTCCTCTTGCTTGCTCTGTCCTGGCCTCATGTGTTATTTGCACGTGTTATTTGTTCTGAATGGAAATGCTTCTCCATAGACTCCTGAAAGACTTACTCCCTCATCTACACTCAGTTTTTTTTATTAAATTTTAAAAACTACAATCTAGGGTTTCTCTGTGGTCCAGTGGCTAGGACTCTGTGGTCTCAAGGCAGGGCGCCCAGGTTAGATCCCTGGTCAGAGGACTAGATCCCGCATGCTGCAACTAAGACCCAGCACAGCCAAATAAATAACATATTTATTTGGGTCTTAGTTATGGCATGAGAACTCCTGGTTGTTGCATGGGGGGTCTAGTTACCTGACCAGGGATTAAACCTGGGCCCTTTGCACTGGGGGCTTGGAAGCTTAGCCACTGGACCATGAGGGAAGTCCCCAAAATAAATATTAAAAAATAAAATAAAACCCACAGATCTCCACCCCATTGTTCCTGATATGCTTCTCCACTTGATTTTTCTCCATATCACTACATACTTTACTATTGCCTGTGTTGCCTAATCCTCCCATCAGAATCTAAGTGCCATGAGATTTGTTGTTGTATGTCTTGCACCTGGAAAAGCCCTGGCATGTGACGGGTGCTCAAGACATGTCTGTTGAGTGAATAAATCTTTCCAAAAAATTAGAAAAGTAAAAGGAGAGAATGAGAAAAAAATCACCCATATATTTGAAAAGGAAATTTTAGTCAGCCATGAGGAACTTCAGTCAGACTGAAATTTTAGTCAGTAGGAAAAGCAATCCTGCCATTTACAATAACATGAATGGAATTATGGACATCAATCTAAGTGAAATAAGTCAGAGGAAAACAAATACTGTATGAACTCACTTAAAAGTAACAGAAACTACAAAAGGTGTTAGAAAAAAGAGTAGAGTGGTAGTTCAGTTCAGTACAGTTCAGTCGCTCAGTCGTGTCCAACTCTTTGCAACCCCATGAATCACAGCACGCCAGGCCTCCCTGTCCATCACCAACTCCCAGAGTTCACTGAGACTCACGCCCATCGAGTCAGTGATGCCATCCAGCCATCTCATCCTCTGTCGTCCCCTGCTCTTCCTGCCCCCAATCCTCCCACCATCAGAGTCTTTTTCAATGAGTCAACTCTTCACATGAGGTGGCCCAAGTACTGGGGCTTCAGCTTTAGCATCATTCCTTCCAAAGAAATCCCAGGGCTGATCTCCTTCAGAATGGACTGGTTGGATCTCCTTGCTGTCCAAGGGGCTCTCAAGAGTCTTCTCCAACACCACAGTTCAAAAGCATCAATTCTTTGGCGCTCAGCCTTCTTCACAGTCCAACTCTCACATCCATACATGACTACGGGACTATACATACATGACTATAGCCATCCATACATGGCTATACGGGTCTGTATAGCCTTGACTATACGGACCTTTGTTAGCAAAGTAATATCTTCGCTTTTTAATATGCTATCTACGTTGGTCATAACTTTCCTTCCAAGGAGTAAGTATCTTTTAATTTCATGGCTGCACTTACCATCTGCAGTGATTTTGGAGCCTTAAAAAATAAAGTCTGACTCTGTTTCCACTGTTTCCCCATCTATTTCCCATGAAGTGATGGGACCGAATGCCATGATCTTTGTTTTCTGAATGTTGAGCTTTAAGTCAACTTTTTCACTCTCCTCTTTCACTTTCATCAAGAGGCTTTTTAGTTCCTCTTCACTTTCTGCTATAAGGGTGGTGTCATCTATATATCTGAGGTTATTGATATTTCTCCCAGCAATCTTGATTCCAGCTTGTGCTTCTTCCAGCCCAGCATTTCTCATGATGTACTCTGCATGTAAGTTAAATAAGCAAGGTGACAACATACAGCCTTGACGTACTCCTTTTCCTATTTGGAACCAGTCTGTTGTTCCATGTCCAGTTCTAACTGTTGCTTCCTGACCTGCTTCAACCATATGTAAAATAGATAGCCAGTGGGAATTTGCTGTATGACTCAGGGAACTCAAACTGGGGCTCTATAACAACTTAGAAGGGTGGGACGGAGAGGAAAGTGGGAGGGAGATTCAAAGGGAGAGGACTTAAGTATACCTATGGCTGATTCATGTTGACGTTTAGCAGAAACCAACACAATTCTATTAAGCAATTATCCTTCAATTAAAAAATAAATAAATTGAAAAAAAAAGCACCCAAAAAACAAAGATTGACTGGTTTGATCTCGTTGTGGTCCAGGGGATTCTCGAGAGTCTTCTCCAGCACCACAAATTGAAAGCATCAGTTCTTTGGCACTCAGCCTTCTGTATGGACCTACTTTCACATCTGTACATGACTACTAGAAAAACCATAGCTTTGACTATATGGACCTTTGTTGGCAAAGTGACGTTACTCTATACATAGCTTAAATTTTTCAGTATGCATATGACTTAGATTTTTGAACACATACCCCCACAGAGCCATTGAGAAGTAACAAGTTATACCTTGCTGGGAGTTTATGAGGGTCCATTTTGCATCTTCTCCCCTGAAACTTGTCCTTACTAGATTTGTTTTTATATAACCCAACCAATATAATAAATTTGTCTCTGATGTTGAAATCTTTCTTAGCTGACTTTACTTTCAGCAGCTTCCCAGTCTCCTGTCCCCTTCATCACTTCTCACTATACACACATCACTCCTCCTTCCGTAATAAATGCAGGGATTCAAGACAATTAAAAGTGAAACATCTTGAAGGAGAACATTTCCAGAATGTCAAAATCTAACTTGTTAATAAACGGAAAGTCTGATAGCTTGAATGAGGATAGCCAAGTATGAACACAGCTGTTATTCACTTGTGGTATTTTGAAGACTCTCATAAACTATTGCTGCCTTGTATAGTCAACCAGCTGTGCCCTGTGTGACTCCACAGAGTGCCATGGACACAGACCACAATGAGAAGTCACCCCCTCAGAGCTGTGCAGTGACAGCCCCCTTAAAGTTCTGACTACATTGCACTCAGTTCAGTCTTAGGAATCATTTCTGAGATGCTTTCTTTCTCTGGCTCTGTCCTTCCCCTCACAATCTATTGAGTGTTTGTCTAAGAAAAGCACACTTTCTGGTGTGACAGTCAAATGTTTTTTAAAAAATTATCCTTTTTGGCCCTTTCTCTGGTGGACAAGAAAGGCATGCAAGCCATTTGGTCCAGTAAAATGAGCAGACATGTGCTAACATTCTCTCCAAGGGGATCTAGGGATGAAAGCAGACAGCTGAGCTTTGATACCCATGACACCTCTGGTGGGTCAACCAGCCTCTGGCTTCTTTGGACCTTGATGCCTTGTCTGCTTCATCTATTTATTTTGACCCTCAACCCCTAACTCAAGCCTTACGTTGCATGTGATGGGTCTTATGTGTGAATCTAATCTTTTCTCATTGCTGCAGGAACTTTTAAATCGCCATTTAGACTTAAGAATCCCTTCTACCAAACCAGGAATCCAATAAACGCTTACCCAAAATGTTAACAGAAGAAAAAAAAAAAAAAAAAGCAGAGCTGCTCTGACTGAAAAGGTTCTACCTCTTCACCTGTAGGTCTCTTGGAAGCAAAATCTGAAAACCTGGCACCTCTGCTGGAACTCATGCACAAAGAATCTTCTTTCCTCCCATTCCAATTCTGTGTCCCCTAGATTCCCAGCCCAGAGAGAGGTCCCTGCTTAAGGTACAAAGTGTTAGTGGAGAGCACCGAAAACACTCAGCAATGCAGATAAAGAACATTTCAATGTATTACTCTAACAAGCAAAATTAATGCAAACAGTTGAATTTCCCCGGTGGTGCATTAGATAGGAATCTGTCTGCTAATGCAGGGGACACTGGTTCGATCCCTGGTCCGGGAAGGTTCCACATGCCACAGAGCAATTAAGCCATGAGCCTCAGTTACTGAAGACTACACAGTCTAGAGCCTGTGCTTTGCAACAAGAGAAACCACTGCAACAAGAAGCTCATGCACTGAAACTGGAGAGTAGTCCCCACTCTCTACAACTAGAGAAAGCAACGAAGACCTAGCACAGCCAAATAAATAGAGTGTACATGTCAAAAAAAATTTTTTTTAATTAATGCAAAAAGTTAATGATGAACAAAATATGAACATGTTAGATAAAGTTAGATAAAGACAGGACTAGCAATGGTGCCATGCTGAGCCACACTGGAACTTGAAACAAAAGGAAAAAATGAGTCGTACTGAACTTAATCTTGATAATACTCTTTATCTTGATTACCTAGTTTCTGGTGTCCCTTTAAATTCTGAGCCCAAAGTGAGTGCCTCACATCTCCTTACCTGCCTCTCCTGGTACCCTTTACACCTACTACTCCACACTGTGCTGGAACTAACTATTTCTCATGTCTCTCTTCCCTTCCTAGACTATACACTCCCTGAGTAGATAAGGATCATGTCGTAGTAGTCAATATTTCTAATATACTAAGTTCATAGTAAGCATTTAATAAACATCTTTTAAATGAATGGATTGAACTAACAACTATTGGCTATAGGTATTTCCACCTAGCTCAACTTCTAACTAGCCCTATGATTGAAAGCAAATGATCATTTCTCTGGCTTCAGCTTATTCATTTGTAAAATGAAAGATTTGGTCATGTCAAATGTCCTTCTGTATCTGTGAATCAAAATCATCTATCTGTAGAAGCCCGTGCATGTGTGCTAAGTCACTTCAGTCATGCCCAGCTCTTTGTGACCCCATGGACTGTATAGCCCACTAGACTCCTCTGTCCATGGGATTTTCCAGGCAAAAATACTGGAGTAGGTTGCCATGCCCTCCTCCAGGGGATCTTCCCATCCCAGGGATCAAATCAACCCTTGTCTCTTATGGTTCCTGCATTGGCAAGTGGGTTCTTTACCACTAGTGCCACCTAGAAAGCACCCTGTAGAACCTGTAGGAGCCCAAGTCCCCCCAAATATTCCCTGCCTCTTGATGGTATCAATAAAGCAGCTGCAGGCATGCTGGTGTTTTACAACGGAGTACAGAGTTGTATTTAGGAAAGCTATGGAGTTAGCTGTAAAATGCCCTCTTGACCAGATAATTGCTTTTAACTTTATTGCTGAGACTGTATTTTCAAACCACTTAGAGGGTAATTTCTCCAGTAATGCTGTCCTGGTTGGGAAATTCAGGCACTGTCCTTTAATTAGACCAATGTATGTTGTGTGTCTGCTAGTCACTCAATCATGTCCAACTCTTTGCCACCCCGTGAACTATAGCCCACCAGGTTCCTCTGTCCATCGAATTCTCAAGGCAAGAATGCTGGAGTGAGTTGCCATTCCCTTCTCCAGGGCCAATGTATGTTAAGAAATACTTTTCTCCTTCAGTTCCATTCCTGTCGGTCTGTAGTTTTTAAATCTGAGAAAAGCCATGGAAGTATTGAAAAGCATTTTTTGCTTTCCCATCATCTTTTGTATGTGATTGAGACAGAAGAAAAGAAAGACAAGAGTGAAGCCATTCAAGCAGGTTTAGAAATATGTCTCCATGGAGCACCTACTGTCTAACCTACTACGTACAGCCTTCTGTGGGAAGCACCTCAGACAAGGGTCCCATCCTCAAGCAGTTTTCAGATCTTCCCAGGAGAGAAAACATGAACACAGAAGCACCCTGAATTGGTTAGGTGGTCAACTACCAAGATGGAAAGAATAGTAGGAGAAAAGAAGGGAGCAGATCATCTTTATATATCTAGTGTGTGAGGACTTAGAAGTCTTATCTTAAGCCGTCTTTGTAAATGTCTTTCTGAACATTAATTTTTATTGGAGTAGAATTCATTTATAGTGTTGTGTTAGTTTCCGCTGTACAGCAAAGCATTTCAGTTATATATACGTATATTTCCATTCTTTTTAAGATCGTTTCCCCATATAGGTCATTACAGTATTGGGTAGTGTTCCTTGTGCTGTACCGCAGGTTCTTATTAATATAACAGTCTTATTGAGTTGAGTACTACGAGGGCTTCTCTGGTGGCTCAATGGTAAAGAATCTGCTTGCCAATGCAAGAGATGTGGGTTCAGTCCCTGGGTTGGGAAGATTGCCTGGAGAAGGAAATGCTAACTCCAGCATTCTTGCCTTGAGAATTCCATGGACAGAGGAACCTGGAGGGCTACAGTTTATGGGGTTGCAAAGAGTCAGACGTGACTTAGTGACCAAACAATAACAAATGACTATCTCTAATACAAAAATAAGGACACTAGGCTTAGTGCAAAAGCCAATCAGTTTTCATAATTTGCTTTCCCAAAGTGTTCATGAACAGGTTTTGCTAATATGTTTGAAATGCATTACTTGACCTAGATACTGTGAAGTTTAACCAGATAGGGATTATTGCATTACCTCTCTTCCCCTCAGAGATGCAGACCTTGGGTTTGAAAGCGGCTTTTGTCTAATCATCTCGTCCATGGAGTGTTTGTTTATTAGCATATCACCAAGGTTTGGGGAATTAGAACAAGCCCTTAGTTTCATCTTCACACTAAAATATTACTTAGGCTTTGCTCGTGGGCCACCAGACACAAAGATTCTCACATATTATTTAGTAGTCCCAAAAGCTCAGGATTCAGTGACTAAAATTTGCCCCCTGGCTCCATGATTTTTTTTTTTCTTCTTTCCAGAGGCAAGCTAGATGCTGGCTGTTTCCATCAAGGAGGGCTGGGGGGAGGAGGGGGAGGGAACCTGCCACCTCTGTCATTCTAAAGCCATGACCTTGAAACAACAGCGTTGGGACAGCAAAGCCCGTAAAACTTGTTTGGTATGTTTTTTAATGAGTTTACCGTGATGTTGTTCTACCTCTCCTTCCTTCTCTACCCTTGACCCCAGGCAATGAGAGAGGGGGTGAGATTTAACCATCCATGAAAGATGGCAATTTGGCAGCCTTGGAAATGTGGTGGTCTGTTTACCTAGAGGCCAAATATGCACACATCCCAGGCCTCAACCTCAGTCTGTGAGATTCAACCTTCTTGTTGGGAATCAGAGAGACTCAACTAAGCTCTCAAAGATTCATAACATACTGGCCTGCATGCCCATTAAGTACTTCTCCCTTTAAGTAAAGTCAGATGGATCAAGGGAGGACAGTGACTCACCCGGCATTTGTAACTTTTGAGGTGGTGATCCTATCCCTATTAAAAGGGGACTTTTAATAATTTAATTTAAAAATGACTAATTTCTGTTTTTGTAGGACAATTAGAACATCTATTCCACATTTGTCAGTGATATTTTAAATTATTCAATGAAATATTAATCAAAATATTGGCACAGAGTTTTCTGAATCATTTAAAGCACCATCACAAAAGCTAAGAATATGAAATAGCTGAATGATGGTATTTGATGGGAATGGGGGAGCTTCTGGTAAGTGGTTTGGATGGCTTCTCTATTCAGGCAGCACATACTTGATTTGAGTCATAGATGTTTTCCAGGGTCTTGGCTTGCAGGTGAAAACATGATTGTCTTTCCACAGCCACATAGAGTCTTGTTAGCACTGGAGGTGGCCAAGTAGTCAGGACTATTTCCCAGGATGGGGGAACATACTCTTTCCTGTCATAGACCCAAGGGGAAGAAGGCAAAATAATTAGAAAACAAGGTCCCTAGAAGATCTTAAAATTTAATTGTAGGAAAAGAACCTGGATTCAGAGAATTTCTCAACAAGAAATGGAAGAGTAGTGACGTACCCACACATGGCATGGCACATGCATGGCCTTTCATATCGTTCCTGGCCTCCCCCACCTACTGCACATCCCATCTGGGCCTCCCCACCTGCCTCTACCTGAGCAGCTTGTACTCGTCCTAGAAGACTCTGGCATCAGCTTTTCCAGGAAATCTTCTGACACCCCAGAAGATGAGTGCGTGCGGGCATCTGCATGCCTATCTCAGTCATCAACCTGATCACATTTTATTAGACTGTTTTTTTCCATGTGGACTGTGACCTCCATGAAGGCAGTGACTAGGGTTTACTCATCAGTGTAGCTCCAGGACCAAGCCCAGTGCAAGTAAATACCCAGCAATACAGAGCAAATCAATCCACAAATAACTGCTGATGGTTTGCAGTGATGAGGAAGGGCCACAGCATAACCAAGGAGAGCTTCTCAGAGGAGCGCTGAGTAACATTTGAAGGAAGTGGAACTAATTGGATTGGTAGGAAAGGACTGGACATATCATTTATGGAAAATGTCAGCAGCAGCACTGCGCTGCTCTCAGAAGCCATTGTGCAGGGGATTCATGAGAACAGAACAAATAACAGAGGAAAGAGAATAGAAGGAGGACCATGGAAAGCACTTTGTATTCTGGATTTGATGGGCAGACCACATCACTCTTTCCACTACTGTAGTTGAGAGGGTGAGCCAATGCCAGCTTCCTGATCAAATGCTCACCAGAGAATCTCTCTTTGGCTTATTTAAATCCCACTGTGCTTTCAGTTTAATGCAGCATTTCCTTTATTTCCTGTCTGAAATCCTTATGCCTATTTCAGTGGTGCCTGTGGATTATTTCCATGTACTACTATGAACCTATCTCCATAAAGATCCAAGCTAATTCAGGTTTTTCTTTTTTCTCTTTTAAGGCTGTAACATCTTTATCTTCAAGCAACTTTAATCTCACATTCAGTATGATTTGAGCATCAGTTCTCATGTATTTTTATGTCATGAAAAGCCCTTTATTGAGACCTACAATCACAATAGCACCATCAGGAAGAGGAAATGAGCAGGGCTGCTAACCAGAACACTCTGTACCTTTTTAAACATTAACCATTGTTCAGGTCTGTAGACCTGGCTGCCGAAGGCAGTGTGGGAAATCCAGAATCACATGCAAAAAAATACAACTTATGGAAAATTTTAGGGTCCCCATATCTGCCTTGATCCAATAAAAGTATGATACCAAATATGCATACATTTATATATTGCACATTTTTTAGAGAAATAGAAGTTATAACCAAACTGACCAATCTCTTATCTGAAATTAGCTCTATCTGACCCATGGCACCTTTAGAGAGCAAACTCATTCCATCTGACAGCATTTAAGCTAGGATAAGATCATGCCATTAAATCATCACTATGAAAGAAGTTTTTCTTTCATGAGCAACTTGTTTTTACATTTAGATAGAACTTGATAATCTTTGTTATTTGCTGGCATAGCCAAGGCATATACAGGTTATCACTGAATTTTTTTTTTTTTTTTGCAGTCTTGTATTTTCTTAATTGTAAGCTAATTACTTTACAATATTGTGGTGGTTTTTGCCATATATTCACATGAGTCAGTCATGGGTGTACATGTGTTCCCCATCCTGAACCTCCTTCCCACCTCCCTCCTCATCCTATCCTTCAGGGTCATCCCAGTGTACCATCCCTAAGCACCCAGCCTCATGCATCAAACCTGGACTGGTGATCTATTTCACATATGATAATATACATGTTTCAATGGTATTCTTTCAAATCATCCCACCCTTGCCTTCTCCCACAGAGTCCAAAAGTCTGATCTTTACATCTGTGTCTCTTTTGCTATCTCACATACAGGGTTATTGTTACCATCTTTCTAAATTCCATATATANCCTGGAGTGCTGCGATTCATGGGGTGGCAAAGAGTCGGACACGACTGAGCAACTGAACTGGACTGAACTGAACTGATGGCAGTTCTATTTCCAGTTTTTTAAGGAATCTCCACACTGTTCTCCATAGTGGCTGTACTAGTTTGCATTCCCACCAACAGTGTAAGAGTTCTTTTTTCTCCACACCTTCTCCAGCATTTATTGTTTGTAGACTTTTTGATAGCAGCCATTCTGTATGGCATGAGATGGTACCTCATTGTGGTTTTGATTTGTATTTCTCTGATAATGAGTGATGTCAAGCATCTTTTCGATGTTGAGCATCTGAGACATACAGATATTTCTTAGTGATCTGTATGTCTTCTTCAGAGAAATGTCTGTTTAGTTCTTTGGCCCATTTTTTGATTGAGTCACTTATTTTTCTGGAATTGAGCTACAGGAGTTGCTTGTATATTTTTGAGATTAATTCTTCATCAGTTGCTTCATTTACTATTATTTCCTCCCATTCTGAAGGCTGTCATTTCACCTTGCTTACAGTTTCCTCCGTTGTGTGAAAGGTTTTAAGTTTAATTAGGTCCCATTTGTTTATTTTTNTACAGGAGTTGCTTGTATATTTTTGAGATTAATTCTTCATCAGTTGCTTCATTTACTATTATTTCCTCCCATTCTGAAGGCTGTCATTTCACCTTGCTTACAGTTTCCTCCGTTGTGTGAAAGGTTTTAAGTTTAATTAGGTCCCATTTGTTTATTTTTGCTTTTATTTCCATTCCTCTGGGAGGTGGATCATAGAGGATCCTGCTATGATTTACATCAGGGAGTGTTTTACCTATGTTTTCCTCTAGGAGTTTTATAGTTTCTGGTCTTACATATAGATCTTTAATCCATTTTGAGTTTATTTTTGTGTATGGTGTTAGAAAGTGGTCTAGTTTCATTCTTTTACAAGTGGCTGACCAGTTTTCCCAGCACCACTTGTTAAAGAGATTGTCTTTAATCCACTGTATATTCTTGCCTCCTTTGTCGAAGATAAGGTGTCCATAGGTGTGTGGATTTATCTCTGGGCTTTCTATTTTGTTCCATTGATCTATATTTCTGTCTTTGTGCCAGTACCATGCTGTCTTGATGACTGTAGCTTTGTAGTATAGTCTGCAGTCAGGCAGGTTGATTCCTCCAGTTCCATTCTTCTTTCTCAAGATTGCTTTGACTATTTGAGATTTTTTGTATTTCCATACAAACTGTGAAATTATTTGTTCTAGTCCTCTGAAAAATACCATTGGTAGCTTGATAAGGATTGCATTGAATCTATAGATTGCTTTGGGTAATATACTCATTTTCACTATATTGATTCTTCCAATCCATGAACATGATTTATTTCTCCATCTATTTGTGTCATCTTTGATTTCTTTCATCAGTGTTTTATAGTTTTCTATATAGGTCTTTTGTTTCTTTAGGTAGGTTTATTTCTAAGTATTTTATTCTTTTCATTGCAATGGTGAATAGGATTGTTTCCTTAATTTCTCTGTTTTCTCATTGTTAGTGTATAGGAATATAAGGGATTTCTGTGTGTTAATTTTATATCCTGCAACTTTACTATATCCATTGATTAGCTCTAGTAATTTTCGGGTGGAGTCTTTAGGGTTATCTATGCAGAGGATCATGTCACCTGGAAACAGTGAGAGTTTCACTTCTTTTCCAATCTGGATTCCTTTTATTTCTTTCTTTTTCTTCTCTGATTGCTGTGGCTAAAACTTCCAAAACTATGTTGAATAGTAGTGGTGAAAGTGGGCATCCTTGTCCTGTTCCTGACTTTAGGAGAAATGCTTCCAATTTTTCACTATTGAGGATAATGTTTGCTGTGGGTTTATATTATATGGCTTTTATTATGTTGAGGTATGTTCCTTCTATGCCTGCTTTCTTGAGGGTTTTTATCATAAATGGACGTTGAATTTTGTCANAGTGGTGAAAGTGGGCATCCTTGTCCTGTTCCTGACTTTAGGAGAAATGCTTCCAATTTTTCACTATTGAGGATAATGTTTGCTGTGGGTTTATATTATATGGCTTTTATTATGTTGAGGTATGTTCCTTCTATGCCTGCTTTCTTGAGGGTTTTTATCATAAATGGACGTTGAATTTTGTCAAAGCCTTTCTCTGCATCTATTGAGATAATCATACGGTTTTTATCTTTCAATTGATTTGTGAATATTGAAGAATCCTTGCATCCCTGAGATAAAGCC
Organism: Neotragus moschatus; assembly: GCA_006410615.1. Lineage (NCBI taxonomy): Eukaryota > Metazoa > Chordata > Mammalia > Artiodactyla > Bovidae > Neotragus > Neotragus moschatus. The sequence continues at coordinate 1,089,751 of SJYA01000759.1, read as the reverse complement.
CACTTGGTCATGATGTATCTTTTTAATGTGTTGTTGGATTCTGTTTGCTATGATTTTATTAAGGATTTTTGCAGCTATTTTATTAATCAGTGATATTGGCCTGTAGTTTTCTTTTTTTTGTGGCATCTTTGTCTGGTTTTGGTATTAGGGTGATGGTGGCTTCATAGAATGAGTTTGGAAGTTTACCTTCCTCTGCAATTTTCTGGACGAGTTTGAGTAGGACAGGTGTTATCTCTTCTCTAAATTTTTGGTAGAATTCAGCTGTGAAGCCATCTCGTCCTGGTCTTTTGTTTGTTGGGAAATTTCTGATTATAGTTTTGATTTCTGTGCTTGTGATGGGTCTGTTAAGATTTTCTATTTCTTCCTGGTTCAGTTTTGGAAAGTTATACTTTTCTAAGAATTTGCCCATTTTTTCCAAGTTGTCCATTTTATTGGCATATAGTTGCTAATAGTAGTCTCTTATGATCCTTTGCATTTCTGTGTTGTCCGTTGTGATTTCTCCGTTTTCATTTCTAATTTGTTGATTTGATTCTTCTCCTTTTTTTCTTGATGAGTCTGGCTAATGGTTTGTCTATTTTATTTACCTTCTCAAAGAACCAGCTTTTAGCTTTGTTGATTTTGGCTATGGTCTCCTTTGTTTCTTTTGCATTTATTTCTGCCCTAATTTTTATGATTTCTTTCCTTCTACTAACCCTGGGGTGCTTCATTTCTTCTTTTTCTAGTTGCTTTAGGTATTGAGTTAGGTTATTTATTTGATTTTTCTCCTCTTTCTTGAGGTAGGCTTGTATTGTTATGAACCTTCCCCTTAGCACTACTTTTACTGTATCCCATAGCTTTTGTGTTGTTGTGCTTTCATTTTCATTTATTTCTATGCATACTTTGATTTCTTTTTTGATTTCTTCTGTGATTGGTTGGTTTTTCAGAAGTGTGTTGTTTAGCCTCCATGTGTTTGTATTTTTAATAGTTTTTTTACCTGTTCAGTTCAGTTCAGTTGCTCAGTCGTATCTGACTCTTTGCGACCCCAATAATAGCAGCACGCCAGGCATCCCTGTCCATCACCAACTCCCAGAGTTCACTCAGACTCACACCCTTCGAGTCAGTGATGCCATCCAGCCATCTCATCCTCTGTCGTCCCCTTCTCCTCCTGCCCCCAATCCCTTCCAGCATCAGAATCTTTTCCAATGAGTCAACTCTTCACATGAGGTGGCCAAAGTACTGGAGCTTCAGCTANTCCCTGTCCATCACCAACTCCCAGAGTTCACTCAGACTCACACCCTTCGAGTCAGTGATGCCATCCAGCCATCTCATCCTCTGTCGTCCCCTTCTCCTCCTGCCCCCAATCCCTTCCAGCATCAGAATCTTTTCCAATGAGTCAACTCTTCACATGAGGTGGCCAAAGTACTGGAGCTTCAGCTATAGCATCAGTCCTTCCAAAGAACACCCAGAACTGATGTTCAGAATGGACTGGTTGGATCTCCTTGCAGTCCAGGGGACTCTCAAGAGTCTTCTCCAACACCACAGTTCAAAAGCATCGATTCTTTGACACTCAGCCTTCTTCACAGTCCAACTCTCACATCCATACATAACTACTGGTAGTTGATATCTAATCTTACCGCATTGTGATCAGAAAAGATGCTTGAGATGATTTCAGTATTTTTGAATTTATATCATTGATTTTTGTAGATCAAGGAACACTCTTCTGGGTTTTCTGGATTTTATTTCTTTTTCTATAAATGTGAATCATAAGAAGCAGCATTTAAATGATTCTATCAGAAATGGGATGGCTACAGTCATCATCAGCATTGTCATTTTGGTATTGAGCATTTACTATACCATGTACAGTGCAAACAAATTTTACACATTAGATCATAGAACTTGGCACTTACTTCTATTATGATACTTCTCAAGGTGAATTAAAATACCTTACATAAGCATCTGTGTCCGCTACATTCTGTCTTCACTGTAGAACCCTGGGTACAGAGCCCGTACCTAACTCATCTTGTTACCCCCAGCACGCTGAACAGATTGGGCACTAAATAAATGTCTGATATTTAAGTAGAAATAACTTGAGGCAACAAAACCATACCATTTGAAGAATCTTAAAACATATTATGGCCATACTGTAATGTTCTTTCTAATAAAAAGATCTGGAAACAAACTATATTCCAACCATAGGGAAACAGTTCAATACAAGCAAGACTGGATATGTCAAGACACACCTGATACTCTTAACATAACAGAAACACGTTCACTGTGAAGATGCTGCTATCAGAAATGTAACTGGCCTGTGTGTTGGGAGTGCTTTCCTTCTTCATCTCCTGTTGGGGTTTCAGATCGGAACTTTCCCCAGCCTTTCCACCTTCAGATTGTCTCTATATTAAGTGTTGTTTTCTAGTTCACCCTGCCTGGCCACTTGCCTTTTATTTTAATTAATTGATTAAGCTTTTTTTCTTTCTTTGCATCCTTTCCCCTGCCACTCTAAGCCTTCTCAGGTGCTTTGTGTGTTATTTATTTGTCCCATAATTCTATCAAAACTGTACTGGCATCTTTCCCAACAAGGCATCCTGCTGGCAGACGGTTCCCATCTTGCTTCCAACGATCCTTTTTAGGGGCTACTTTGCAGAGATCCTGGGTTCAACAAACCTTCATCATCCAGCAAGAGAGCTGCCCAGACAATTTCTGGTGGGATAAAATTAGACCTTTCCCCCAAATAACAGCAAAATAATAATAAATAAATGTATGTCCTCAAAGAGCATTTGTTTCATTCTACAGAAATCAGAAGGGATTATCTGTACACCTCAGGATTAATGATCAATGAAGTAGCAGAATTTCTGATCCTATTAGAAATGCTAATCTCATGAGAACAGACAGAACCATTTGTGAAAGGGCTGAGCTGTCCAGACGGTGCCTGTCTCCACCGACCTGGCTCTGTGAGAAAGGAAGGAAAAGGGGAGGGAAAGAATATTTGTTCAGAGCTTACTGTATTCCAGACTTTGGGTAAGGGGCTCTTACAGACCCAGTGTAGTTTATCCTCACACCAATCTTTCAAAGCAAGATTACCGTCAGCTTTGTTCCTGATGGAAAACCTGGAAGTCAGTGAGACTAAGCAGCCTGATTTGGGCCACCCAGCCCGGAAGTGCAAACCTAGAAGTGAGGATTTTAACTCAGGTTTTTATGAGTACAAAGTCTGCCATGTTGTTGTTATAACAGTGGCAGAGTTTGGTTAGATAGCCAGTAACAATGTTCAGGTTATTAAAGACCAAAAAGCAAAGTACAGGTCATCCCTGACAAGGCTGATTCCTCCTGCTATTATGGACTCCAGGACTCCCTCCCACGCTGACTGTGTTGCATAGACCTGAATGAGAAGTCACGTTATTTCCCAGATGGACTCTGAGAAGTCATGACCCTAGGCATAGGATTTAACGGCCATAGCCCTAATACTGTGTTATTTGAGTAGGGGCTGGCTCCATGAGTAGAAAGGGCTTGAGGAACCATGGAGCAAGCCTATCTCTGTTCCTAACCAACTGTATCTTTTTATGGAAATTTCACCATCATGAAAACCATTCCTTAGGACTTGCTTTTTCCAAAATATCCTATCAAAATACATCAGCCCTTAAGAAGGTGACTCATGAAACTCCTTTATCACCCAGTATCCTGGCAGGAGATAGTTGTGCAAGGCCCATAGGTCAGGTATCTGATGATGAAGCAAGAAGATGAGTTCTAGAAGCACAATGTTCCCTTTACCACATCATCCCTCACCATGTGCTCAGTTCTGTCTTTATGGTTCAATTTTCCTCTTGGTAAATTATCAGCAATAACGGGACAGGAATTTAAATCAAGCAGAAGTGGAAACACAAGTAGACTTAGATGATTTGTTTCATTTAAGAACAACAGCCAAACTAACTTTAACATTTATGTCTTTTAAAAGCATTTACTTCTTTGGCTGCACCAGGTCTTGGCTGCAGCACGCAGGATCTTCAGTCTTCATTGTGGCACAAGGAACCTTTAGCTGCTGCATGTGAGATCTAGTTCCCCGACCAGGGATCGAACCTGGGTGCCCTGCATGGGGAGCATGGAGTCTCAGCCCCTGGACTACCAGGGAAGTCCAACATATTGTTAATAAATATTTAATTTTAGAACAGCTTTAGATTTATAGAAAAGTTATAAAGATAGTACAAAGAAAGGGGTCTCGTATACTGCACACCCAGTTTCCCTTATTGTCAACATCTTACATCAGCAAGCACAGAACACTTGTCACAGCTAAGAAACCAAAAGTAACAGGATATTATTCACTAAAGATCATACTTTATTCAGATTTCCCTAGTTTTTACCTAACGTCCTTTCCTGTTCCCACCCAGTAGTCCCATCTCTTCAGACTCCTCTAGACTGTGACAGTTTCTCAGACTTTCCTTGTTTGTGATGACTTCGACAGTTTGAGGAGTATGAGTCAGGTAATGTATAGAACGTGTTTCAATTTGGCTTTATCTGATATTTTCCTCATGGTTAGATGGGGTTGATGGGCTTGGGGGAGGATAGCCTCAGAGGTAAAGAGCCCTTCTCATGCCACCTTATCAAGATTATGTTTATTGTGTACATGTGCACTCAGTATTGTCCAACCCTTTGGAACCCTACGGACTATGTAGCCTGCCAGGCTCCTCTNGGGGTTGATGGGCTTGGGGGAGGATAGCCTCAGAGGTAAAGAGCCCTTCTCATGCCACCTTATCAAGATTATGTTTATTGTGTACATGTGCACTCAGTATTGTCCAACCCTTTGGAACCCTACGGACTATGTAGCCTGCCAGGCTCCTCTGTTCATGGAATTCTCCAGGCAGGAATACTGGAGTAGGTTGCCATTTCCCACTCCCGAGGATCTTCCCTACCCAGGAATTGAACCTGATTATGTTCATTAAATGTTAAATCACAGTTGATTTAACATTTATTTTTAAAGAAAATAAATCATGTGGCAAATCAGTCTGAACTAGAGCCAACTCAGTCCATTTTTTACAAGGACAGAACTGGCACAAAATCAAACTGTCAGAGTCTCTGGAAATAAACTAATGTTTCATGCAGGCCAAGTCCCAGGTTTATGCGAGTTCCTTTGGCAGAAAACATTTGGAGTTCCTGAGGGGGGAAAAAATGGCTGTCTTAAATATAGAATGTAGTTAAGATGCCATGTCTGAAGCATTTCACAGACTTGCCAGCGAGTGAGCACCGTCATCACAGAACACCAGCTGTGGAACCCTGTCTGTTGAACCCACAGGCCCCCAAGTCCCCAGAAGACAATATTAGCAATGAACCAGATTTTCACATTTCCTGCCTCCCCTGAATTCATAACATTGCCAAACTGCCAGACTGCTCCTGGGAGTCTGAACCATTACCTTGTAGGGAAAGTGCTGGCAGAACCACCTTTCATTCGTGTTGCATAAGAACATCATCTTCATTTCAGTAATTTAACTCTGATTAAATTTAGCTGTCAGCCTTTAAAGTTCTCTGAGCAGCATTCAGACTCAGAAAGGGAAGAGGCATGCCAGCAGCTTTTCTGCAATCCCTTCCCACCTACCTTCCTGCAAGCTCCTTTCCAAGCAGCTGGGTGAAGCCAGAATCATTCAGAGAGTAATTGCTTGCCAGGCTTGGAGGTGCCTGGTGGGAATGGATTCTCTCCCTCTGTGGCCTGGCCCTGCTCAGGGAAGGCAGCTGGGAGCAGTCAGCACTGCCTGCCACTTTTGCATCTTTCAAGTTGCTTCCTTTGGTTTCTTGCTTCCCAGAATAGCCTGTGGGGTTTGTTTTTGTTTAATTAAAATTTAAAAAATTGGAATATAATTGCTGTAAAATGTTGTGTTCGTGTCATATACACACAATGAAGTGAATCAGCTATATGTATACATATATCCCCTCCCTCTTGGACCTCCCACCCACCCATCCCTCATCNCCTTTGGTTTCTTGCTTCCCAGAATAGCCTGTGGGGTTTGTTTTTGTTTAATTAAAATTTAAAAAATTGGAATATAATTGCTGTAAAATGTTGTGTTCGTGTCATATACACACAATGAAGTGAATCAGCTATATGTATACATATATCCCCTCCCTCTTGGACCTCCCACCCACCCATCCCTCATCCCAGTCATCTAGGTCATCCCATTTTTTCCCACATTTCTAAAACTTGAAAGAGTCTTTGAATTCTATAGTGCTATAAAATTTTCAAAAGTTTCACACACATGATTTCATATAATCTCATTTTTATTACTATTATATATATATTTTTGGCTCTTCCAATTTTTCCTTTCTCTCCAGACTGTCTTGTATTTTCCTCTTCCTGTTTGGGTCCTCTGGTCCCCAGCCCTCAGGCTTTCACTGAAATCCACGGCTGTTTCCCCTGAGGAGTGTCTTTTCCTGTGCTCTCCTCTGACTTCCTGCCATTGAGGGGTGGGGATGGGGGAGGGTAGGGGGAGACGGGCAGGAATGGGGATAGGGGTGCAGTTCCCAGCCTTCTTCCCTGGCAAGGGCAGAAGCAGGCCCTTCCTGGGCAGGGCCAGCTCCCCAGACCTCCTCCCACACCCCTTTTAACTTATTCTCTTAAGGATCTCAAGGGTCTCAAGGCTGCAAATTGCATTTTAGAGTTTCCATCTGGTGCTTGCTGTGAGCTCACCATGCAAGAAACTAAGAACAAGAGAAAGACCTAAAAAGTGGTCCTAGGAATCCTTGATGTAGGTTACGGCCATTACAGGCAGTGCAGCCTTCCACTCATCAGGGTCCTAAAAGGATATATAAGAAGGAATTTTGTAATCAGATCCATACGCTCCAGGCTTAATGACCAGGACAGATCTTCGATGTTACACAATCCCCAACTGCTTTGATCTTCGCTGTCCTGGTCAGTATACTCAGCTGGATAAATAACATTAGTCCAAAAAGAGCTTGCTGGACAAATGGTTAAAATTGATAATGTCCTACATTTGCCAGAAGCTCAGGTGCTTCAGATCAATTGGGCTAAACTTGTGGAAACAATTAACACTAAGCCTTTTTATAAGACAAAAAAAGCTTTTACATGTATAGGTTCAGATTATGGAGGTAAAATGAATTTTCCGGGAGTGAAAAATGTTCCCTGTAGAGCTAATGGGTTGTTAACATTCAGTGTGGTTTACTGAGTTCTTTAAAAAGAAGAAAAGAAAAAAACCCAAACAACAAAAGTAATAAAAATCTGTACCATCACCATCAGCTCATTACAACAGTTAACTTTCTGCTTATGAGTTTTTCGATGATGATTCCCCTGAAAGCTTGAGATAACTATATTACTATGATACTGATTATCATTCTCCAAGTTTGCTCTTATCAGAATGGATCCAGGTGGAATTGGAGACTCCTACCAGAATATGGATAGTTTCCAATGGCTTAGAAGAGTTTCTTATGACTAAATAGATAGCTTCATAATTGGGTTTGTGAGTACAGATTTGTCAAGATTCCACTTTACATGGCATGGATATTCTCAGTTCAAATCCTCAAAAAAAAAAAAAAAATTCCTCTGTAAATAATATAGGCAAATACCGAAAGCCTCATTCTAGCTTTTCTCCAGTTGGGAGGCACAATGTAAATGCAAGTCTCTTTCTGTTGGTGCAGACACATTGTGTGACTTTAAGCAGATCCTTCACAGTCTGGGGCCTCTGCTACATTATGCCTAGACTAAAGGGTTAGTTGCTCAGTCGTATCCAACTCTTTGGGGCCCCATGGACTATAGCCAGTCAGGCTTCTCTGTCCATGGGATTTCCCAGCAAGAATACTGGAGTGGGTCGCCATTTCCTTCTCCAGGGGATCTTCCTGACCCAGGGATCGAAGCTGAGTCTCCTGAATTACAGGCAGACTCTTTATCATCTGAGCCACCAGGGAAGTGCCTAGACTAAGGTCTAGCCCTAATAATCTGTGCCCCTAATTAGAACAGTGATCAGGAAAGAGGGTTCTGCAGTCAAGTAGCTGCGGTTTCAAATGCTGTCTCCATCTCTAAGTAGGTACCTATCAATGGGCAAGACAGTTAGCCTTGGAGCCTACATTTCCTCATCTGTAAAATGGTTATAGTAATAGTACCTGCCTGAAAAGGTTGGGGTAAGGATTAAGTGAGATAATTATATGAAACACTTGGCATGGGGCCTGGCCTATTGCAGCTGCTGGAGAAATGTTACCTTTATTTGTAGAGTCCATATTGTTATAATAAGTGGTTTATTTGTATGTGGTTTCCATCCTTTTCACTAAATTGATCTGCTTTCTTTTTTTCTAATTGAAATATAATTGATTGACTTCTGCTGTGCTAGCAAAGTGATTCACTTATGTAAATAGATACACATGTGTGTGTGCTAAGTCACTTCAGCTGTGTCTGACTGTTTGCGACCCCACAGACTGTAGTTGCCAGGCTTCTCTGTCCATGAGATTCTCCAGGCAAGAATACTGGAGTGAGTTGCCATGCTCTCCTCCAGGTAATATTCCCGACCAGGGAGTGAACCCACATCTCCTACAACTCCTGCATTGCAGGCAGATTCTTGACCACCAGGGAAGCCCATATATATATATATATACACACACACACACACACACACACACACACACACACTTTGTTTTCAGATTCTTTTGCCTTATGCTGCTGCTGCTGCTGCTAAGTCGCTTCAGTCGTGTCCGACTCTGTGCAACCCCATAGACGGCAGCCCACAGGCTCCCCTGTCCCTGGGATTCTCCAGGCAAGAACACTGGAGTGGGTTGCCATTTCCTTCTCCACTTTTGCCTTATAGATTATTACAAAATATTGAATATGGTTTCCCGTGCCATTCAGTAAGTCCTTGTCGTTTATCTATTTTATATATAGTAGAAAGTATATGTTAATCCCAGACTCCAATACATTAATCAACTTTTATGTGGATGAATCAGGTCATGGAAGACTGAGATTCTGTTATAAATTCAGAGGTGTTATTATTAACAAGACATCAATGTTCCTTCTAGGGATTCTAGTGTTTTTGATGCAAAACAATAATTAGGTGTGTGGTGTCCTCTCTGGATGGTTTCCAATGACTGTGTCTACCAAGAATGCAAATGCCCCATTGGAAATGTGGTTCTTTTCCTGAATGATTTCTGAGCAAGGAAGAAAAGGTTTAAAAATAATAATTTTTGACAAATGATGGGAGCAGATTATAGGACTGTGCGTGTGCATCTCAGGGGAATATTCTGTATCCTAATCAAAAATTATGGCTAATCCCCATCAAACCCACAGCAACAGAGCACAGCGTGCTAGATGAGAAGGTTATAGACAATGAGCTAGCTGGAAGGGAAAGAGTGAGGATTGTGGTACTGACCAGGAAAGGGAAGGCCTGGTTTCTGGTCCACTTAAGCTAACTGGTCAATGATTTCCTGTCTTGATGTTCATTGTCTAAAGTGTTTGGTGAACTAATTGCTACTTTGCACAAACAACCATTTCTAGCTGGGAGGTGAGGACATTTGACAACTCTTCTCCCAGTGGTTAGACCAGGGTCTACCTATGAGCCAAGCAGATCATCTCTCTCCATTGGAATAGAAACACCTGGCAGGCAAACACCTTGCCTGCCTCGTTTACCAGTGCCTGGTACCGGATATTAGAGAATATATTCTGTATGTATATGGAATAGGTCCTTGACAGGCGCTTGTTGAATGAAAGAACAGACAGAGGTTTTTCCTCACTAGGCTGCTGGAGCGGCTTCTGCAGCAAAAACAAACGAGGAGGAGGAGGAAAAGGGAGAGTGGAGGAAGGAAGAGAAAGGAGAAAAGGGGAAGAAGTGGGGTGGAGGAAGAGTGGAGGGGGAGGAGAGAAGTGGAAGAGAGAAGAGGAGAAGGGACGTTCCAGCAAGCTGAGGAGGGCAGCGGCAGCTGGTCAAGGTTTCCAGAAGTTCGTCTTCTCTGCACTCCTTCCCTGACTCCCTCTTGCTTCCTAAGCTCCATCAGGAGAAGGCTGATCATTGCTGCTTTAGGATACTTTTCAAACCAAAGCTGAAAATAACTTCAAAAGAATGTGACATCTTAGGGATACCAAATGCTATGACCAGGAGATGCTGCTTACAGGAAAGTAAAATACAGTCTGTCTCTTTCTTGGTGGCTGTCATGCAGAAACAGTGGTTCCGGCTGACTTTAAAATTGCTGCCTAAATGAAGGAATGAGGATCTTCTGGGAAATGTAGGCTCCTAATGGAGGGTTGTGGTTTGAAAAGTTTCCCACGCAGTGATTTTTTAAATGCCTACTGACCTCTCTGCAGTGGCTGCTTTTCCATCATAATCTGTTACATAATTACGGTGCAACTTCCAGGCTGCTTCTTACAAAACTGATTTAAACTTAGCCACCTAGATAAGCATCACTGAACTTTTTCTAGAATCTGTGGGGCTGATTAGAATTTCATTGGCAGAACTAGAGAATCTGGTGATTTCAACCAAATGAACCCCTGGGAAAATTGGTTCAAGGGCTCCTTTTCCTTCCTAGGCTTGCAAGCGATGCTGTAAAGCCAACAATTGCAATTTGAATGGCTTGAGAAAAACTGAGTTTGGTGCCTGAGTAAATGTTTGATTCCAAGTGACTCTCTCTACCTCCCAAATACTGCCCTTTCAGCATTGTATACTGAAACATGCAGTATCTGAGAATCGATTTTAGTCTGAATTCTGTGGTGAAAATAACAGAAGCAGAGTCTGGGTATCTTAAGCAAAGAAATGAATGTATTGGAAGGATACAAAAGAGCTCACGGGACAGAAGGAGAAGCCAGGAGTCCACTTTATCAAAGTATGAGGGAAGCTGTAGGAATTCAAGTGGCAGGAATAATCCAATTCCCTTTGGCCCTTGCTACCAGAGTAAGTCACTTAGAACCAGTCTCAGTTTTTGCGTCACTTATCTCCACACTTCCAGCTCAGGAGCATCTGGGAGACCTAGTTTCAGCTACGTAAGTGCTCTCCGTTTGGTCAGGATAGGGGAAAGCACTGTGATGGGAAAATGTTTCTCCTACAGGGAAAAGGGATTCTCCAGAGAAAAATCAAGGCTCTCTCTCTCCAGGCTGTGGTGGCACGTGTCTGCCCCACTGCAGGGGTAAAACGTGGTGTGTATTTTTAACTCACCAGCCTCCAGTTCTACGCCATATCTTCCTTCTCCTCCAAACCATGTGTTAGCACACCAGGACAGCACACACCCATCCCTGCAGGAACAGTCTGGGATGTGTGAGCAGCCTAGAATTTTGGAGAAGGAGAAAAACCTGTTAAAGGAATGATACGGGAGAGCGGAGGTGTGCGTATCACGCTCTTCTGAGCTGTTGATTTCTGTTCTCAGGTCAACACATTTTTTATTTAATTTGAGAGAAACTCGAATTATACTTCTACAGCAATACCTTCAAATCTGCTATCTGTGATTTTTTTTTTAACATGTGAAGAGAAAACAAAGATAGAGTAATATCCAAGATGTTTTTTAAATTTCTTTTTCTAGAACTGACCTCTCTAAAATTTTTTATTACATCATACAATTAATTATAAAATGCACCATTAATTTAAAATATTCTTTTGTTGATGAGATAGACAATGACAAAAAAACTGAGGGTGCCACAGAAGTGGGGAAGTTGTTAGGCAGAGTCAGCATCCTCACTTCCAACTGCTCCAAAGCAGCTTGCTCGTTTGATGGTCCAGTCCTTGATGTATTTTGCTCAAGGGTTTCCATGAAAATGATCTCTCAGGTGATACTTCCCAAAAATCTATAATGTATCCAGGATTTCATTCCAGTGTATCCTGGAGTGGAGCAAAACAACACCTCCTAGAGAAGAAAATATCTTCCAGTGTTACACCTGTGCAGGCCTTAGTTTGAAGAATAGGTATCTAATTCTGTTGCTGCTTCAGAAAATGTAAAGACTTGTATCTCTCTTAAACTTATTTGTTACTTCTTTTAAAACTTTGGCAAGGAGAAGGCAATGGCACTCCACTCCAGTAGTCTTGCCTGGCAAATCCCATGGATGGAGGAGCCTGGTGGGCTGCAGTCCGTGGGGTCGCTAGGACTTGGACACAACTGAGCCTCTTCACTTTCACTTTTCACTTTCATGCATTGGAGAAGGAAATGGCAACCCACTCCAGTGTTCTTGCCTGGAGAATCCCAGGGATGGGGGAGCCTGGTGGGCTGCTATCTCTGGGGTCGCACAGAGTCAGACATGACTGAAGCAACTTAGCATGTTTTATACAGTTCAGCAAAAAGTTAACCCTTGACTTTGATTCATGTTAGAGCAAATCAGTACGTTCATTCCACTTCTCTTGTCCCTTTCAGTCCCAATTACCTCCCCCAGCACTGCAAATTTCTCTCACCTCTCTATGGCGACAAGTCCCCAGCCCAAATGGAGCTGATGTTTACCAGATATCTGTCACACGACAAACATGAATATACGTGTAATCTAAGATCCAGAGAGGTTAAAAAAAAAAAAAAAGTATTCAGGGTCACAAAGCTAGTAATTGTAAGTTCACATTGGAACCTCTATCTGTCTGATTTCAAAGCACATTCCTCCCATTGTATTACGTCAAATAAGACAGTTGGCTATCAGCTCATCGAGAACTACTACACATTCCAGGAAAAAAATGCATATTACGAGTTCCTAAGACCAAAATGACGCTAGAAGAGTTGGCTAAATGGAGGCAGAAATATGTCAGATATGTTGTATCTGACATATAGTCTCATGGTTCTCTCCCTTTCCTGTTGGGGGTGCCCAGAGGGTGAGTGAGTGGATTGAGTACTCCTGAGCTCAGTGTTGAGCAGTTTAGGTCAGGGAGAAGGATGGCTAAAGGTTGGAGGACCGTAAAGTCATGGTGAAAACTTATAAACTCGATGAAACAAAGCTTCCATTTAAGTGGACATTGATTCATTCTTTCATACAATGAGTATTTATGCTATGTGTCTTTGAGTGTCTATGAGGGCAACCATACAAAGATGAATAAGACATGGCTCTTCCTTCAAGGAATTCAGTGTCTACTGAGGAAGAGAGAGAAAAGTTAACAAGCTGTCAGAGTGGAGTGGGAAAATACATATTTTCTCTGTCCTTAGATGCCCTTTCTATAATTAACATATCATGGGCACACACTGGTTTTTGCCCATTCACTATTCTCTCTAATCTGACTTTCCCTAGAAGGATTACATCTTCTCCACTGGAAAATCTGATGAGACTGTTAAATCTAGGAGTTTCAACTCTCTGTGTATACGCATCCTAAATCACTCGCAGTCATGTCTGACTCTGTGGGACCCCGTGGACTGTCGCCCACCAGGCTCCTCCATCCAAGGGATTCCCCAGCCAAGAACATTGTCGTGGCTTGCCATGCCCTCCTCCAGGGCATCCTCCTGACACAGGGATCGGACCCAGGCCTCTTTTGTCTCCTGCATTGCCAGGCAAGTTCTTTACCACAAGTGCCACCTGGGATGACCCATCAACCCTCTACTCACCAACGAGTGGCTTCCTCACCCAAGCTGGAACACTGTTTATTCCTTGGAATCAAAATCTTAAAGGAGGATAGAAAGGGGGGGGAAAAAATCCCCAGAAATGACAGAAAATCATTCATGCTGGATCAGGGCACTGACAATACTTGAGTGTTCCTAGACCCATTCCATCCCTTCCCTGTCAGTTTCTGTCAATTTAGGCATTTTCTGGATAGAAATCCTCCCAATAAAGTCCCGTTTTTTAAATATATAATTTTATGTATTTTTATTTGGCTACACTGGGTCTTCTTTGCTTTGCTTGGGCTTTCTCTAGTTGCAGCTAGCAGGGACTCTGCATCATGGTGGTGTGCGGACTTATTGTAGTGGGTGCTCTTTCGTTTTGGAGCACAGGCTCTATGCACGTGGCCTTCAGTGGTTTGGGCTCACAGGCTCCAGAGCACAGGCTCAGAGGTTGTGACCCACGGGCTTAGTTGCTCCCCAGCATGTGGGATCGTCCCAGACCAGGGGTTGAACCCATATCCCCTGTACTGGCAGGCAGATTCTTATACACTGTGCCACCAGGAAAGTCCAGGTCACATTGTTAAACAGTGAAAAGACAAAATCCCCTGGGTGTGATATGGGTTGTCTGGGACAAGACTGAGAGCCGGAGGACCAGTTAGGAGACTACTGTAGCAATCCAGGTGAGACACAGTAAGAGGCTGAACTCACTGAGTAGAGAGTGAAGGAAGGAGAGATGAATTCTAGAGTCGAAAGAGAGAGAGCTACCTGGACTTGATGACCACCAGATGCAGAAATATGAAGAGTCAGAAGAATTGTTTTTCCATGAAACCATGTAGGGCAGCTCACGTCAGCTCCTTTCTGTTGGTCTAGAGGGTATGCTCTGACCTGGCCTTGGTTCCAGCGGTGTTTTCTTACCTGTGAAGGCTGCCTCTTCGCCCCCCTCTACCCTCCTAGTCCTGGGATGAACACATCACCTCCTCCCGAAAAATCACCTCCATTATCCACTTGGCAGGGACATCAATTTCCTGCTTTCGCTTTGCCTCCTAAGCCCCAGGGTACATGTACAGTAGATTCTTGGAAATAGCTCTGGACAGTATGTCATTGTCCAACCTCAACAAGCACACTCCGATGATGACTGGATGTCACGTGGATATTTGCTACATTTGTGATTCCATTTACATCCTCACCTGTATGACCACAGCCCACGCAGTTCACACAACCTCAGCCCTCCTTCCCTATCAGGTTCCTGAGGTGTCCTGTGCCATCAACTCTGCTACAGAGGAAAGGTGTTCAAGGAGTGATGTGGTCATGTGGAAAGAATCCAGCAGCTCTGGGCATTGGTGGACTTGGTGGACTATGCTCTTTCCCCTCAAAAGGAACACACAGGTCACAAGCAAACAGCAGCCTTTGTGAGTCAGTGCCCGCTCTGCCTGACTGTCCTTTGCACCAATCTTTTGAACCAATAAATACAGAAACACCCACAACTACCACCTCTTATCTGCAGGAAAATAAGCCAGTTAGGGAAGTTGTGCAAGACACTGAACAAACATCCATAAGAACCAAGGACTCCACCCTCCCTGGAAAGCCCTTCAACCCTGGATATGGGGCGCTCACTGTTGAGGTGGAGAATTGACAATGGCTCTAGTTGGGTCTTTCTCTAGTTTCTCTTTTTTTGGGGAAGATATCTTGGAACTTGATCTTTTTTAAAAAAATAATATTTTAAGGAACATATTAGTGGCATTCAGAATATCACATTATTTTCTGGGTGATCTTCTGAGAAAATAAAAGCAAGATATTGGTGTGTTCTAGTGACTTTAGGAACCTCAGAATTTTCAGATCCATGCTATTAAATAACTTCCCTATTTAAGGCTGTCCAAGTAACTAATGTGCTACAGACTCTCAGACTGTGAAGGAAATCTTGAAGGATGATAGACGACAAAGAAACCAACATATCTCACTTACAGATGATGCTCCCAGGTAGGTTTTTGCTGGATGATTAGATTATTGTATGTGTTACAACTTGATCACCTGTATTTCATTTCAAATACATTTTCCTCAGTTTCTTTGCCAGCAAAGTACACTTGATAGAAATGCCTCAAAATCAATTTACGCTGCTTCACTAGTTTTATGCATTTTAAATTTCAGGAAATAACAATTACAATATTTTCAATGAAAAAAAAGAGCTCCATTAAGCTGCCACAAATGTCAAAAGTTCCTGGCTATGCTAACACTTATGTAATTGTTCTGGAAACCCCACGCACCAGAGCAGACCTACAACACAAGGAATGACTCACTGAATATTTCTACGCACATACTCTCTCTAAAATGTGCTCCAGTTTTTTTTTTTTTTTTGGTCTTTTTTCCCTGAAGGGAGAAAAACAAAATTAGGTACATCAAATCCAAAAGTTCTTTCTGTTATCTTTTTGAAAGTACTGCCTCACATGAGAGCATTAGAAGATGCTGCTGTTTTCATTAATGAAGCAGCCAGATGGGCTAGAATTAAAACAGGTTGAAACTCTGAAATCCTTCCTGAAAGACAAAATCACATAGAGAACGTGTGGGTTCCCAAGTTTCCAAATGGTCTGCATTTCCTCTTGTGACTTTATTCTCAAGTTTGTTTTTTAAAAGTTGTAGCTGATAGCATATGACTGGTGTCTTATCTTCTGAGCAATGTTAGGGCACACACCATCAAACACCAATGAGAACACACAGGCCTGGGCCCACACGCCAAGGCTTGTATACTCCCAGAGCTTTTTTTGTTGTTGTTAATATTTATTTATTTGGCTGTGTGGGGGTCTCAGCTGTGGGTTGTGGGATTTTCACTGTGTCAAGCACAATCTTTCTTTGTGGCTAATGGACTTTCTAGTTCCTCTGCAGCATGTGGGGTCTTACTTCCCTGACCAGGGATCAAACCTGTGTCCCCTGTATCACAAGGTGGATTCTTAGCCACTGAACAACCAGGGAAGTCCTGTCCCTGGGGGCTTTCAACGGATACCTTGTTACTGTTCAGCCACTAAGTCGTATCCATCTCTTTGTGATCCCATGAACTGCAGCATGCCAGGCTCTCTGTCCTTCACTATCTCATGGACTTTGCTCAGATTCATGTCCATTGAGTCAGTGATGCTATCTAACCATCTCATCCTCTGTTGCCCCCTTCTTCGGTGGCCTTCAACCTTTCCCAGCATCATGGTCTTTTCCAGTGAGTTGGCTCTTTGCATCAGGTGGTCAGAGTCTTGGAGCTTCAGCTTCAGCATCAGTCCTTCCGACGAATATTCAGTTTATTTCCTTTAGGATTGACTGGTTTGATCTTCTTGCTCTCCAAGGGACTTTCAAGAGTCTTCTCTAAGTCCAAATGCTTGTGGGGAACTTGCTGAAGCATACTGCATAAGCTGTGTCCCCCACAGCATATGTTTGGTGCTACCAACAACACGGTTTTTGAAAAGGCAGAGGAACCAGACGTCACATTGCCAGCATCCGCTGGATCATGGAAAAAGCAAGAGAGTTCCAGAAAAACATCTACTTCTGCTATATTGACTATGCCAAAGCCTTTGACTGTATGGATCACAATAAACTGTAGAAAATTCTGAAAGAGATGGGAATACCAGACCACCTGACCTGCCTCTTGAGAAACCTGTATGCAGGTCAGGAAGCAACAGTTAGAACTGGACATGGAACAACAGACTGGTTCCAAATAGGAAAAGGAGTCCGTCAAGGCTATATATTGTCACCCTGCTTATTTAACTTACAGGCAGAATACATCATGAGAAATGCTGGGCTGGAAGAAGCACAAGCTGGAATCAAGATTGGTGGGAGAAATATCAATCACCTCAGATATGCAGATGACACCACCCTTATAGCAGAAAGTGAAGAGGAACTAAAAAGCCTCTTGATGAAAGTGAAAGAGGAGAGTGAAAAAGTTGGCTTAAAGCTCAACATTCAGAAAACTAAGATCATGGCATCCAGTCCCATCACTCCATGGGAAATAGATGGAGAAACAGTGGAAACAGTGGCTGACTTTATTTTTTAGGGCTCCAAAATCACTGCAGATGGTAAGTGCAGCCATGAAATTAAAAGACGCTTACTCCTTGGAAGGAAAGTTATGTCCAACCTAGATAGCATATTGAAAAGCAGAGACATGACTTTGCCAACAAAGGTCCGTCTAGTCAAGGCTATGGTATTTTTGTTTTTAATTTTATTTATTTATTTGGCTGCTCTGGGTCTTAGTTGTAGCATGTGGGATCTAGCTCCCTGACCAGGGATCAAACCTGGGCCCCCTGCACTGGGAGCTCAGAGTCTTAGCCACTGGACCACCAGCTAGTCCCAAGGCTATGGTTTTGAACAGAACCTGGAGCCCAGCTGACCAGCTACTGATTAGATGAACTACTTACACTTCCTCTGACTAAGAGTAGACTTGGGTTCAACTCCTGGGGTAGGGCTGAGCTGCACACGAGTCTCCATGGCCTCAGCCCAGTATTGAGCCTGAATTCAAGGAAAGACACCAGGCAGATGGCCAAGCACCACCCACACCAAAGTTCTCGTGACTCTCAGCCCANTCTATTTTTCTGGGCTCCAAAATCACTGCAGATGGTGATTGCAGCCATGAAATCAAAAGACGCTTACTCCTTGGAAGAAAAGTTATGACCAACCTAGATAGCATATTGAAAAGCAAAGACATTACATTGCTGACTAAGTTCTGTCTAGTCAAGGCTATGGTTTTTCCTGTGGTCATGTATGGATGTGAGAGTTGGGCTATGAAGAAGGTTGAGACTGAAGAATTGATGCTTTTGAAATGTGGTGTTGGAGAAGACTCTTGAGAGTCCCTTGGACTACAGGGAGATCCAACCAGTCCATTCTGAAGGAGATCGGCCCTGGGATTTCTTTGGAAGGAATGATACTAAAGCTGAAACTCCAGTACTTTGGCCACCTCATGCGAAGAGTTGACTCATTGGAGAAGACTCTGATGCTGGGAGGGATTGGAGGCAGGAGGAGAAGGGGACGACAGAGGATGAAATGGCTGGATGGCATCACTGACTCGATGGACGTGAGTGAGTCTGAGTGAACTGTGGGAGCTGGTGATGGACAGGGAGGCCTGGTGTGCTGTGATTCATGAGGTTGCAAAGAGTTGGACATGACTGAGTGACTGAACTGAACTGAACTGAACTGTCACAATAAAGATGTCTGAAACAAGGAGACACGGAAAGCAACCTGAGGGCTCAATGGTTTTTGAAACTTCTGCCCTGAAAATTTTGAAGACTTTCCTACCTCCTGACTTAACATGTGAGATAATACATTTCTGTTATTTAAGATCATTTGATTTGTAGTTCTGCTTCTTATAGATGGTAACTTCCTAACTGATAACATCAGCTTGAGCTTTGATTCTGCAAATTAATTCCCAGATCTTTGGCAAATTGAGTGGCCCAAATGAGGAGCTTCCCACACCATCTTTTCCTCAGAAACTTTAATTTCAGTTGCTCTTTCAATAAAATCAAATGTAGATACTTTTGTCAGCAAATGACCACACATATACGTATGTTACTGGGTTACTGCTTCTTCTTTTTTTTTTTTTAATTTTTTATTTTTTTCCATCTCAGGTGTACATGAGTGCCCAATCTTGAACCCCCCCCACCTCCCACCCCATATCAACTCTCTGGATCATCCCCGTGCACCAGTCCCNCACAATTGCACTCATCTCACACGCTAGTAAAGTGATGCTTAAAATTCTCCAAGCCAGGCTTCAGCAATAAACGAACGGTGAACTTCCAGATGTTCAAGCTGGTTTAAGGTGGAGGAACGAGGGATCAAAAAGCCAACATTCTGTGGGCCATCGAAAAAGCAAGAGAGTTCTAGAAGAACATCTATTTCTGCTTTATTGACTATGCCAATGCCTTTGACTGTGCAGATCACAATAAACTGTGGAAAATTCTCAAAGAGATGGGAATACCAGATCACCTGCTCTGCCTCTTGGGAAACCTATATGCAGGTCCGGAAGCAATAGTTAGAAATGTACATGGGATAACAGACTGGTTCCAAATAGGAAAAGGAGTACGCCAAGGCTATATATTGTCACCATGCTTATTTAACTTATATGAAGAATACATTATGAGAAACTCTGGGCTGGAAGAAGCACAACCTTAAATCAATTGCCAGGAGAAAATTTAATAACTTCAGATATGCAGATGACACCACCCTTATGGCAGAAAGTGAAGAACTAAAGAGCCTCCTGATGAAAATGAAAGAGGAGAGTGAAAAAGTTAGCTTAAAGCTCAACATTCAGAAAACTAAAATAATGGCATCTGGTCCCANTCAAGATTGCCAGGAGAAAATTTAATAACTTCAGATATGCAGATGACACCACCCTTATGGCAGAAAGTGAAGAACTAAAGAGCCTCCTGATGAAAATGAAAGAGGAGAGTGAAAAAGTTAGCTTAAAGCTCAACATTCAGAAAACTAAAATAATGGCATCTGGTCCCATCATCTCATGGCAAATAGGTGGGGAAACAGTGGAAATAATGGCTGACTTTATTTTTGGGGGCTCCAAAATCACTGCAGATGGTGATTCCAACCATGAAATTAAAAGACACTTACTCTTTGGAAGGAATATTATGACCAACTTAGACAGCATATTAAAAATCAGAGACATTGCCAACAAAGGTCCATCTAGTCAGTGCTATGGTTTTCCCAGTGCTCATGTATGGATGTGAAAATTGGACTATAAAGAAAGCTGACTGGCAAAGAATTGATGCTTTTGAACTGTGGTGTTGGAGAAGACTCTTGAGAGTCCCTTGGACTGCACGAAGATCCAAGTCCATTCTGAAGATCAGCCCTGGGATTTCTGTGGAAGGAATGATGCTGAAGCTGAAACTCCAATACTTTGCCCACTTGACGCAAAGAACTGACTCATTGGGAAAAAAAAACCCTGATGCTAGGAAAGATTGAAGGCAGGAGGAGAAGGAGATTAGATGGTTGGATGGCGTCACTGACTCAATGGACATGGGTTTGGGTAGACTCCGGCAGTTGGTGATGGACAGGGAGGCCTGCCATGCTGCTGTTCATGGAGTTGCAAAGAGTCAGACACGTCTGAGCAACTGAACTAAACTGAACATCTAGGTCCATTTATGTTGCTGTAAATGGTATTATTTCATTATTTTTTATGGCTGAGTAACAGTCCATTGTATACATGTACCATATCTTTATCCATTCATCTGTTGATGGACACTTAGGTTGCTTCCATGTCTTGGCTATTGTAAATAATGCTGCTATGAACATTTGAATGTATGTATCATTTTTGAATGATTTTTCCTTTTTTTCTGAATATTTGCCCAGGAATGGAATTGCTGAATCATATAGTAGCTCTATTTTTAAGTTTTTAAGGGAAAGTCTGCCGAGGGCCAGCGTGGGAATGCCACCTGTGAAACAGTCACGTGGCAGAAGTCTGATGGGCAAGGCGATTTGGATTTCAGAGATTCCCCCTGAGTTTCCCTGAGCATCTATATCCCCAAAATAAGGAAACTCGAATATGCCTGCTGCCAGGAGCCAGCGTGAGGATTCCCACACGTGACATAGTCTTGTGGAAGATTCGATGGGCAAGAACGATTCGAGTCTCGGAGTTTCTCCCTGGCATTTCCTGAGTGTGTACTTAGAAAATAAGAATCTGCCTGACATTGTACTTTTTCTAATTCTTCTGACATTCTCTGGAAAAAGTTAATTCAGGGCTTTAGTCTTCTGCATTTGAAAGGAGTGTTTCAGCTCAACCCCCTCTGATAACGCTCTAACTTAAATGCTCTCATTTGCCTAAGTTCCCCAAACCTTTTACAGCTTGTGAATTGCTTACAGCCCCCAACTGTGAGGGGCACAAAGCTTGAAGTATCTTAAAGCTATTTTTTAAGAGCTAAAAAACATATTAGTGACAGGATTTCACTGTTGATTCAATGATTGCTGCCAGACCTCCTTATTTTTCTTCTTTTGGGCACCTGGGAGGATGTTAATCAATGTAAATGGGATATGAAAAAAGATATGTAGTAATTTTGATGTTAACAACACAAATAAGTCTTCTAGATAACAAACCCTTATCAGAAAAGAGCCATAAAATGTTCATTGGTCCTTTTGGCCTGAAAATGATGTAAATCACCTAAGACTTGTATATACAACTAGGTATGCAGAGAGAAAAGTCTGGTTTTTGATAAGAGTTTGGGCTGCTAACACTGCATAAATGTGTATTACCCCTTGATCTCTATGTACAATCAAAAAAGTATAAAAGGCCTTGAAGGACAATAGGGACAATACTGGCTCCAGTCATTGGGAGGACTGGTTTCCCCCGTGTCTCTTTCTCTCCCTTTACTCTAATTTCTGGCTGAATTCCCATCTGGGGCGTGGAGGCTCGCCATGTCTACTTACTTGTCCTGGCTTCTAAGGTCCACGCAAAAGGGAGCCCAAGGTGGGGCACCCCCAATATTCAAGAGGACGCTGGTGGTCCATGTAGATAGTGCAAACCTCTTGTCTCGAGGTTTTATTGGTTTTCTACGTAAACCATGTTATTCAGCCTCTTTTCTCCACTTAATTTTCCTACTACACTATTTCTTCCTAATCTAATCTTATATTTCTAAATAAATAATTCTTTCTAAGACACCGATGCCATCCATGTTTCGAATCACCCTGGATCCACCAGGGCTGGTCCTCGGCAAAAGTCTATACCAAATCACACTGATTACAAACCATCTGGCTATGGCAGATGTCCGAAGGGCTTACAGGTTATCTTCCAGGAGTGCCAAGCACAGTGTTTTTGGAGGAGATGCACAGGATTTAAATACTCTAGACCTATTGGATTAACATTTTAATGTACACTGGCATTAAAAAAAATCCTCAAGTTTGCTATCAATGAAACCGAGTACAATTCTTTATGTACTTAAAGCCAGTCTATACTGAGGCTTAACAGACTTTTGGGACTTCTTTTATCCCATCTCTGCCAAGACTGTGATTCTTTCTCTTTTTGCTGATTCAAAACTAGAGCACTTTTACTTCATGTCTTCTATATAATGGCAATATCTCCTGTCTTTCATCCTAGGAGTTCTGGTTCACAAGTACAACAGAATTAGAATATTCTGTATCCATTTGCTTTACATCACCTTATACTACCTTACAGCTTCCCTGGTGGCTCAGATGTTAAAGCGTCTGCCTGCAATGCGGGAGACCCAGGTTCGATCCCTGGGTCGGGAAGATCCTCTGGAGAAGGAAATGGCAACTGACTCCAGTATTCTTGCCTGGAAAATCTCATGGATGGAGCCTGGTAGGCTACAGTCCATGGGGTCTCAAAGAGTCAGACACGACTGAGCGACTTCACTGTATATTACCTTATACACATAAGCAACAGTTAGAACTGGACATGGAACAACACCCTGGTTCCAAATAGGAAAAGGAGTACGTCAAGGCTGTATATTGTCACCCTGCCTATTTAACTTACATGCAGAATACATCATGAGAACCTCTGGGCTGGAAGAAGCACAAACTGGAATCAAGATTTCCAGGAGAAATATCAATAACCTCAGATATGCAGATGACACCACCCTTTTGGCAGAAAGTGAAGAGGAACTAAAGAGCCTCTTGATGAAAGTGAAAGAGAAGAGTGAAAAAGTTGGCTTAAAGCTCAACATTCAGAAAACGAAGATCATGGCATCCAGTCCCATCACTTCATGGGAAATAGATGGGGAAACAGTGGAAACAGTGTCAGACTTTATTTTTCTGGGCTCCAAAATCACTGCAGATGGTGATTGCAGCCATGAAATCAAAAGACGCTTACTCCTTGGAGTAAAAGTTATAACCGACCTAGATAGCATACTCAAAAGCAGAGACATTACTTTGCCAACAAAGGTCCATCTAGTAAAGGATATGGTTTTTCCAGTGGTCATGTATGGATCATGTATGGGTGTGAGAGTTGGACTGTGAAGAAAGCTGAGAGCTGAAAAACTGATGCTTTCGAACTGTGGTGTTGGAGAAGAATCTTGAAAGTCCCCTGGACTGCAAGGAGATCGAACCAGTGCATTTGGAAGGAGATCAGCCCTGGGACTTCTTTGGAGGGAATGATGCTGAAGCTGAAACTCCAGTACTTTGGCCACCTCATGCGAAGAGTTGAGTCATTGAAAAAGACTCTGATGCTGGGAGGGATTGAGGGCAGGAGGAGAAGGGGACGACAAAGGACGAGATGGCTGGATGGGATCACTGACTCGTTGGTTGTTAGTCTGAGTGAACTCTGGGAGTTGATGATGGACAGGGAGGCCTGGCGTGCTGCGATTCATGGGGTTGCAAAGAGTTGGACACAACTGAGTGACTGAACTGAATTGATACATATTACAGTCTCTGAATAGCAATATAGGTCCACCACCATAAAACATGATTATTGAACAGTTAAAACAAATTTTGCATTATTTTCCCAATATATGCCCCATTTTATAAATTTGCAATATAACTGTTATCAAATCATATTGATACTGCATATTACAATTTATTTTAATCTCTTAAAATTCCAGTTCTATGAGAAACTGTGTAATGGCCACCACCAGTTCTTATGTAGATGTTTCTTTAGTGATTTTGTTTGCCTAAATTTGATCCTGATAAGGTTTTCGTAAAAAATATTCCCTGAGGACTGTCACTTTGATAACCATTTACTTCTTCTGCCTTCTACCTGAAGATACTTTTGCTACTCAAAAAGTCATTGATTTACATTTCATTTCCTTGGATATCTTAAACACATTACTCCATTTATTTTCAGGCTAAAGAGTTTCTGTCAAAAGTTCTGAAGAATCTTTAATTTTATTTCACCTGTAAGTCACGATATCGTTTTGTTTAAAAACCTAGGGTTTGTTTTTTTCTCTGAAATTTTTAAAACTTATACTGGAGTATAGTTGGTTTGCAACATTTTACTAGTTTCAGATGAACAGTAAAGTAATTCAATTATAATTCAAGTAATTCAATTGAATTCAATTGAAAATAATTCAATTCAATTCACTTATACATACATCCACATACTGTTTGATGACTGCAGCTGTGTAGGATAGTCTGAAGTCAGAGAGCCTGATTCCTTCAGCTTGCTCTGCATTTTTCTCAAGATTACTTTGGTTTTGGGGTCTTCAGCATTTTGGTAAATGTTAAGACTTTTTTGTTCTAGATGCATGAAAATGCAATTTGCGATTTGATAGATATTGCATTGAATTTGTAGATTGCTTTGGATAGTATGGTCATTTTGATAATAATGATTGTTCCTGTCCAAGAACATGGTATATCTTTCCATTTGTTTGTGTCAATTTTTCATCAGTATCTTATTAATTTTCCAATACTGAACATGGGACACCATTCCATATATTTCTGTCTTTTTCAGTTATTTTCATCAATGTCTTCCAGTTTTCAGTATAGAGATATTTCATCTTAAATTTTTTCTTAAGTATTTTACTGTTTTTATGCTATTGTAGATGGAAAAATTACTACTTTTTGAGATAATTTATTGGTGTATAGAAAAACTACTGAATTCACATATTAACTTTGTGTCTTGGCTCTTTACCAAATTTGTTGATTAGATCAACAGTTTTTTTTGGTAAAAGCATTAGGATTTTCTACATATAAAATAATAATCTGCAAATAGAGACAATTTTACTTCTTCCTCCCTAATTTTGATGCCTTTTATCTCTTTTTTTGACTGCTACCTCTTGCAAGGGCTTTGTTTACTACATTAAATAGGCTTTTTGAGAGTGGGCACCTTTGTGTAGTTCTCGATCTTAGAGGAAAAGCTTTTAGCCTTTTACCACTGAATATAACATTAATGGTAAGCTTGCTGTATGTGGCCTTTATTATACTGAAATGGATTTCATCTACGTATAATTTGCAAAAAAAACTTGCCTCTTGAAAAACCTGTATGCAGGTCAGGAAGCAGCAGTTAGAACTGGATATGGAAAAACAGACTGGTTCCAAATAGGAAAAGGAGTACGTCAAGGCTGTATATTGTCACCCTACTTATTTAACTTATATGCAGAGTACATCATGAGAACCGCTGGGCTGGATGAAGCACAAGTGGGAATCAAGATTACCAGGAGAAATATCAATAACCTTAGATATGAAGATGACCACCCTATGGCAGAAAGTAAAGAAGAACTAAAGAGCCTCTTGATGAAAGTGAAAAAGGAGACTTTAAAAAAACTAACTTTAAACATCCAGAAAAACTAAGATCATGACATCTGGTCCCATCACTTCATGGCAAATAGATGAGGAAACAGTGGATAGAGTGACATACTTTATTTTGGGAGGCTCCAAAATCACTGCAGATGGTGACTGCAGCCATGAAATTAAAAGACACTTACTCCTTGAAAGGAAAGTTATGATCTACCTAGACAGTATATTTAAAAGCAGAGACATTATTTTGCCAACAAAGGTCCATCTAGTCAAGGCTATGGTTTTTCCAGTAGTCATGTATGAATGTGATAGACTGTAAAGAAAGTTGAGCACTGAAGAGTTGATACTTTTGAACTGTGGTGTTGAACAAGACTCTTGAGAGTCCCTTGGACTGCAAGCAGATCCAACCAGTCCATCCTAAAAGAAATAAGTCCTGAATATTCCTTGGAAGGACTGATGATGAACCTGAAACTCCAATATTTGGACAGCTGATGTGAAGAACTGACTCATTGGAAAGGACCCTAATGCTGGGAAAGATTGAAGGCAAGAAGAGAAGGAGATGAAAGAGGATGAGATGGCTGGATGGCATCACTGACTCAATGAACATGAGTTTGGGTAAACTCCAGGAGTTGGTGATGGACAGGGAGGCCTGGTGTGCTGCAGTCCATGGGGTCCCAAAGTGTCGGATGTGACTGAGTGACTGAACTGAACTCAACTGATTATTATTGAATAGACATTAAATTTTTTCAAATGCTTTCACTGTGTCAATTTGATAATTTTCTTCCATTTTATTAATATTATGGGTCACAATAATTGATTTATATATTTTGAAACACCTTTATATCCCAGGTTATAGATACAAAAATGCTCAATTAAATATTAACAAACAATTCAGCAACACACTAAGGAGATCATTCACCAGGATTAAGTGGCATAGATACCTGGGATACAAAGATGTTTCAAAATATACAGATCAATTTTTGTCATCTGTAATATTAATATTTTTATGTCCTTTTCTGGGTTATCAGGATATTACTGGCCTTTAAGTGAGTTTTGGAGTGTACCCTCCTTTTCTAATTTTAGAATAGTTTGAGAAGTATTGCCATTAGTACTTCCTTAAATGTTTGGGGAACCTTGTGGTTTTGGCTTTTCTTTGTGGAGAGGCTTCTGATTACTGATTCACTCTCCTTACTATTAATCAGTCTATTCATGTTTTCTTTTTCTTTTTTTCTGATACATTGTGAATAGGTTGTATGTTTTTTAAGATTTTTCCATTTATCCTTGTTACTCCAGTCTGTTCTCGTATAGTTTTTCACAGTAGCCTCTTGTGATTCTCTGTAATTTTGGGGTACCTTTTTCATTTATAATTTTGCTGATTTGGATAACCTCTTTTTCCTTAATAAGTCTAGCTAAACTTTTTTCAAATTTGTATCTCTTTAAGAAACCACCTCTTAATTTCTTTCAACTCTTTTTTATTGTTCTCCGGTTTTCTATTTCATTTATTTTTGTTCTAATCTTTATTATTTCCATCCTTCTCACTTTGTTCTCAATCATTCTTTTCTATTTTCTAGATATTTTAGCCATAGAATTAGGTTACTTTTAGAATCTTTCATATTTATTAACGTAAGCATATATTTCTAGAGAAGGAAATGGCAACTCACTCCAGTGTTCTTTCCTGGATAAACCAATGGATAAACCATCCATGTGGTCGCAAAGAGTTAGATGCAACTTGGTGACTCAACAGCAACAAGAAAGCATTGATTGCAATAAACTTCCCTGTTAAAACATTATTCACTGGAGGAGTTTTGCAGAAACTAACTTATGTGGTAGGTCATTTGTTTCATAAGTGAATATTGAAATGCACTAGTAAATAACACTTGAGGAACAAAAGACATGTTAATACATGTCTGCTCAATAATGTGCTAAATTATTGCATCCTATTTTAAACTAAAAACTTCAAGAGCATTTCTTACTTTACACTGCTACTTCTCCTTCCCCTTACATTTTAGGTGCTGACATGTATTCATGTATTTTTATACTATTTATCCAGTACTAGATATTTGTAATAATGGCTATTGGGTGAGTTTGTAGGATTGTGAATATGTTTTTCTGCATGTGCATGGCAGAAGAACTAGTTCCAAGCCAGGCAAGGCTCTTTGTTTGTGGTCTTGACTCAAGCTAACCCATGAAGGACAGGGACGCCTGGCATGCTTCAGTCCAGGGGGTTGCAAAGAGTTGGAACAAGTTAGTGACTGAACACCAACCCATGTCTGAAGGTCCCTGCCCAAACATGGCCACTGACTTTGCTGTGAAGTCCATCTGCTCAAGTGTTGCTTGGCTACATGGATTTTCAGGTATTGCGGCCAGGTCTTTAGGTTGGGCAGGACTCAGACCTATACTCAGCTGTGGGTGGGGTTAAGAATTAGTTCCCTTGTCTTAGTGGAGCAGTGGAATCCTCTGCACTTCCAATGGCTCTTTGAGGTCTTGACTCAAGCTGACCACCTCCCTAGGTCCATGGCCAAACAGTGCAACTTCCTTTGCTCTGTGGTTGATCAGTTCTACAAGTTCTATTCTGCTAGAGCATTCCCGGGATATGCTAGAGCACCTTCCAGGTGTTGTTACCTGCCTTTCTGTTCAGACAAGACCAGGAGCTACACTGAGCTGTGTGCCAGGCTATGATCAGCTCTCCTGCTTAGGTGAGGACAGACCAGGGTCCAAGGCTGACAAGGCATTTTGTTTAAAACAGATCTGAACCCTGTCCAGTTCCCTGGCTAGAGCATGCCAGCACCTTGACCTTGCAGATGAACAAAGCCACTAGTTGGGACTGTTTGAGTGCTGCAGGTAGGAACTTGGTCTGCCAAAATCCAAGTGCCAAGTCTCCCCTACTGTTCCATCACAATCATATTTCCAATATTCTAGCCCTGCAGATCCCTCTGTAATCCCTATGGAGGGAGACTGGAGTGAGGGCTTCTGAGAAGAAACCACAGCACTGATGGAAGTGAAAGTTCCTGCTGGGCTCTTTTCACCCACTGAAGAAACTCTAGGCCCAGAGGAGACCTCTCAGCTCAGCATTGCATAGACTTGGGGAGGAGAAATGTGACAGTGTGTAGCAGCGACTTCTGCCAGTCTCTGTTGGTCTCTGTGGTGCATGTGGTGGTATGTCAGTCTCACTCTTATGTTCTGGGATTCTCTCAGTGGAGTCTTGATCATAGAAAGTTGTTAACTGTCCTTGGAAGCAGGAGAAAGGTCAAAATCGGTTTGTATTGCCATTCTGGTAATGCCAATTCAAGTGTTAGGAATTTTACAGGAAAGCCAAGTTTAAAATGAAGGCCTTATACTCCATTGTGTATATGTACCACAGCTTTCTTATCCATCTGCTGATGGATATCTAGGCTGTTTCCATGTCTTGGCTATTATAAACTGTGCTGCGATAAACATCGGTGTACACGTGTCTCTTTCAATTCTGGTTTCCTCGGTGTGTATGCTCAGCAGTGGGATTTCTGGGTCATAAGGCAGTTCTATTTCCAGTTTTTTAGCATATATAAAATGAATTGTCAGTCCAGGTTCAATGCATGACACAGGATGCTTGGGGCTGGTGCACTGGGATGACTCAGAGGGATAGTACAGGGAGGGAGGTGGGAATGGGCTTCAGGATGGGGAACATGTGTACATCCGTGGCAGATTCATGTTGNTTTTTTAGCATATATAAAATGAATTGTCAGTCCAGGTTCAATGCATGACACAGGATGCTTGGGGCTGGTGCACTGGGATAACTCAGAGGGATAGTACAGGGAGGGAGGTGGGAGTGGGCTTCAGGATGGGGAACATGTGTACATCCGTGGCAGATTCATGTTGATGTATGGCAAAATCAATACAATATTATAAAGTAATTAGCCTCCAATTAAAATAAATA
This sequence comes from Neotragus moschatus, assembly GCA_006410615.1. Classification (NCBI taxonomy): domain Eukaryota; kingdom Metazoa; phylum Chordata; class Mammalia; order Artiodactyla; family Bovidae; genus Neotragus; species Neotragus moschatus. The sequence goes on along the minus strand of SJYA01000759.1, from coordinate 1,060,251 downwards.
AATTTATATTAAAATAAATAAATAAATATTTTAACAATGTCAAAAAACATGAAAGCCTGAGAATTCAATCTAAAAAGAATTACTGGATCAATGAAATGAAAAGTCTTTCCTAAAATATATATATTTCTGATTTCACAAATGCAAATCTTGTTTAGGCTCTGAGTGTCTTTATTACCCAAGTAAACTTAAAGTGAATCGTACTTGAATTGTTTTCAACTATAGGAGAAAATATATTTTGTTGTATGTAGTGAAAGGAAGGGAGTCCTTCCAGTTTTAGGGAAAAAAGATATCTTAATGATAGCTTTAATTAGTCTGTGAAACATACCTTGATAGATTTTTGTGATTGCTGATGTTTAGTTTTTAATTTCTGCTTTGAAACTGCGACACTGCCTTGGGTATAAATCTTTGGTATAGAGATAATATAGTCAATCTTACTCTGATTTCTGCCTTTGCCTTTGCTTAATAGCAGATGTTATCCAGGAATGAAATGTCAACAAAAGTAAAATAAATAAAGATATTATGCTGTTATGATTAGATTTACAGCAACATTATACTAATTTTGAGAGGGCTTTGAAAATGATGATGAAAATAACTTAATTCCATAAGAAATGATTAAAATATGAAAAAACTGAGAAATGCTATAGGTTGCATGCAAAGGATGCTGAAGTCAAAGATGCCTATGACCAAGTGGGCTTCAATGTTCCTCTCAGCTTGACTGAATTTTAGACAGGTTGCCTCCTATCTCTAGGTCCCTGACCTCCCACTGATCAAAAGCCTTATGGAATGCAGATGACTTAACTACAGAGATCCCTCTTCTCTCTTTCCTTAGAGCATTTATTTAAATATCTTTTAATTATAATTTTTCTCTGCCCCTTTTATATGTAGATATTTTCAAAGCCTCTGCCAGCTTTATAACCCAAGAATATGTTTTCTCAAGGACTCAAGAGGACTGTCTCTTAGAAATATAAACATTAGGAAAGATATTGCTCCTATTTTTAATTTCTGTAGGAGGACAGGAGCCTAATTTTGGGGATTTCCATACAAATTCCAAACTACTTGTGTCATAAAGATATAAAAGTCTATTTTCTATGGATAAAATCGATCACCTAACACAGAGAGTCACCTTAACCAACTGCATTTAGGATAAACTATGTGTAACAAATGGTGCTGTTAAGTCTTTTTACTTGAGAACTATTATAGCTATCATTCCTATTTAAATCATGTACATAATGGGTTTTATCTGCTTAGCAATAAGGAAGGGTACATTTCTCTCTGTCTTTATTATCTCTTAGTGGATTGCCTGTGATAGGAAACACATTCTGGTTTAATGCTTATTGCATAAAAAAGAAAAATCTTTCTTATCTATATTTGGGGTTGGGGGAAAATTTTGGTTTTGTCTATATTTCTGGTGATGGGAGACTAGNCGGGCTGCGGGCTGCAGGCCAGGCGCTCGGCCGGCGCTTCTGAATCCACTGCTGCGCCAGGGGTTGTCTGCCTGTCCCCCGGCTGCGAACCTCGCGCGTCCCGCACCCACGAGCTTGGCCCGCGAGGAACCGGCCCGTTTCCGGCCGCACTCTTGGGCCATTTCTTTCCGATCACCTCTGCTTCCTACCCGAAATGTCCTCCACCTCTCCCTACTTTCTGTCGTTCGATTTTTGATTCAGATTTTGCAGGACGGTTGTGGTGTAGGTTGTCACCTTCTAGCCCTTCAAGATATTCGGAAAAGTTGCCATTTTGTGCATTTCCGGATTCAAAAGAATGAGGGTTCCCAGGGGAGGCGGGCCGGTTCGTTCTGTTTCCAAGGGCGCACATTTAAGTGTCTTTCTCTTATATTTGGTTTCACGTGTAGGGGTGTTGGTAGGGTTCTGTGGTGTGTTTCTGCGTGCGGCTGAGGCTCTCAAAGCTGTGAAAACTACTACAGGATCTCGGGTTACATGATTGTTTTTCTCCTCCTGGCAGGTGGTTTCAGTAAGTTCCAAGCCGAGTTCGCCCTGCACTGCGAGACCAATCTAGACGGCTCGTGTAGCAGCAGCTCGCCACCGTTGCCAGTGCTGGGGCTCGGGGGCCTGCGGATCAGCTCCGACTCCTCCTCGGACATTGAGTCTGACCTTGACCGAGACCCCAATAGTGCAACGGACTCGGATGGCAGCCCGCTGTCCAACAGTCAGCCTTCTTTCCCCGTGGAGATCTTGCCTTTCCTCTATTTGGGCTGTGCCAAGGACTCCACCAACCTGGACGTGTTGGAGGAGTTTGGCATCAAGTACATCTTGAACGTCACCCCCAACTTGCCGAATCTCTTTGAGAATGCAGGAGAGTTCAAATACAAGCAGATCCCCATCTCGGATCACTGGAGCCAAAACCTGTCCCAGTTTTTCCCTGAGGCCATTTCTTTCATAGGTGAGACTAATGAACAATTCTTGCTCAGACTTTTAAACACAGAATTTTTCACCATTCTTAGAGTTTAAGCTGTTCATCTTTCTGGCTGCTTGCTAATTTGTGGGACTGCAGGTCTCAAATGTTCCAGGACCGTTCTTGATTCTAGTATATCTTCTTCCTTAAAAAAAAAAAAAAAGTGCCTTTTGACAAGGTTGCAGACCACAGGTGTATAGCAAATTTTCTCTGTTTTTTTACTGACTTCAGTCATTTGAAAGAGGAGCAATTTGTCCATAGACAGCAGGATTTTCCCACAATCTTTGGACTGGAGGAGGGCCAGGTAGAAGTACTCTTGGTAGACAGGAATCCTAGCATGACTTTATAATTTTAAAAGACCGACCTGGGAGTTGATTTAGGACACCAAGTTAGTTGTTGGAAAGCTCTGTGAATGCGAGATGCTGTAATCCAACTGAACGTTACTGTGATACCGGTTCACAGTGAGACAGTGAGGGTAACCTGAGCCCAGCAGGAAGAACTGTGGGCTGAAAGCCTGGAGGAGCGAATCTCCAGGCATTGTAATGCATTTCCTATTACAAAGGAACTCATTTTCAGGCCATGTCGACATCCTGTTCCTCCTAATGGGCTGTCCCCTGTGACTTCCCTCTCTCTTTTTTGAAATGCCTGAATACCTCCATTGTTAGCTGCACAACAGTTGGAGAATAATTTAATAGACCCTTGCAGTCTGCTTGTCTGTATAAAAGGCATTCACGACCATATTGCAGGGTTTCTGGTATTCACATGCTGAGGCAAAGAATGCACACATTAAGGGGTTTTGTGTTGGCAGAAACTTAATACAAAAGCTCCCTTTTCAGAAAATATCTGAAATATGTAATTGTGCCGAGTGTACATGTTTTAGCCCAGTGATACATTTTCTGCTGCCTGCAGGGCTCAGCTGCCATACACAATTATGTTTTAATCTTTAGTAGTATTATTACTCAGGTTTTAGACTGATCATTCACCAAGGGGGATTTTTGGTCTACTGATATTTTTCCCTTTCTTTTTCTGTTTACAGATGAAGCCCGGGGCAAAAACTGTGGCGTCCTGGTGCATTGCTTAGCTGGCATCAGCCGCTCGGTCACTGTGACTGTGGCTTACCTTATGCAAAAGCTCAATCTGTCGATGAACGATGCTTATGACATTGTGAAGATGAAGAAGTCCAACATCTCTCCCAACTTCAACTTCATGGGCCAGCTCCTGGACTTCGAGAGGACGCTGGGACTGAGCAGCCCCTGTGACAACCGCGTCCCCCCGCAGCAGCTTTACTTCACCACGCCCTCCAACCAGAATGTCTACCAGGTGGACTCTCTGCAATCCACGTGAAGGGCCCCCCCACTGGGATGTGTCCAGTCGATGTTTAGCAGTTTCTCTCAGCAGCGTCAGCCAGGCTGCTTTCTTTGTATGTGGCCCCAGGTGTCAACAGGACACCAGCTGTCTGTATTAGACAAGGTTACCACGTATGGAATTGGTTATTCCCAAGGGAGAGATTTGCTCCCTTCCTGTTGGAAGAACAGGACCTGCTGTATAGACAGAGGCAGTGGGTTTGCTCCACACCCCTGTGTACAGCCTGCCCCTGCAGGGACTGGGACTCGAGGACTTCCAGGTACATAGGGTAGGACCAAATGGTAGGGTAGGAGCATGTGTTCTTTAGGGCCTTGTATGACTGTTGCTTTTGCATCTGGAACTGATTCTATACTGTCTTCAGTGAAGACCGATTCAATTTTGCATATAGAGGAGCCAAAGAGAGGTTTCAGCTCTGTATTTGTAGTATCAGTTTGCAAAAAAAGAAAAACAAAAATAAATAAGTAATCAATCAAATGAATCTCATATTCCATTTGATTATTGTAAATATTTGATCTTAAGTCACTTGACAGTGTTTGTTTGAACTGTGTTTTTCCTTTGATGGGTTTAAAAGAAATCATCCAAAGGGAGAAAGAGCAGTTTGCCACTTAAAAACAATGGAAACTTTTGCTCTTTAAATCCAAAGGATATATTTGCAGCATGCTCAGCGTTACCAATTCTGAATGACATTTTCATGGACACTTAATGATCATGGTGACCTTGTTACGGTGCAGTCTTCAGTCTCTCTCGTATATCTTCCTTGTGACTTTTTTTCTCCTTAATGTAGTTGACTCTGCCTTATCTTTGTAAATATTTTGATTTGTATTGTCTCAAAGGGGATATCTTGGAAAGACACCAAAATCATGGGCTCACTTTTGTTGTTGAAACTTCAGCTGTGCTAAACAGTATCTTACCTCTGTACAAAATTCTTCAGGGAGTGTCACCTCAAATGCAATATTTTGGGTTGGTTTCTTTCTTTTTTAAAAACAATTTGTGTGAAACTGGAAGCGCGCGTGTGCGCACGTGTGTGTGTGAGCATGGGTACTCATTCGATAGGTGACATGCATATGATTGTGAAGGAAGGAGACAAGTGGCTCTATATGTTGATGGTATAAGGTTCTGAGCTGAAATTTTATTATAAGAATGTAAAACCTTAAATTATTAATAAATAACTATTTTGGCTATCAAATGTGTATTTTTTTCAAAATCTTTCCTTAATTGTACTTAGATGTGAAGTGATAAATTCTAGGGTTTTTCAGTTGGGGATTGATACTATACCTGTAGGAATATTGGGGCAAAGTTCTCATCTCAAACTTATTTCCAAGAAGTTTTCAGGTACAGTTTATGAAATTAGCCTTTTGCTTCAAGTAAAAGCGACATAATGGAAGGGACTGACTATATGATTTCCTATGAGTGTGAGTGTGAAATTCTCTCAGTTGTGTCCGACTCTTTGTGATCCCATGGATTATAGCCCTCGGGGCTCTGCTGTCCATGGAATTCTCCAGGTGAGAATACTGGAGTGGGCAGCCATTCTTTTCTCCAGAGGATCTTCCCAACCCAGGGCTTGAACCAGGGTCTCTTGCACTGCAGACAGATTTCTTTACCATCTGAGCCACCAGGGAAGTTCATAATCATTCCTATGGACAAAATATAGAAGGTCTGGCCTATTTAAGAAAACTGTGATGCTCCTGAAGGAAAATCGTGTCATAAGAGCATAGCTTTCTGAAATTACAATATTTAGATATTCATGAATAGTCACAAAGAGAAGGCATCAGAATAACAAAATGACAGCATTAACCTCTCTTGATTTTCTCTGTCAGGGTCTTCTGCTCAGTAATAAACATACCAGGAAGAAAGTAGAGAGAATTATTTCTCTGGTTTGTAACTGGCACTTCTACCTGCAAATTCTAGTCTTGGAATAGTAAATGAATCAGGGACGGTGTCTTCCCTCTCTGGTGTACATGGCAGAGCACAGCTACGTGTTCTCCCTGAGTCTGGATGTGGCCACAATTTCACATTAGTGCTTGAAGCACCACCACTCCGTCCTAATGTGCTTTGTGCTTAACTAATTTAGAATGTGGGCCAGAAACCCCTGTTGAAAATAAATTTTTTTTATGTTGAGTTTATTTTGAACCATTAATTTTCAAGGTAAAGGCTTAATATTCTGTCATTTCCCTCAGGACATCCCTCTCCTTGTCCCGAGTGTCAAAGTACACAAAAATAAAAGTGTATGAAATAAAAAGAACTAGAACATACATTTCCAGCCCTTTTTGAATGAGCTTAGTCCCTTTGTCTGCAGTGGAGAGAAAAATGAGCTTTTCACTCACACGGTACATGTGAGATGTCAGTTGGATTATCTGCTAAGAGGCAAATAACCCTGATTCTCTGACAATTGTATCAAGCTGTCCCGTGTGACTTTTAGCAGCTAAGCATGTACAAAAGGCAGAAACAGTGCAGAGAAATACCAAGTCAGTCCCTCCCATTTGGGTGCCCTGAGTCAGCCGGAGCTCCGAAAGGAGAAGTGGGTTGCAGTTCAACTTGGCTCGTGTTAATCCGGTTCTGAACGGTTTCCGCTCCTGGCATTCCCTAAACTGCCTCTTCAAAGTAGGGATTTGCGAGCAGCCTTAGCAATTTCCTGTCCAGCTGCAGCTCGAGTAGCTGTGTGCTTTTCTCCTCCCTTCTCTTTNATGGACGGTAGCCCATTAGGCTCCTCTATCCATGGACTTCTCTAGACAAGAATGCTGGAGTAGGTAACCATTCCCTTCTCCAGGGGATCTTCCCAACCCAGGGACTGAACCCAGGTCTCCTGCATTGCAGGCAGATTCTTTACTGTCTGAACCACCAGGGAAGCCCTTAGATCCGATATTTTATTTTTATATGGGAAAGGATTATTAGCCCACATGTTTGCAGTTTGGCCCACCCACTTCCCTATTTTGTCATGGAAAATACCTTTAGAAACTGTTTGCAGGCTTTTAATAATGAGAAGTTTTGGCCTACCATACCTCTAGAAATGAACTCTCAGGCACACAGAGGGAAAAAGAAAAAAAAATATACACGATTTGATAATGACATCCTCAAAAGCATTAAGCCAAAAAAAAAAAAGGTGCTTCTTCTAACTAGAATTCTCCTTTTCCTGCATTTGGAGACAAACTAAGTATTTATTACATTAAGGATTTTCCACTAAGTCTAGTTTACTTCCTATTGCAAAATGCTAACAGGATAAGGAAGAAAGAGGGGAGAGTAGAGAAGAGGTTCTTTGACAGCACATAACTCCAAGGACAATTGTAGCAGGAAGATCCCTTTCTCTTATGTTCTGGCTATTACTGCTATGTAACAAACTAGCCCCAAACTTAGTGGCTTAAACAACAACAATCATTAATTTTGTTCATAGGTCTGCATCAGAAGGGATCTCAGCAGGGAAGTCTGGTCTCTGCTCAGGGCCATATTAGTTGGGGTAGTTTGACTGCAACCCAGAAGCTCTGTTTCCAAGATGGTGCCTTCACATGGCTGGCAAGTTGGTGCAGGGAGCTCAGCCACCGGCTGGTGCCAGTGATTCTTTTTCATATGGTCTAAATTTCTTCCCAGTATGATGTCTGAGTTCCATGGGTGAAAAAGTGAGAGAGTCAGGTGGGAGCTGTGTTGACTTTTAGGATGCAGGCTCACACAGGTAGTCACACAACGGTCTACAAGATTTGAGGTGAGGAGATGAAGGAGGGCCAAGATTCTGGAAAAGCCCATGGGATGGATCATATATGGCTACAACTATTTTTGAAAAACAGAGACTGCCACAAGCTTATGTGGAAACTGCTTGAATTTGGGACTCTAAGAAGTAATAATGAGCCCCCAGATTAGTCTCATGATCCTATCTGAAAAGATTCTAGTTGTCAACAAGGCTGCAGCTATTCTTTTAATCGAACTCTTCTTTTTTCTGCCTCTAATGTTCCCAGTGTAGGAATACCATTGAAACAGTAACAAAAATTGACCCATGAAATAAAATACGAAACAGTTTGCAGAAGAAAGTTAACGCTTTCATTTGGGCCAGAGAAAATGTTATATTTGTGATAGATTCAACCAAGTTATTGACTATAGTGAGAGTACATTATTTTCACGCAAAATAGTATTCTATTGTATTTCATAGTGTTCCATTGTAGCAGACCCTCTTGCACAGACAGACGGTTGGATTTTTTCCAGTTTTAACTATTATGAACAGTGCTGCTAAGAACAGTTCTGTGCATCTACCCTGATACCCATGGGCACACATTTCTCTGGGAATAGAAAAGGAATGGGAATGGGAATAGGCTGTGTAGATCCCCAATAACGGCAAATTCTTTTCAAAGTGGTTGTTCCAGTTTACAATACCATCAAGGGTATTTGAGTTTTTGTAGTTCCACATTTTTGTCAACAGTTGATACTGTCAGACTTGTTTCAGTTGTTGTTCATCTAGAAGGTGTGAAATGGTTATTTATTATGATTTTCACTTTCAGTATTCTGATTCCTCACAAGGTTGAGCCTTTGTTCTGTGGTGATTGGCCAAAGGATATGTATTTTATTTTGAAAAGTTCCTGTTTAAGCCTCTTGCCAAGTTTTTGATTGCACAACCTCTGTGTTTTTTTTGTATTGGTTTAAGGGCTTCCCTGGTGGCTCAATCAGTAAAGAATCCGCCTGCAATGGGGGAGATCTTGGAGCAATCCCTGGGTTGGGAGGATCTCCTAGAGGAGGGCATGGCAACCCACTCCAGTATTCTTGCCTGGAGAACCTCCATGGACAGAGGAGCCCGATGGGCTGCAGTCCGTGGGGTCACAGAGAGTTAGAAACGACTGAGTGACTAAGGACAGCACACGGAATGCTTTGATGTCCTAAGCACTAGTCCCTTATTGATTATACGCATTGAGAATATCGGTGCAGTGATTTTCAAACTTTGTCCCTCTGGTGCTAATCAGGGAAGGGCGTAGGCACCTTTGGTGGCGGGTTATATATTGTATCACTCTGAAAAGTGTTAATGAGAAAGACAGTGACAAAAATGACAGTGGCCAATGGGCATAAGCTTATATGGAGGCCTCAGGGAATCATGGGACTTGTGGGTAAAAAGGTTTGAAAACCACTGAATCAATTTTAACAAACATGGAAACAGAGTCAGAAAGATCGAGTTGAAAGAATAGCTACTTTGGAGTACCTGGGGCTGGTGTAGAAGCATTTGGGGGTGTACTAAATCTTGTACCAAGTTTTGAAGAGAGCTATGTTTTTCACAGACGTGAAAAGAATGCGATGGTTATAGGTGATGAATTATGCCTAGACTTGGAAGTAGTAAAAGACACACTCTTTGTAAGACATGGCAAAAGTATTTTTCAAGACATAAAACAGCAAAAATCTGGGTGCCCAGGTATATGGGGGGTGAAATTTAAAAAGAGTTTGCAGAGAGTAGAAGAGATAGTGACTTTTGGTTGGCCTTGTCTGCCTTCCCGGTGACATCTTGAACTGGAAAAACTCCAGCTCTCTCCTCCTGTGCCGTTGTTTGCATCTCCTTTACCACTCACCCACTTTTCCTTCGACACTTCTGATCATCAAACATGCAGAGGAATTTCCCCACACCAAGCAATTTTCTGTGACACCAGCTGGATGTCCTACAATTAAACCCCATTCTGACACTATCTATTTAAAGGCAGTGGCAGATTCCGTAGCATCAGGGCTGAAACCCCCCAAGACTGTTCCTTCCCCACTTCAGATGCTAATAGCAAGTAGAAGGTCACAGCTACCTACCACTTCAGCCCAACACATGGCCACAAATCAGAGGGTCCCATGACCTTCTTCCCAGATTCAGTCAGTTTGCTAGAGCAGCTCACAGAACCCAAGGCAATGATTAGTTATGCTTTAAGAAATATATAATTTATTTTTAAATATATAATTTTATTTATTTTTATTATATTTATATATTGTATTTATTATTATTATTAATTTTGGCTGTGCTAGGTTTTCATTGTTGGGTGGGCTTTTCTCTAGTTGGGGAGAGTGGGGGGCTACTCTTGTTTCAGTTCGCAGTGGCCTCTCCTTCTGGGGAGCACGGGCTCTAGAGCGCTTCAGTATTTGTGGCACGTGGGCTTGATCATTGAGGTTTGAGGGCTCTGGAGCACAGGCTCAATAGCTGTGGCACACAGGCCTAGCTTCTCTGTGGCATGTGGGATCTTCCAAGACCAGGGATTGAACCTGCATCTCCTGCCTTGGCGGGCAGATTCCTTACCGCTGAGCTAGCAGGGCAGCCCGTCACTGGTTTCTTAAAGGATGTGATGAAGGTTGCAGTTGTGCACCAGGGAGGAGATACGTAAAGCAAGGTCTAGGGTCTTCAGCAAAAGTGTATGTCTCTGTGGTCTTTGGTCCTTTTCAGCAAGCATGTGTTCCCCAGACAGGAAGCTCTTGAAACTCCCTACTATTGGAATTTTTATGGATGTTTTGTTGAGTAGGCATGATCAATCATTAACTTCATTTTCAGCCCTTTTCCTTTCTCAAGATAATGGGAGGCAGGGCTGAAAATTCCAATCTAATCATGACTTACTCCTTCTGATAACCGGTCCTCATCCGAGAGCCCACACGGGGTCCTCTTATTAAAAGACTGTCTTATCCCCCAGGAAATTACAGGGTTTCAAGAGCCCCGTGTCAGGAACTGGGGACAGAGACCAATATATATATTTCTTATTATAAATCACAATATCACACATCTGATTACAGAATCCTACCGTCTATGTCAGAGAATTAGCTTCAGAGGCCTATAGAGAGCAAAAACTAAAATATCAAAACCCATGAGGATTGATTCTCTCCTGTAAAAGTCAGGAGGTAGAAAATCACTTCACAGGCTCATTTAAGAATCAGGTTCCTTCTAGCTTTGATTCCCACAGTCACAAAGCAGAGGCTCATGCTGGTCATCACATTCACATTCTAGTCAGTAGGAAGGAGGATGGAGAGGCGGAAAAAGAGGACACCCCTTGCAGAGTCTGTTCCCTCAAAGAATCTTCCAGGAAATCCTGTAGCATACTTGTCGTCTGCGCACTCAGCACCCAGAGTTATCCACATGGTCGTTAACTAGAGAGACTGCAGAACACAGACTCTAGTTGGGCACGTGCATCCCCTAATATGTAATTGAGGTTCTGTTACTGGGAGAAAAGGGGAGACTAAATATTACTTTCTTACTTCATTCCTGGAGAAAACCCTACCCACCACTCTAGGGGGCAGGTCCGTGACCCAGGCCAAGGCAAGAGTGCTGCATTTTCCCATCTCAGTGATTGATTCAGGGATAAAACGTGATTCAAATTCAATCAATCCTATTACTCTCTGGATTTTCCATGGAAAGGATTTTCTCTTAAGGTTGCCAAGCCCTAGACCTACTGAGTTAGAATTGCTGGATATGAGGCCTGGGAATCTGTTATTTAATAAAAGGTCTGCAGGTAATTCTTTGATTGACCAGCTTGGGGATTACTAATATGTCATATATATTAAGACAGTAGTTAATTTAATCTAGTATCTCCTGTCTCAGGATCTTCAAAGAACAGTGTGAAAGGCAGATTGCTAGGTATCCTTCATAATATGAGCATCAGAAGATGGGGCATATATTAATAATTTAGTTCCAACTGCACAGTAAGCTTTTAGGTGCCCCTGATGATAGACTCTCTTAGAACTATGATTTTTTCTAGTTTATTATTTGCCCTATACAACAGCATTTGAAAATATAAATCATCTTAGAAATACTTTGTTTTAATTTCACCAAGACTTATAGACCTGCTGTTCTCACTGAACTGTGCTTACTTTATCAGAACCCTCTGATCTTAAAGAAGAAAGAAATAGAAACTTCTGTGATGTTATGGACTCTGAACCACCAACTCTTGTATTTTGTCTTTTCCGGTTTAAAGTTCTCTGATTCCTTTAAAAATTCTAAAAATTTTAAGTGCCCTTTGGATACGTCCAGGTTTGTTATGACATTCTTGAGGTTTAAAGACTGGCACTTGACCCTGTATTTCTGTAGCAAATGAGGTCTGGCGTCTCTGTGTGTCTGTGTGTGTGCGTGTGTGCAAGCACTTACGAGACGGCGCTTTCTATTTTGTTTTTCGCATCCTTCCTGATGGGGCTTGCTTTTGTGACTGCCACAATACTCTGGACCTCCTTCTTCGGGGAACGGGCTGCGATGATGCCATCATCCTTTTCCTGGATCACGTCTGCACGCGGAGGCCCTGGTCCCCTGAGAACAAGGTGAGTTGCCTTTTCCTGTGGGCACTACCTATAGCTCCCTCCACTGAGCGTCAGTGTCCTCTGCCCATTCACACATCTCTGTGAGATCTTCCTTGTGGTTATTCTTGTCGGGTGGGTATTTCAATTGCCAGAGAGTCTTGGCATCATTTATAAATTTGAGATTTCACTTTACTGATGTCTACATTGCTTTTGGTAAATGGTAACTTATCCACATACAGCTTCATGAAACACAGATTTTTTTAATATATCCTCAAACAGAAGAGTGATTATCCCTTTAATATGCCCTGATAATATCCATCAGCAATTCACAGGTAATAATAGAATCTGATTAAAAGTAGTGAGTCTTTTATGAAGATATAGCTTCACAAAATATATATAATTTCAAAAAATTCTTGCTCTCTGTCCAACTTCAATTCCAGTGAAATTTCTACTCCCAAATCCATCTCAAAAGGACATTTTGGAATTGCCACTGACTTTTATATAAAGCTTCATATTTTTCAGGCTCTCCTAACACCTTGACAAAAGAAATCTAGAGTTAAAAAAAAAAAAAAGCAGCTGGCTGAGTGAACCCATAGAATATCTCAGATCAGATATGATTCTTAGCTGTAAATGAAGATTACAAGCTCCATGAATGGATTCCATCTTCCCAGATGAGACCCCAGATCTGTCACTTACTTTTCCTGTGAACTTGAACAAGTTACTTAGTCTCTCTGAGCCTTGGGTGTCCTCATCTGAACAATGGGAATAGTACCAACACTTAGCTGATGGACTTGTTGTGAAGATTGAATGAGAAAATTGAGGTAAAGCACTTAGTAAAAATGAATTATGATTGTAAGCCTCTGGGGAGTTCATTTAATAATAGACAAAGTGTTTGTTCAAAGAATATTTGGGGGGCTATAAAAAGATAAATTAGATACAAATCTCGACCTTTTAGCCTTGAAATGAAGCTAATAAGGAACATAAGTCATTGTGGGTACAGAGCGACAAACAGCCTCAAGTTAAGAACAGAGATTCTGGATTTAAACTCCTGCAGGTTCAGATCTTAGCTTCATTACTAGCAGCAGGTATAGCCTTAGACCAGTTCCTTCACTTCGTTAATTTTTTCCTCTTCTCTTCTGCGAAAAGATGGAGCTAGCGCTGAGCACTTTGGCTGGCATCGGGAACTTGCTGTCACCTATTTCCATCAAGGAGATCCAGAAGCAGTACTACAGCAATTGAGAGGAAGAGGGGAGTGTTTTGGGTTTGTTTTTTTTTTTCTGTTTGGGGAAGAGAAGCCTCATGAAAAACTTCCGGAAATTGCTGCTGGATCACAAAGTCCATTTGAAAATTTACCAGAGAATTCACATTGAGCTTCTCAGCCTCGGGTTTCCCAGGTGGTTCAGTGATGAAAGAACCCTCCTGCCAATGAAGGAGAGTCAGGAGATGGGGTTCAACCCCTGAGTTGGGAAGATCATCTGGAGTGGAAAATGGCTCCCCACTCCAGTATCCTTGCCTGGAAAATTCCAAGGTCAGAAGAGCCTGGTGGGCTGCAGTCCATGGGGTCACAAAGAATCAGACACAGCTGAGCACCGACATACATATTGAGCTATTACCATGAGGCTGGTCCAGCTATCCTTTGAGGTGGGTTTTGTAGAGATTTAAAATTCCTGTCTTCCAGATGAGAAAACAGAAATCAGAGCGTTTAAATCGAATCGTTTGCTGGTATTTCTTCACAAGGCCGTCTGATTCCGAAGCCCAGGTTGTTAACATCTGTTTCGTCCTCCACAGCAATGTGGATATTGCCTGTCTCACTGGTCCACTTCCTTCCCAGCTCGGGGATCAGGACATTGGGAGAGCTGAATCTGTCACTGCAAGTCTGCTGACCAGCAGTGAATCAGACTCAAGGAAGCTTGTGGCTTATTTTATCCAGGTCATATTAGGGTCAAGACAAATATCCTGACCTCGTGGTAAGACAAATGAAACAAAACCTACCCAAACCAAACCAAACCAGACCAAACCTCCACCTTTTCCGTCACTTGAATGTTGAAGTCCATTGAACATTGCTGAGTGATCCTGACAAATTCCTCTCCTCTAGTGGCCTTTTCCTTGTCTTTTTTCAGGAACTCCAACACCCTCCACGCATCAGTAAAGCTAGGAACTACAGCTAATTCAAACACAAATTAGTTATATTACTTTCAGATTAGATTCCTTGTTCTATCCTAATTCCTTGATGGGAGACAGGAAAAGCTCTAGTTTCAGCAACAGCACATTGACAGACCATTTTCTGATAGTAAGAACAGAATCTGCATTTTTTTGAGCCTTTCCTTTGGGCTAGGTTGTGTGCTCTTTGCAGACTATCTCCTCTAATCTTTGGTAACTTCTTTGTGAGGCAGATATTACTTTCATGAAGTGGTTAAGTACCAACTTCCCTGATAGCTCAGCAGTAAAGAATCTGCCTGCAATCCAGGAGCTGCGGGAGACATGGGTTCCATCAGGAAGATCCCTTGGAGGAGGGCATGGCAACCTACTCTGGTATTCTTGTCTGGAGAATCCCATGGAAAGAGGAGCCTGGCGGGCCACAGTCCATAAGGTCACAAAAAATTGGACAGGACTGAAGAGACTTAGCACGCACGCACAGTTGTTAAGTACAAGGGCTCTCAAATCAGATTGCTAGGTTCAAACCCTGACACTTACCAGCTGTCTGACTTTAAGAAAATTGATTACCTTCTCTATGTCTGTTTTCTTCCCTGGAAAATAAAAATACTATAGAGATGTGGTGGGAAACAAATGAATTAACACACGATAGTGTCTTGCTTGTTTTAATTAATTAATACGTTAGCACTTTTGAGGTTGGAGAAGGAAATGGCAACCCACTCCAGTCCTCTTGCCTGGAGAATCCCAGGAATGGCGGAGCCTGGTGGGCTGCCGTCTATGGGGTCGCAGAGTCGGACACGACTGAAGCGACTTAGCAGCAGCAGCAGCAGCACTTTTGAGCGGGAAATAAATTTTCCTCTAACTTCATAGGTTTAATGATTGGAAGCTTGTGAATTAAATGGACAAAAGACAGACTGGCAAGAGAAAAGACAAACTTTTATTCACTTACGTTTGCAGTAGTTCACAGACAAATATGGCTCAAAGAAGTGGTTAAAATTTAGGGCTTTTTTTTACCAACTTAATAGTGGAAGAGGAGGGCGAGAAGGGCACTTATGGGAAAACAGACTTTTAAGAAAGAAAAATGGGCCCTTAGGAGAATAAATAAAGCCCTTAGGAGAATGTCTGTTAAGATCATTTCCTAGTGCTGACTTCTCTCCAGCAAAAGACGTCAATTTTCTCTGAGTGGTTAAACTCCGGGCAGGGCATTTATGATAGGTGAATTCTTTTGGGAAGCTCTTCTTTTAGGCAGGTAAAGGGAGTTTCGGAAAGAGACTCTTCACAGTGGTATATTCTGGATTCCTTCAATTCTTATCAAGTCCATTTGGCAGATGGGCACATGGAGGCTTAGAGAGATTGACTTACCTGTGACCACCAAGGCAGTCCTGGTGCTGGGAAAGACTGAGAGCAGGAGGAGACGACATAGGATGAGACTGTTGGATGGCATCACTGACTCAATGGACATGAATTTGAGCAAACTGTGGGAGATAGTGAAGGACAGAGAAGCCCGGAGTGCTGCAGTCCACGGGGTCACAAACAGCTGGACACAACTAAGTGTCTGAATAACAACCACCAAGGTTGTAAAGGGTGGAATTGGGATTTGAACTCAGGTTGATGAGATCTCAGAACTTTGATCTTTCCACTGTGCATGATCAGAGATGGAGAAACTATAATCTCGTGGCAAAATTCTTAGAAAATATAATTTTTTTTTTCAAATGAATTTGACATACCTGGACCTCAGCTTCATCATTTTTGCAAAATGAGGTTTTGAATAATATAACCTTGCAGGGCCTCCCTACCTCAAAATTATTATTGATTTTAGGTGTTGTAGCATAACCTTTCACTGGAGAAATTATGGTCATGTTTCTAAGAATGTAGCAGAGGAGACACTTTGATGTGTGTCGGCTCATGAGCTTGCAAGCTGGGAGCTCATGTAGTCTCCTCATGTGTGTGCACCTGCGGATGTGGTTCAGTTGTGAAACTGAGCAGGAAGGACCCTGTGAGGCTTCTGGGCAGAGAAGTTTTCTGTCCTGCCTTTTCTTGACCCCAGCCTCCATGACTTTCCCTGAGTTCCAAAGGGCAGATTTGAACACTTGCTAATTCAGGAAAGGAAGGGGTGCAAACACAGGGGAAGGGTAGCCAGGAAATCACAGTATAACCTTGGGGCAGGGTCCTGGTTCCACCTCAAGGGATACACATACGATATCTTCAAGCTTGTTAAGAAGGCAACATTCCTCATATCAGAGAAAGACCACTTGAGGCTACATTAAAGGAACCAGAGAAACTTATCAAGAAGATGGCCTGAGATTAGATTAGAGGACTGGAGGCCCTGCACATACCCTAGTTTTATCTTAATCTGTAAATCCCACCCTTTGAACTACTGCTGTAAAACTCCTCATCAAATCCTCCTGGGTTTGGACACCATTTTCAAGAGCAAGAGCCCATTGTGTTCCCTTTTGCCTGGCAAAGCAATCAAGCCATTTTTTTCTACTTCATCCAAAACTCTGGCCCTGAGATTCAGTTTGGCACCCGGTGCACAGAAGCTGAGCTTTCAGCGTCAGTTGCTCTGAAAAGAATAACTGTCACTGGAAGGAAAAGGGACGATCTTATGATGTCGATAGCTGAATTGTTTATTTCTGTCACACATGCTGTTGACCTTGGATTCTGCACGTCCTCAGGGAGTGTCCCTCTCTAAGGTCATTTCCAAAAGGTGATTGGCAAGGGAAGTCCTTCTGAAAGAGATAAGTGGCTTCTTAAAGTAAACTCAGAATAAATGGACTACACATTCTGTTTACTAAATATTTCCTGGTTGATGGACTCTAACGTGCAGCCCTGCATGGCATTTGAGGAGTGGAAGAAAGAAGAGGTTGAATTCTGTCTCTGTATCATTTGGGAAAGGCTTTTGGAAACTGCTCCAGATGGGAGATTACATAAGTTCAGAGCAGTAACTCAAATCTATAGAAAAAGATGCTACTGTCTGGGTGATGTGTTTACGTTGGAGACTGCTGAGACCTGTGCGAGGCTTTTGTTTTCAAATTCTTTTTTTAAATTTTTTGACCAGTTCTTGAGGCATGTAGGTTATTTGTTCTCCAAGCGGGGATTGAACCTCAGCCCTTGCAATGTAAGCACGGAGTCTTAACCACTGGACTGCCAGGGAAGCCCCTTGTGTGAGAGGCTTTTGAAAGCTTGCAGTAACATTTGTTAACTGTATTCTTTGTAGTTTAAATCTGTATAATTCCTTGCACCACCACAAAATTTTCTGCATGTGCAGTTTGCTTCCTTTGTGCTAAATACACTTTGCGTTTTGTGTGGTTGCATTTCAACATCACAAGGTTCTGCTGGTGATTATTCTAACCAAAGGCTTTTTCCTCCCCACTTTGAGAACAGATTGGAAGGCTGGATGCTTGAGCCAGAGCCAGCTGAGTCAAACAGTTTAAAAATTTTTTCCCTCTTCTTTCTCTTTTTTTAAAAATATTTCTTCTTTCTTTATATTTCCTTTTCTGAAGATGGGCCTTAGTGATGTTAATTTAGTAGCAGGATTCTTTTTTTAAAAATGAATTTGTTTTAATTGGAGGATAATTACTTTATAATATTGTGATGGTTTTTGCCATACATCAACATGAATTGGCCTCAGGTATATATGTGTCCCCCCATCCTGAACCCCTCCTCTCACCTCTCTCTGTACCCTATCCCTCGGGGTTGTCCCAGAGCACTGGTTTAGGGTGCCCAGGAGCAGGATTCTTATATTGAGTCTAATTTTTCCAGATGATTTCTTCAGCCTCAGGATGAACTGATCTAAAGTTTGATTGTCTGATGCAGTGAAGCCTATAATTAAACCAAAAAATAAGCTAATGTAGGAAGAGAAGACAAAGGATTACTAGTTGAGACCTGAAGTTGTAAGATAGTAAAAGAAAAAAAAAAAATTGACTTTTTTTAATCCCATGTGAGATGGGAAAAAAAAAAAAGCAAAAAACCCAAACAACCAAGCCAACCAAACAAAACATAAGACCTGGCTTCTAAAGACAAGGCTCATGTTAGAAAAGAAAAAGAGAAAATCCCATTTATTAGGGCACCTGTCAAGAAGTTTGTTCTTCCCACCGAAATAAATCACAGGTGTGCCCACCGGAAAGGCCATCTAAAATAAAATAATAAAATCCTAATAAAATCCTGATCAGTTCAGATTAAGGAATAGGGTTCAAAGCATTAAAAAAAAGAACCTAAACCTCAAAATCTCTTTCCTTAAGCCACACTTCTCCTCATATCTTCCCTACAAGTTGATTCATTCACATTTTTAAATGAAGTAAGAAAAGCGGCCCAACTTTAGTTTCCCTTGGGGATGGGACTTGAGGCTGCCTGAGCTGTTTCTTCTGTCTTTTTGTGACTTTTCTGATGACTGAAGCGTTCCACCCACCTGGTTTAAGTCCTCTCCCGGGCTCTACTCTGCACGTTGGTGGGATTTGGTTCTCGTTTTGCCTTAATGGCTCCTCCGAACCTTACTCATTCGGCAATCCTACACACTACCTTTCTTGTTTTTCTAATCTTTAAGGGTAATAGCCCACGTCCCTCTCCCCAGCAGGCAGGCTCTTAGGGATTAAGGGTGATTGACTGATTTACAGTTTTCCTTGTTTTGTTTGGCTGGTTTGGTTGTTTTGTTTTCTTCTCACGGGAGTTAAAAGCCAAACGGTGTTTTTCTTATTACTTTGGATCTCAGCTAGCAATCCCTTGAATTCTCTTAGATTAGCCCTTGTTTTTTAGTATAACTATAGTGAAAAATTATAAACCAGTCAAAAGTTCGACAAAACATACTTTGGGTGTTAAAAGTATGCATAAGGGGTTTTTGCATTTTTACATAAACAGGATTATCGTGACATATTTTTCCACAACCAGCTTTTCCAACTTCAATAATTTATTAAGAACTTCTTTCATCTTCCCTAAGTATAGCTTTGTTTCATTAAAACAGACTTTTTTTTAATTACATTGTAGCCAGCGATACAAATGTGCCATGATTTATATGATTGACCTGTTATTGAGGAATATTAGCTTGTTTACAATTGTTCACTATGATCAGCAGTACTATAATGAAAATCATTGGTTTATTCTGGCTTAATTGTTTCCTTTGGATAAATTCCTGGAAGTGGAGTGACTGGGTCAATGACCTCACACATTTTATATCTGACTCATATTGCCTGCTTGCCCTCTGCCTCAGACTTGTGCCATTCACTCACTGGACATTGGTGCTCTTTTTACTCCCAGTCAGTAAGGTGGCACGTATTTTAGAAGCTGGGGTTCTCTCCACCACAGTTAGAGGATCATACAGGGCCAGATCAAACTTTCTGATGGCAAAAATATTAAAGATTTGAAAAGCAGGGAGAAGGAGGAGAACGCAATGACTTTTCTACCTCCAACTTTGGTTTCTCCTGGATTTCATGAGATGGAAGTAGAAGAAGCAATTAAGGCAAAAGAGAAATGTGTAAATCTGGTCAAGGATATTTTTACCTCAGATCTCTGTACTCTTCAACTGTTCTCAGGAAAAACAAGAGCCCCCCAGTTTTGTTCCCTAAATAGGAGAAACATTGCAGAAAACAGTATCTCAGTACAGGAATGCACAGGGTAGGGTGGAGATGGATTGGGAAATTTATTGAGGGCCAGCCCTCTATATTCCAGGTGCTTTACATATACTGTCTCATTTAATCCCCCCACAACAACCCTAGGGGGTAGTGGTGTTATCACCTTTAATTTGTGTTTACAGAGGAGAGACCCTAAGCTCTCAGAGGGTAAATCCAGGCTATCAGAAGCATAGAATCTGGATTAGGTGGTGGTGGTGAGGTATCCGCCTTAAGCATCAGTTTTGTCATCTGACACACATGCCTCAGGACCTGGGGGCCTGGGAGTGGGGCAGGGAGGAGCATGCGGAAGAGGGTGGGGACAACGGCTGTCCCTGGGGGACAAATGCCTTTGCGAGCCTCAGGAATCCGCTGGCTGTGTCTCTGTGTTCATAGATCAAGACTCAGGATTGTCCTAAAACGCCCTTTGCTTTTGGCGACAGTAGGGCCTATGTTTGTTTCCAGAAATCGCAGTCACCATCACAATGAGGCTATGTTCATATGTAATCGGGTTTGACAGGAATTAATTTTTAATAAGAGGTTCCATTCAGACAAACAACTGCCCTGCAGGGCTGCGTCAGGGTCAGTTGCCCAGGGCTGGGCACTGGCACAGTACGTGCTCTTGACTGTGGCCTGGGGAGTGTGTGTGTGTGTGTGTGTGTGTGTGTGTGTGAGAGAGAGTGTAGAAGGGGAGTAGGAGTTGGGATGGGGTTACTGATTGGTCTTAGATCTTAAGTGAGGACCAAGCATTGGTCTTAGCAGAAACTGGAGGAGACAGCTGGCCGTTTAGAATTTCCAAGAAGAATAAATATGGAGCCCCCCAGGAAACCCCTTTTGGTTCTTCATACTAAGTGCCCTTTCAACAGATTAGAGGCTTAGGGTGTGCTGTTCACTGTGGGCTCGTTCAGCGCCACTCACTCTGTGTTGTCACTTAATCTTAACGACAGTCTTACATGGTACAGTGTCAGCAGTCCCATACTGCAGATGAGGAAAACTGAGTCTCGGAGAGCATGGAGGTAGACTCTATACTCTCACTGCTGAATCATTTCGTGTCCCCTTTGTGGAGATGAATGTCCGTCCGTAGGTTTCTCTGAGGACCAGTTATTGAAGTATTGGAAGCACTCACGCTCAGACTCTTGTTGTCTTTACTCCATCCTTCTCACTGACATCACATTAAACAACCACATTTGTTTATGACCACTTTTCTCCCGTGTCACACAAACTGTATGTCACTCACATCTCTTATCTGTTATTAACACCAATAAGGCAAATTTCATACCCGTTTTTGAAGATCTGGGCCTTCTGTGTTTTCTCTGTTAGAGGCTGCTTCCTTTCTATTGAAGAAATGCACACTTTGGGGAAGCTTTCATTGTCTTTTTTTTTTTTTTTTTNTACTCTGTGTTGTCACTTAATCTTAACGACAGTCTTACATGGTACAGTGTCAGCAGTCCCATACTGCAGATGAGGAAAACTGAGTCTCGGAGAGCACGGAGGTAGACTCTATACTCTCACTGCTGAATCATTTCGTGTCCCCTTTGTGGAGATGAATGTCCGTCCGTAGGTTTCTCTGAGGACCAGTTATTGAAGTATTGGAAGCACTCACGCTCAGACTCTTGTTGTCTTTACTCCATCCTTCTCACTGACATCACATTAAACAACCACATTTGTTTATGACCACTTTTCTCCCGTGTCACACAAACTGTATGTCACTCACATCTCTTATCTGTTATTAACACCAATAAGGCAAATTTCATACCCGTTTTTGAAGATCTGGGCCTTCTGTGTTTTCTCTGTTAGAGGCTGCTTCCTTTCTATTGAAGAAATGCACACTTTGGGGAAGCTTTCATTGTCTTTTTTTTTTTTTTTTTTGGGTCCTGCGAAAAGGCAGAATCTCAAGGCTCTTCTTTCTCAGTGTGGGCGGGCCTGCCATTTCCAGCACTGCAGACTTATCCTCCAGCCGCCCCCAAAACATTTATCAGGAGATGTGACTTCTCTCTGAAATTGCACAGGTTGCTTTAAAAATAGACGGCAGGGTTTCCCTGGGCGGGGAATGCTGTCAGTCTGCCCACTTCTGACAGCCACTTCTACCTCCCTTCTTTGGTACATGTCAGAGCATTTTTATCTTGAAAAAAAAGAAAAAAAGTGTTGTGCTTAAGTAAACTGGAGCCCTGAAATTACCAAAAAGGTTCATCTGAAACATCTAAGGGTGTCTTTAAAAAATGCATCAGTTTCCTGATTAAGAATCATGCACAATTTGATTTTCTATGCCTCACCATCTTTACAGGGGCATTGTTAGCATGAAAATGAATTTTAAAAATACATTCTAGTGGAGGCGGGCGTCCTGACATGAAGAGTTCTGTTCTGTGTGGAAGGAGACTCTGCTGGGAGCATGAAGTAGCTTTCTTGCTGGGAATAGATCAGCTTGCATCCTGAGTGCAGCAAAGGGAGATAAAAAGTTAAACAAATAACCCTAAGACAAAAGAGATAAAAAGAAAGCAAATAAAAATAAGATTTGGAAGTAAAAACAGATTAACTGAAAAAAAAAGAAGAAAAACAAACCCCAAAACCACATAGAAATGCTGGGAAAGAGAACAGGGGCTTCCGACTTGGGTAAATATTCTCTAGTCAAAATCTTTTCAAAATGATAGGACTGGCTGACACATCTTATCCTCTGTGTGCGGGAATATAAAAATCTCCGTTTCCCCCCCAACCTTTTGCCTCTCCATTCCTCTCCTCCTGTCTGTACTGGCTGTTCCTCCCTTATATGGCTGTTCTCGGAAGTCCAGGAATTTGAGTGTTATGTGAAAGGCTAATTCTAATTGGGCTCAGGGACATTCCTGTCAAATGGGAGATGTATGGGTGTCATCCTGTGAAAGATCAACTCTCCCAGCATCTGCTATTCTGCATCCCTCTTTCATCCCAGTCTCTCTAAATACCGGGCTTAGCTAAATGGCTAACAGCCCATTATTCCCTCCCTGAGACCCCCCTTTTCAGCCACTGTTTCTTTAATTAGCAGGATAAGTGTGATTCCCTAGCATGTCTTTAACACTGTAACTTTGCAAAAAGGTGTTTATTATCTCACTGATTACACACGAAAGGCTGTGAGATAAGGAGGGCAGGAATTCTTAAATCATGTTTGCTTCATAGAGACCTGGGGCTCTCATAGGTTCTGGTTATGGCTTAGGATCGCACAGCTCATTAACAGCAAAGTCCATTTCCCCTCTTCAGTCCCAGGCTCCTTGGCGCCTTCGCTGGGTGGTTTTCCCTAAACAGAATGCTTCCTGACTCTGGACATCAGACGCTATTTGTGGATCCAAGTTAGAGATTATTTTGTAATGTGAAAGCTCTTCCAGGTTTATGCCTCCATATTAAAGAAGCTTTTCTTGTCTCAATCTGAATGACTTCATGCTTTCGGAGGTGTATTAGTTTCCTTCATTCAACAAGTATTTACACAGACTTAGTTTGAGCATATAGCAGTGAAAAACAAACAAATTCTTTACCCTCCTGGTGCTTATGTTTCAGTGGAGGAGACCAAGGATTTAAATAAAGAAATAAGTATATCTATGATCGGCCTGGTGGTAAGAAGTGGAAAGAAAGAAAAGCAAGGTCAATGAAGTATTGTACATCTATATGAGACGGTCAGGGAAGGTTTCTTTATTACAGAGATATTTGATGAGATACCTGAGGATCTGAGGAAGTGGGAGCTCCAGATATTTGGATGAGGAGGAGGCATTGTAGGGAAGATGATGGCATGTACAGAGGCCTTGGCATGGGAGTACAAGGTAGCTGACAGCAGATGAGGTAGCTGACAGCAGCTGAGAGGGGAGGTGAGTGGTGGGAAATGAGGGCAGGGAGGTGGGCGGGGGAAGTGGCAGTGGGATGGAGCCATAGTGAGAATTTTGGCTTTGGCTCTGAATGAGATAGGTCACCACTGGAGGGGTTTGAGGATGGAATTCTGGTATCAAAGAGGGCATTTCGACAAATGTCTGCATCCTGCTGGGCGATGGCCCAGCTCTGACCTCTCCCAGCCTAGCCTCTGTCCCACTCAATCTCTTTTGTTATTCACCAAAGGTGACTGCATAACTTGCATGGCCTCACTAAAAAAAAAATATGGGGACATGTGTTCAAAGAGTAAGGAAAAAAGGTATAGTTAAAGGTGTTAAAATATACAGCCTTTTCCTTCCTTCTGCAGCCCCTCTTTCAACTTGTCATAGTGGTTTAAATTTGCCATTTAATGTAGTTCTAAGTAAAGGGACATTAACATTTAAAATTATCAGCATTAATTTTACCGCTCATTTTCATATTGTGCAATGCCAATATAAATGCCAGTTTTAAATGCAAATATAAGAGCATTTTACTTGTATGTGGAATCACTAAAATTATACATTTCAGGTTTTATAGCTGATACATGTATGTTATTTTGTTTCTGCCAAAATGAAGGAAATGCTATACAAAACTAATTCAACTATTTTTATTTTTTGATATGTAACATCTACCAACAGTCTACCCTTTGCTTACTGATGGGTAAGGAAAGACTAAAAGCAAAAGGAACTGCTGGTTTTCCTCTTTTCCTCCCTTCATTTTATGTCAGAGCTTTCAGGATAAGTAGTTGGCTAATACAGATCTTCCCTGGTGGCTTGGCAGGTAAAGATTCTGCCTGAGAGGCAGGAGACCTGGGTTCGATCCCTGTGTCAAGAAGATCTCCTGGAGAAGGAAATGGCAAGCCACTCCAGTATTCTTGCCTGGAAAATTCCATAGACAGAGAAGCCTTGGGGAGCTACCGTCCATGAGGCCGCAAGAGTTGACACTACTTAGCTACGAAACCACCACCACCACTGCAGAGATACTGCTGCTGCTGCTGCTAAGTCGCTTCAGTTGTGTCCAACTCTGTGCAACCCCATAGCCGACAGCCGACCAGGCTCCCTTGTCCCTGGGATTCTCCAGGCAAGAACACTGGAGTGGGTTGCCATTTTCTTCTCCAATGCATGAAAATGCAAAGTGAAAGTGAAGTCGCTCAGTAGTGTACGACTCTTTGTGACCCCATGGACTGCAGCCTACGAGGCTCCTCCGTCCATGGGATTTTCCAGGCAAGAGTACTGGAGTGGGGTGCCATTGCCTTCTCCAGGGAAGTAGTAGGAGTAACCAAAGATAAGATAGAGCTCTTTGGCTATTTAAGCTTTTAGAATGCCTCGGTCTTCCTTGTGCATTTGGAACAAGCTCTGAACGGAGTAGAAGGCGTGGCCCCTAGGTGGGACACCCCCACTTTTGCAGCCACAGATGTAACACACTTTCTACTTGGTTTGAGTCTCACTGAACTCTCAAATGTTGCAGGTCACATGATCGTGTGCTCATGGGTCCTCAAAAACGCTCGGTGTGAACGGGGTGGTGGGCAGTGCTGGCCAGATATAGTGTGTGTACTTCTTTACCCATTGTACCATTGGACCTGATGTAAGACGTTCAAAGACAACGTTATTAAGAGTTTTAGGATGGTGACATCAGAACATTAAACCAAGAGCATGGCACATGAAACCAGCCCTGGTTTTCATCCCAATCTTTCTAGAACTCACCTAGTCTCTGTGTAGGAGAGAGTAAGTGGTTGCCTGAGTGCCTGACCCATGCCTTCGTGGCAATCCACCCTACTCATGATGAGGGCACGTAACCAGTCCTGCCTGAGAAGATGGTGTCTGCTTGGAACAGAGAGAACTATGCCAGAAAGCACAGAGAAGTCTGAGAAAAATGAACAAGGAAGAGGCAACTTAACGTGGCTGAAAGAGAGAGAGCAGGTGGGGAAGGGGAAGTGACTGACGGCAGAGGCAGCTGCCAGGGAGGCTCTCTGACGGTCTTTCGTGTGGAAGAGTGAGGACATGGGGCTCAGAGAGAGGGAGGCTCGTCATGTCCAACTCTTTGCGACTCCGTGAACTTATACAGTCCATGGAATTCTCCAGGCCAGAATGCTGGAGTGGGTAGCCATTCCCTTCTCCAGGGATCGAACCTACGTCTCGTGCACTGCAGGCAGATGATTCTTTACCAGCTGAGCCACAAGGGAGGCCCCAGAGAGAGGGGCACCAGGGCGGTAACTATTGATAGGATAACCTCAAAGAGAAGTTCACACTAATAAAATCAGGACATAATCAGAGCCAAGGAATAGAGAGGCAAAGTTTGGATATAAGTAACTATGAATTTTAAATTTTAAAATTTTAAAGAGAGACTAGGCATTAGTCTCCTGATTTTTTATAGGAAGTGAGAGAGAAGCAATGACTTTAAGACAGTCATTGTGTGTATATGAGCTATATATATACATATATATATATCTTTTCATTGCATATATATCCTTTACACACATATGTATATGTCTTTTTTTCCCCCTCTCCCTTGGGGGAAGGATGAATGAGAAGAAGTACTCAGACAGGATAAAATGTCAAGAAAAGACAAGCTTTCTGAGTTTGGAGAAAATGAGAACCGTGGGCTTCAGCTTCAGACTAAAGAATAATGTCAGGAATGAGGCATCAGGAAGGAGCTGGTTGCCTGACATTTGTTTGTGATTTACAGAGAAGGTTGTGGGACTGTAGGTGTCGCTTAAAAGAAGCTGAAGCTCAGAAAACTTCTCGAGAAGCCGTCTGTCTGTGGGAGAAGGTAACAGGTGGAATTTCCCTGGGGCGAAGGTCCTGAAGAGAAGATCCTGAAGAGAAGGCTCTGGGCTGGCTGGTGTTGCTCTTAGAGCCAGGCAGAGGTGTTGGAGTCCTGAGCCCCCAGCCTGAAGGGCTCCTGTCTTGGGAATATACTGGACAAGGAATCTTCAAGGCCAAGGGGACAGACTCCTCTGAAGTTCAAGCTCTCTTTTTCAAGACCATGTCCGAGTGCCTAGGTTCTGTGAACTCCGTAGGCCCGATTTCAGCACCTATGNGCCAGGCAGAGGTGTTGGAGTCCTGAGCCCCCAGCCTGAAGGGCTCCTGTCTTGGGAATATACTGGACAAGGAATCTTCAAGGCCAAGGGGACAGACTCCTCTGAAGTTCAAGCTCTCTTTTTCAAGACCATGTCCGAGTGCCTAGGTTCTGTGAACTCCGTAGGCCCGATTTCAGCACCTATGTGGGCATTTGCCCCGAGCTTATCCTCCTGGCTGCAGACTCTTGTGCATTTATAGGCAGGTGGGGTTGCCAAGGGCTAGCTGTCAGGCAGGGTTTGGACTGCTTGGATGTGCTTGCTGGATTGGCTCCCACCTTGCCTTTGAGGTTGCAATGGGTGCTGGCTGGAACTGGGAGGTGGAGCAGAGTGGGCAGAGTTCTCTCCCCATGTCTCTGTTAACGTGTGGAACTCCGAGGAGTCCAAAAACACTGAGTTTGAACCTGGCGTTCCTTGCTATTAAGAAGTAGAATTGTCCAACCAGGAGAATAGAATATTTTATTTGCCCACTTATCCTCTTCTTTTTATAACTTTTATTTATTTATTCACTTGGTATGTGGGCATCTGTTTGTTCTCCAGCCCTTGCCCTGCCTCCCTGTGAATCTTTTGTAGGGGTTTAGTGGCTTAGATGAAAGTGAAGGGTGATAAAATTCCACTTCCCCCACATTGTTGTCTNTTATCCTCTTCTTTTTATAACTTTTATTTATTTATTCACTTGGTATGTGGGCATCTGTTTGTTCTCCAGCCCTTGCCCTGCCTCCCTGTGAATCTTTTGTAGGGGTTTAGTGGCTTAGATGAAAGTGAAGGGTGATAAAATTCCACTTCCCCCACATTGTTGTCTTGTTATTATCATTAACGATTAACATGGAAACCTTTCAAGGTGGACTAGCACCTAAATTTACTCTGAGTTACTTCTCATTTTGTGAATGGATATAGCTGTTTTAAGGTGAAAAGTAAAAACATTTTGATGTTACAGGCATCATTTGGTCCTTTGATACCTTGAACATGAGGGGGAAAAATGGAGAGATCAGAATTACTGGTTAAACTGAGTATCTTGTTTCAAGCAGATGACTTGTAAGACACTCTTTCCTCTAGGGAACCAGGTTTAGGAGTTCCTCCATGAGTCAGGGAGGAAGCCAGAGTGAGTCTGTACAGCCTGCTTTTCTTTCTCTCTTTTAAACTCAGATCCTAACTCGTTCTTTCTCAGACTTGAAATTAAGAGTTTTTAAAAAAGGAAGTAAAACGGCTTGGGCAAAGAGAGCAGTAGGCCCAGAATGTTCTGTTGATTTTGAATGTTCAACTTCTGCTTTGGCTCCAAGACATGGAGTCAGCAGAGCTGACTCGGTTGTAATGGAGGGAACTTTGAGATTCTTTTGTGGAACATGTGACATGGCTAGTATGTTCGATAACAGTACGGGCAAGATTTTAGCAGACATATTCCTGCTGACAACATGAAGACCCATTTTCTGAGCACTTAAGATGCCAGACATATGCTGAACGTATGATAAGCATCATCTCATAATTAGAAGGTTCTAATACAATTACAGCTTCTTATTTTACAGATGAGGAAATGGAGAATTTAAGATACCTGCTCAAGACTTTAGAGCTAGTCAGTTACTGACAGGACCTGAAATTGCTTCTTTTTGACAACAAAATTCATCTCTTTGACCTTGATGCTACACTGCCCAGCATTCCAATATGTGATATGAGATTGGGTCAGTTATTTCACTTAATTTCTAGAAGGGCAACATTTTGACATGTCACCTAGCCTGACCTTTTCAGTGAATAGTTGTGAAAGCACAGATCCAGAGAGGTCAAATGACGTACTTGGGAATCAATCAGCTCGTTAGTGCCAAAAACAAAATCCTGGTGTCAGAAACTCTGTATTGGCAATTATTCCGCCACATTCTGATGAGGGGCTCATTGGAAAACACAGTTTGAGTAATGGTAGGTGAGGAAAGTGGAAATGTTTCTTTTTAAAATTCAAACTTGGAGCAGAGTTGCCAGCCTCTCTTATATCCCCTGCGTTTTCTCTGCCTTACAATCTGTGCTATGAATTCTGAGAGCTTTCACAGGGAAAGGCATTGCTTATGGCTTGACCTTAATATGTCTTGTTAAGGATGAAGGTGTGTGTCCTAAGTTGCTTCAGTCCAACTCTTTGCAACCCTATGGACCGTAGCCCTCCAGGGGCTCCTCTGTCCATGGGATTCTCCAGGCAAGAATACTGGAGTGGGTTGTCAAGCTGTTCTCCAGGGGATCTTCCCCACCCAGGGATGGAACCGTTGTCTCCTGCATATTGGCAGACGCGTTCTTTACCACTAGTGCCACCTGGGAAGCCCAAGGATGAAGGTACGTGATAGTTTCTCTCGCATGTTTCTGTGCCAAACATGCATTTTGTTTTTGTGGTTGTTCCATCGAAACTTCTTCCTTTTCTTCCTAGGTGAGCGGGATGTAGAAGTCGGGAGAAACATGCCCCCATTTTCAAGTATCTAATTTATACTTGACTTTCATGTGTGAACAACTTTTGTTCTCCATCCAGCTGGATGGAAATGGTGGGGAAAAGTCACACGATGTCTCTAACTTACTTTTAAATGCCTCTGCACAGAAAAGTAAGATGAGTTTAAAAAAGGAAACAAAAAATGTTGGAACTTTAACCTGCCGTATGGATTCAGAAGTTGATTCTGTTTAGCTCTGGCAGTAGAACCAGTATTCCCAAAGTGCACTTATTTGTTCACAACCGTTTGGGTAGCAGTCTGTGCAGGGCTCGGTGGTGACTGATCATCCCAGGTTTCACTGTGGCCAGAGTGGGGATGAAACAGATGGTTTGCAAAGGTGTTCATGACAGTTCCTTTCATTCCTACACAAAGGCCCCTTGGCAACATGACTTTGCCACTCTTCTCATCAAATAGGGGAGTCTAAAGTAAGCCCCTACATATGAATGAATTCCATGCGGTGAGCACACTCATAAGCCCAGTTTGTTCGTATTCATGCCTTCAACAAAGTAAGCCTAGGTACTCAACTAACACAATCGTCTAATTAAAACTTTCCACACGAAAAATATATAAAAAGCAAACACAAGAAAGAAAACAATCTTTCAATCTTATAGTACTGTACCTTGAAAAGTACACTACAGTACAGTTCAGCAGCTGGCACTTCTTAGCAGTGCCAGCTATATCCTCGCTACTTTTCCACTTGCTTCCAGGCCTCCGGGGCTTGAAATAAAGGTACTGTCCTCCTGTACCCTGTACAGAACCTGACAGTAACGTATACAAAAGCACAGTCGCTTGTGACGGATGCACGCAAGCACTAACGTCCACTCGACACGTGAGCTTACATGACGGCGCGTTCACGTATTTGAAAGTTCGAAACGTGAAGGTTTGTACACAGGAGACTGACCGCGTTTTTCTACTCCCTTGAATCTGAATTTAACCGCGACGTTTTTGCCAGAGAGGATATTGGCAAACATGATGCGGCACACGTTTAAAGAGGGCTTGCATGTGGGGGCTTGCACTCTTCCTGCTACAAACTGAAAGACCACCTTCTGAAGAAGCGTAAATGAACTTCCTGGAGGGGAAACCACAGGGAGAGACAGACTCAGCTGTCTCTTCTGTCGTGACTGAGGCCTCAGATGTGAGTGAGGCTGTCTTAGACCTTTCAATCTCTCTCAAGCTGACGCAGAGCAAAAGAACTGGGAGAGATAAATCATTGGTTCTATAATCCACTTATTATTCACTTTTTGGTTGTTTTGTTTAAAATATCACATTTACTGCCCATATCAAAAGTCTTACAGACTACAGTAATTTTAAAAAGTTATTTATTTATTTGGCTGTGTTGAGTATTAGCACGTGGGATCTTTCACTGGCACACAGGCTCCAGAGTGTGGGCTCAGTAGTTGTGGCTTATGGGCTTAGTTGCTCCAAGGAATGTGGGATCTTACTTCCCCGACCAGGATCGAATCCACGTCCCCTGCAGTGCCTGGTGTATTCTTAACCACTGGGCCACCAGGGAAGTCACGACTACAGTGATTAAAAAGAAAAAAAAAAAAAAAAAAATCTATGTTTGCATGCTTAAAGAGCCTGAATGAGTACCTAGCAATCTAAGGCAGTTTAAATACATTTTGTCCTACAAAATGGTGTTACTACTGATCTTGTTGCCTGACTTAGGGCCGCTCTGCTCCCATGCCCCTTGAGACAGCACTGGTGGCTGCCTGGCTTCAGGATCAAGGCCAGCACTAAGTGGGGGCATTGCCCCCCAACACCACCTGTGGCTGGGGATTGAGGGAGCTCCCAGGACACAGGGGGGCTGGACTTATGGGACAGGAGCCCATGACGATTAGGACACCATAGGAACAGCACTGGAACTGGTGGGTCAGAAGACTCCTGGGTCATGAAAAGCTTAAGCCTTTCGGTTTTGGAGTGATTTGTCTGGCAATGAAAACTATAGAACAACTTCAGAAGACTGTTTGGAACAGAATACCCTTAGAAAATGTCACTAATTACGAAAACAATGCCAGTGTCTACCAAATAAGGACAGCATGAAAATCACTGTTTTTTACTGATATATAATTGACATATATTTCATTAATTTTAGGTGTACAATGTAATGATTTGATATATCCACACTGTGTGAGATTATTACTGGAATACATTTAGTTAACATTCACCACCACACATACTTTTTTTTTTTCTTATGATGAGCACTATTAAGATTTACACACTACACAGTAGTGTTAACTATAGTCACCACGCTGTAACTTACATCCCAAGGACTTATTTAACTTATAACTGAAACATGGTATTTTTGACCACCTTCACTCATTGTACCTACCCCCAACCTCCACTTCCAGTAATCCCAAGATGTTATTAAAAAATTGCTATTATTAAAACTAACAATGATGGTGATCATCCTGACAATGGAAATATCTCATTTCCTATAATAAGGAAATATAGTAAAGGTCAAAGTTCTTTCATAGAATGATCTCATTTAAAGGTGTATACTCTGTTAAAAAATGTTTGCCCTGTACTTCCATTTGTAATATTGGGATATAGTCTTATGTTTCCTGAAGATATTTTTGAGGGGATAGTGTTAATAGGAATATAATGAAGTGTAGTATCTATAGGAATTGGACATATGGAGAACTGGTTGACTTTCCACAGTTTAATCAGATTGCTTTCCCCTGGATGGCTCAACTATTTGAAGGGAGAAAGGATTTTTATCGTACGTAAGAACAAAGAGAGGGAGCATTTTGAGAGATCAGAACGTAGTGGGCACATCTAAAGGGTATGGGTCAACATAAAGGTGACAAGTTCCTGGCAAGAAGATGTAGAAGAGTTGTGTCAAAAGCGTATGGAGGTCTTGACTTCAGGAATTAAGACGAACACTTCCTTTTCCTTTTCTTTTCTAGTCATCAAAGTTCATCAAGTTTGGAGTTCTTAGCAGAATTAAGCTACATTATGACATACAATAGCATTTTCCCCAATATTTTTTTTTGTTTTATTAGTGCCTCAAGATGTTCAGCATAAAAGGGATAAGGAGTTAAATAAGTCTGAAAGCCTACTTTTTGTCAGTGCACATTAGTATAGTATATTGAGGACTCTGAGAAACATTACAGTAGGGACTTCCTTGGTGGTCCAGTGATTAAACAGTGTGCTTCCACAGTAAGGAGTGTGGAGTGTGGGCTCCATTCCTGGTTGGGGAACTATGTGTCCGGAAGACCAAAAGTTTAAAAAAAAAACTGTAGTACAGAAATTATTCCCTCTATTAAAAGTCCAGTGCTTGTCAATCTTATTTAAAGATAGAATTATTTTCTTGTATAAAATGTTTTAGCATCACACATAACTGGCTTTCACTTGAGAAAATTAAAGTTAATTGACTCAATTCAATCTGTAGTTATGTATATGTGAATATACACCTTTGTGGTAGTTGTTCATTCGCTAAGATGTGTCCCACTCTTTGCAACCCCATGAATTGCAGCATTCCAGGCATCCCTGTCCATCACCAACTAACAGAGCTTGCTCAAACTCATGTTCATTGAGTTGGTGATGCCATCCAACCATCTCATCCTCTGTCATCCCCTTCTCCTCCTGCCCTCAGTCTTTTCCAGCATCAGGGTCTTTTCCAAAGAGTTGGCTGTTCTCATCAGATAGCCAAAGGATTGGAGCTTCAGCTTCAGCATCACTTCTTCCAGTGAATATTCAGGATTGATTTCTTTTAGGACTGACAGATACAAAAATGTGTTCTCTACAGTATTGGTTTTAGAAAATTAATATGTATAATAGGACATATGAAACTGGTACACAAAAATACTATATGACATAAAAGGAGATATGGGTTGGATTAGAAATATCTTTCATTGGAGGTAACAAAACCCAGCTCAGAGTGGCTTGAGGGAATGATTGGCTTATGTAATTGGAAAGTTCAGAAGTAGGTCAGGCTTGGGGAGCTTGTTCTATCAGGATCCCAGCTCTGTTTCTCTTGCCTTTCTCTGGGTGTCAACTTCACCCTGGCTTGCTTGATGGGATCAACAGTTATTCTCATAGCAACATGAGCCGTATTATCTCTAACGTTCAAGTTCAAGAAGAGAAAGTCTCCTTCCACAGTCCTGTCCAAAATCTCTAAGACTTGTGCTGACTGTGAACCAGTCCATGGGGCCAGGAAATTGTCAAATGCCTATTGGTTTACAACTAGATTACCTGGATCAAAGAATCGGTCAAGAGAGATGAGATTATTCCCATTGGCATAGACCCCACTTGAGAAAATAGGGATGGGGTCAGTCTCACCCAAATCCTATGGCTATTAGCATAGATTGGAGGGCATAGAGTGGATGTGTGTGCTGGGGGCAATAACCAAATGTCCACTACAGAGGGGCCAGGAAGAACACCTTAGTTCTGTGGACCCAGTGACTGGTTCATCTGTTGATAATCTTGGTGGAGTAGCTTTTCAGATGGTTGTCAAGGGCATGAGTTGGCTTTGGGTATGAAGGAGAGGAGCAGTAAAGGGCATTCTAGGAAGAGAGAGCTGCAGAGGCAAGTCAGATGAGCAGGGCTTGGTGGAGTGAAGTGCTCTTAGGCAGATCCATTTGGATGGAATAATCATAACAATGTTTATATGGGAAAATTCACTCTGCATTCCAAGTATTCAATAATTAAAAAAAAAAGTTTTGAAACTCAACTTATTAGTAAATTGGGAACTCCCTGTTCTGCTGAGTCATAGACCTACTACCATTTATGAGGCTTATGTTTCAAGAAGTATATAGTTGGCACATCCATGTAAAATCTTTATAGAAAAACTCCAGACTTGTTTGAAAAGATGTCAGGTTAGTGCAGCCGAGTTGACCATTGACACATTTTATAGCAAAATATTTGTTGATAGGAATGAAATGAATCCCTTGTCTCTCCCTAAGGACTCCTGTCGTCATTTAGATTAGTGGTAAAATGCAGTTTTAAAAATCAGATTTTGGAAGAAATACTATGAATTTTCCTGTATCAAGTGTTCAGCGTTTTATTTTGAGTAACTAAAAAGACCATCCTGCTCTTAATGTAACAGCAATTACCTAGACTAAATTTCAAAGCTGTTAATAGATCGAAGTACATTAATAGTATGAGTTAAGGAAGAAAGAAGAGGTGCCTGTTATTGTGTGTGGCGAGAGCAGATATACAGTTACCCATCTGGTAACAGAAAAAGCAGTGGGTGCTGTAGCATGTTTTGAGCCTTTAAAAATATCTCTTTGTTTCTTTTCAGTTTTTAGAGAAGCCCTTACATTTACTTTTTAGTTTTTTTTTTTTTAATTGAGGTATGGTTGATTTACTATACAGTCATAAGAAAGAATGAGATTTTGCCATTTGCAACAACATGGGTGAATTTAAAGGGTATTATGTTTAGTGAAATAAGTCAGACAGAGAAAGACAAGTACTGTGTAAAATCACTTAAATATGGCATCTAAAAATTAAAACAAATGAGTGACTACAATAACAACAAAAAAGAATAAGCAGGTTCACAGGTATAGGGAACAGATTAGTGGTTACTTGTGGGGAGAGGAGAGAGGAGGGGAGGGAAGACTGGGGGAGAGAATTAAGAGGTACAGATTATCATGTATAAAAGAAGTAAGGTACAAAGATGTGTGGTGCAGAGAATATAGCCAATATCTTCCCACTTTTCATTCATGTTAATTTATACATTTCTTCTTTTCCTTAAAAATCTAGCCTAGTGTTGTATGGAACGTCCTATGAAATAACAGCTGGACATTTTCATTCCTTATCACTGCCTTTGATGTACGGTTTGATCCTTCCTAAACAGCTCCCGGCTTTGGTAGCGGTCACTCTGCTTCCTCACTGGTCGATTCCAAGTCTGTAATTACCTCTAGGTCCAAAGGCGAGGATTAACAGACCTTACCCTAATTGCTTGTTTTTGTAGAGCTGTTAAAAAAGATTTGGGCTCCAGAAACAGAGCCAGACAGAAGGAAGCCTGGAGTTCAAAAGTCTTGTAATCTTTGGCTCCACAGGCCTATAAAATCGAAGTGTTGACTAAATGCAAACAGCCTGCAGTCTGAGAGGCCCAGGCCGAGAAAGGACAGGGGGCCCATGGATCATTTGAAGAGGTGGGGGGTTTCATAAGGATTCTGGACTGAGCTGTTCATAGATGGCCCCATTTGATTTCCCCTTTCTCATGAATGCCCCATCTAGAGCACTCTGCTGCACAACAAATCTTTTCTTACCTTCTGTGTTCCTGGAATTTAAGAATAAATGAGGCCTCTTGCAAATGCCTGGCATAAACGGAGTAAATTGGAAATAGTAAGGGATGATGGTGCAGTAATAATGTACTCTTGTTTCCTGGTGCCACTCTTGAGCTAATGGTTACAGGCTTGCAATTTGTGAGCAAGAAGATTAAATTCAATACGAAACCGTGATTATAGGTAAGTAGGAGCAGGGGGCTCTTTTGGGAAAGTGTGAGGGATCAGTCACTTCCTCACCTCCAAGTATTACAGGTTACTGGAGGTTATAAGATTTAACAAGTATGGAAAGTTTTGCTGGGTGAGAGGGTGTTTTAAAAAACATCACTGAGAAGCTCTTTCAAGTGGCTTTTTTAACAACAAATCGTGCCTTCTCATTCTCCATAGGATTCTTAGGAAAACTCTGGGTATCTTTACAAAGGAAAAGTTTAAACTACATGTTATACAAGATTGATTTGTGGAATAAAAGATCGGTATATGATTTCATTTAAGAAGATGTAAGAGAATAGCACATTAAAGCTGGTTATAAAAAGATGCCGGAAGAACAACGGAGACAGAATTTGTTCTTAAACTAGGCAGAAATTGAGGCGGAGTAATGTTTCATTTTCTTTCTAAGCTGAATTTCTTGTCAGCAAACTAATTTTCGATTATTTTAGCAGGAATATATTTTAAACAAATTAGAAAACAGTATGCATGACAGCTAGGTTGCTGCAGTCAGGCCCCATTCTTTGTGGCCCTGTGGACTGTAGCCCCCCAGGCTCCTCTGTCCATGGGTTTCTCCAGGCAAAAATACTGGAGTGGGTTGCCTTGTCCTTTTCCAGGGGATCTTCCCCACTCAGAGATCAAATCTTCAAAATCTCATTATGTCTCCTGTGTTGGTAGGTGGTTCTTTTTCACCTGGGAAGCCCTAGAAAACAGTCTAAATGGAAATAAGTATTTTTAAATGTTTTCAATGAATCTGTTTTTTTATTTTTTATCTCTCCTCTTCAGAAGAAGAATATCTTCATTTAGAAAGTTTTTTATGTTATTTCCATATAGGTACTTTCATCTTCTTTTATCTCAATATTTGGACTTTTATAAAGTCAGGAGATTTCCTAAAATTACTCCCACATCACTAATTCCTATTCATTACTACAACTGAATTTCTCAAGGGAGAAAAAAAAGGTTTGATATTTATGTGTAAATTTTTTGCTTACAATTTGAACTCATTTGTGATCTTTTGAAACTAAATTAATTTGAGGTACAAATTTATAACGAGATATTTGTTATGGGAGTTGTGATTAATCCCATCTTTTTTTCCTCATAAGCAAGCACATCTGAATCTATCATATTCTAAAAGGCACTGTCTCTTTGATGATATGTCTCGGATGGGCAAGTTTCTGACTTT
Organism: Neotragus moschatus; assembly: GCA_006410615.1. Lineage (NCBI taxonomy): Eukaryota > Metazoa > Chordata > Mammalia > Artiodactyla > Bovidae > Neotragus > Neotragus moschatus. The sequence continues at coordinate 1,023,499 of SJYA01000759.1, read as the reverse complement.
CTGATTCCTGGAAAAAATTTTCAACACCCATTAAACAAAAAGCCTCAGAAAGTAGTTCTGGCCTTATCTCTTCAGCAAGAATTTCTTAATTTAGTTCTGAATACAGTGATTGACTATCCTGCAAAAGAATTATGTCAGTTCTATATATTTTGGACCCAGGTGTCTGGCAGCAGCTCTTTCTCCAATCCAAAGACATGGGTCCCACAGGTAGTCAGAAGGAGGTTGGATGAAATGTGTGACCTATGTGGCAGGGTTCAGGACTTAACTCACGATGATTGAGATGTATAGAGAAACACAGCTTCTTTATTTTGTCTAGAGTCTGTCCCCTTCCTCAGTTCCCACCTGCTGGTTTGTGGGAAACATTACTTAGATTTCCAGTAGCTTTTAAAATTAGTTCAACCTGACTATTTAAATCACGCTTTTAGGCTGTCCTCAGTCTCTCCAATGAATGAAAAGATCCAGTCTCAGAGAATGTCTGTTTCCTTCCTCCCCATTTGTAACGTTGGGTTGATGTGAGCTGAAAGGTGAGTATTGCTCAAACTTGTGAAGCCCTGAGGTGAACAAGGTTTGGGGGTCTTTAAGGTGTGATGTCTTCCAAGCCCCAAGGTCATGGCCATTGATTCCTGAATTCTTTCCCAGCTTTTGGAGCTGAGATCAGCAAAAGATAAGCTATAGGCTGCTCTTTTGGCTCAGGAAATGCTACCGCTGTAGACAGTGGTGTAGAATCAACCACCACGTCTTTGGCAGTTCCTCCCTATGGCCTTCTGTTCTGGGGGTCCTCCATAGCTGTGGAGACTTTGCTGTGATGGGCTCCATGCTTGGCTCTTGGATTTCACTGTGAATCCAAGCAACAGGAAATGCAGGTGGGTTGGGAACACGAAATCTCAAGTCTTCTTTACCTAACCACACTATTAAGGCTTCTTTTAGTGGCTGTGTCTTAGACTGGAGGCTCTACTAAGTGGTCCTATTTCAGACTCTAAACTGGGAGTAGAGAATCTCATTGNTTTCACTGTGAATCCAAGCAACAGGAAATGCAGGTGGGTTGGGAACACGAAATCTCAAGTCTTCTTTACCTAACCACACTATTAAGGCTTCTTTTAGTGGCTGTGTCTTAGACTGGAGGCTCTACTAAGTGGTCCTATTTCAGACTCTAAACTGGGCGTAGAGAATCTCATTGGCACTGCCTGTGTGACATATTACTGCCTTTCTTGGTGGAAGCCAAGATGGGAAAAGTTTGAAAGCTTGCATTTACTTGCCTTTGGTCTCTTGTCTTCTCTTCTCTCTCCTTTTCACCATCTATGTACATAAAAGGACAATCTTTCTTCTACTTCCTTTAAGTCGAATCCTCTGTCTGCCATAGTGATGGCTTAGCTGTGAGAGGACAGGCATCCCTTCCACACCACAATAGAACTCTAGGATCTAAATTCTTGGTATCCTAAAGGAATATTAAAGTGATCCAGAATCCTCTCTCTATGCAATGATATGTCTGGCATGGCTGTTGTCTTGGTACTTTGGCATCTCAGAATCTACTTAAAAGTTTACTACACCTTGAATTTGCTCTGCAAAAAACACCAGTGTTTACCTTGCATGGACTGTATCACAGGCAGCTGCGATTTTGAGGATTTTGGAGAGTCTTGGGGAGTTGAGCTATGTTGGGTTAGTTCTTTTTTTTCCTGCAGCTCCTTTCTTCAGCAATATTCTTGATATTTTGCTAATTAAAATGGAAACTAAATGTATCCTTATAATGTATGTATTTTCTTTCTGCCAGAATATAGCCTTCTGAGATGTTCACCATCTATTTTATCTCCTAGCCCATCAATTAGTTTCTATTAACTTATCTTCCTTTTCCCTTAGAGCACTTAGTCATAGTGAAATTATTAATATATGTTGACATTTTTATTTGCTTGCCTGCTTATTTTCTCTGTCTTTCTCTACAATATAAGCTCAAAGAGAGGAAGGCTTTATCTTTTTTGTTCACTATGGTATTCCATTGCCTAGAACAGGAGGTACTCATATTAGGGACTCAATAAACATATGTTGAAAGAACAAATTTGTAAATGAATGAATGAATCTATAACCAAATTCTACAGTCAGTTGATTTTGCTTTTCCTTCTAGGTTCAAGGACTCTGCATACACCCATTAATGGTGGCTGCTTGCCAATGACATTATTATAGATGACTAAGCAATCATATTCACTGAGGTTAATTCTGAGTTGTGTTTTTATTGCAAAATGTTTTGAGCCTGAAAATTTCATTGGTCCATGGGGAGTGTTTTCTGGAATTGGAGAAGTAGTATTCTGATTGCAGAATCAATGGAAGATAAATTTATGCAACAGTGAACAAATGCTATAAACTCTTGATAACACTCTATTTTTCATCGTTATATTTTTGTACAAAACCCCACTACTTGACACATAGTTAACATTCATTACTGTATGTCAAATTGGTTCAGTATGAAATGTGAGTTCAAATCTTCCAATTGTGTTTTAAGTCTGCATAAATTACCCTGAAGTCCCTAAACCCCAGATAAAATAATACCGTTCACAATATGTTTACTCTAAAAAACAAATATTGTAAATTTCTAGTCTGCTTCATTTTGTCTTAATTTAGGTCCTGCTATTGAGACACTTCACAGCCAGCTAGAAAAAGTCGCTATCAGTAAGTTCTTTACCACTGACACTTTAGTTCCAACAGTTTCACTGTGCTTGGTTCCAACACACTAGCTTACCTTAAAGCAGCAGAACAGAACTTTTCACAAATTAATCAAGAAACCCTTGTTATGGAGGTTGGATTTGCACAATCATTGTTTACTGTTTGGGATGACAAATTAGTTAGATCTCCTACACTTGAAGGGGTTGACCACAAGAATTGTCCAGATATTCAAGAATAAGTTGTTCCAAGCCTGTTTCTACAATGAACACATGAGCCCTCTGCTTTCTAGTGATCATGGCTATGAGTCATCCCAGCTGCAACCCCAAGCCATTTGGATCTCTTGGAAGGGCCTCACCTGTGTTTAGGGCCCAGGCTTGGGGAACCGAGAGCTGGCCAAATCACCATGGCCACAGGACGGCTAGCATACTCAGCCAGGTCTCTAGTGGTTCAGTGAAATGATTAAATTGAGTTATCCTAACTCACTTTTATGATGTCAGTAGTGCAGTTTGGGGAATATAGAGTTAGACATAGAGTCAGATGGTGCTGTTATTGTCTGTTGATGTTTTGCTGGCATAAAAGTTACACGAGTTTCCCATCAATATAGTATATGGTTCATACCTGGTAGGCCACTTAAAGCAAAGAGGGGCTGATGGAGAAAAGGCACTCTGTTCAGTTACACACACTGCTTATGCAGAGTACATCACGTGAAATGCCAGGCTGGATGAACCTCAAGCTGGAATCAAGATCTCCAGGAGAAATATCAATAACCTCAGATACGCAGATGATACCACCCATATGGCAGAAAGGAAAGAAGAATTTAAGAGCCTCCTGATGAAGGTGATAGAGGAGAGTGAAAAATCTGACTTAAAACTCAGCATTCAAAAAGCTAAAATCATGGCATCCCATCACTTTATGGCAAATAGGTGGGGAAACAATGGAAACAGTGACAGACTTTATTTTCTTGGGCTCCAAAATCACTGGGGACAATTATTGCAGCCATGAAGTTAAAAGATACTTGCTCTTTGTAAGGAAAGCTATGACTAACCTAGACAGCATATTAAAAAGCAGAGATATCACTTTGCCAGCAAAGGTCCATACAGTCAAAGCTATGGTTTTTCCAGCAGTTATGTATGGATGTCAGAGTTGGACCATAATGAAGGCTTTGTACCAAAGAATTGATACTTTCGTACTGTGGTATTGGAGAAGACTCTTGAGAGTCCCTTGGTCAGCAAGGAGATCCAACCAGTTAATCTTAAAGGAAACCAACCCTGAATATTCCCTGAAGGACTGATGCTGAAGCTGAAGTTCCTATACTTTGGCCACTTGATGCAAAGAGATGATTTATTGGAAAAGACCCTGATGATGGGAAAGACTGAAGGCAGGAGGAGAAGGGGACGACAGAAGATGAGATGGTTGGACGTCATCACCTACTTGACAGACATGAGTTTGAGAAAACTCCAGACGATGGTGAAGGACAGGGAAGCCTAGTGTGCCGCAGTTCATGGGATTGCAAAGAGTGAGACATGACTGAGAGACTGAACAACAACAAATTCAATTACAAAATGAGTATTAAGCACTTATTGTGTATTAGCCATTGTACTTAGTAGGCCCTGAGAGAGGTAAGAAGGAGAGCAAGAAACAATTCTTACCCCCATNGTGTGCCGCAGTTCATGGGATTGCAAAGAGTGAGACATGACTGAGAGACTGAACAACAACAAATTCAATTACAAAATGAGTATTAAGCACTTATTGTGTATTAGCCATTGTACTTAGTAGGCCCTGAGAGAGGTAAAAAGGAGAGCAAGAAACAATTCTTACCCCCATGAGTATATCTAATGTTAGATATATTTATGCTTGTAGACAAATAGTATGTATTTTAACATAGGAAGACAATTTAGTGCTTTTTGTTTGCATGTGGTATAGGATTGATGTTAATTGCTTTAGACTGCAGCATTAGGAAAGGTTGATGAATGATTATTTTTCTTATATTTTGGAACATATAGCATCTCCTTACTCTTCCTCTGCTCAAGTACCAGAGCCATTAAACATAGCACTAAAAGTTTCATGATAGAAATGGGTGGGTTTTACTGAAACAGATAAAATGTATGAGTTGTTGAACTGGAATTTTATGTATTTTTTAAAGATTCTTTGACATCCATTTTCTGTGCATCTCTTTTCCCCTTAATATTGAAAGTACTCAGAAGAAAATCCTATCTCTCAAGTTTTATTCTCTGCTGAAGCCCACATGGTTTTTCAGAGTTCCTTTCAGTTACCCATGTTATAAGAGTGATATTTTTAACTTCAAACTCTTGGTGATTATTTTTATTTCTCAGGAAAATCCTTTTATCCACCCTTCTATCCTGCTCACCAGCAGAGAGAAAACAGCACCTTATAAGTCTTTCTTTCCTCCTACGGCATGTTTTACAATGCCAGTGCTCTTCACTTCAGCTCAGCTTCCAAATTTAATTCATTTGTTAGGCCTATTTTTACCTTGAGACATGAAATCTGAATGTGTTGCTAAACTATCAGAGAAAGTGCTTTTCTTTCTGCCTTCCATCTAAGGCAATGTGTGCTTTCCTAAATGGTATTATTTATAGCTGTGGGCTGTGAAAATGAAGCACAGACACACTGCCTACATCCCCTGTCACACTTTTCTTTTTTTTTTTTCGTTAGAGTAGTTAGTCATTAGTACTGAATTGTTTGGTCACGAGCAGGGAGAGAGTGAAAATGTAAAATTAAATACCTTTCATTTTCATGGTTCTGGTGTGAAATCTATGGGGGAAACCCCTGAGTGGAGTAACCAGACCAAAGGGTTGCAGGTACGTGGTGTTAAGTCAGCATCTCTTGCCTCATCCCTTCTGCTCTGGCAGTCTGTATTTGTGAATTTGTTAGTCAGGATAGGCTAGTTTACGTTGCAGTAACAAACAAGCCTTGCCCCACCCCCAACCTCAGGGATTTATAGGCTGATTTATTTTCTTATTGGCTCAGTAGTAAAGAATCCCCCTGCGGTGGAGGATATGCAGATTTGATCCCTAGGTTGGAAACATCCCCTGGAGAAGGAAACGGCAATCCACTCCAGTATTCTTGCCTGGAAAATTCAGTGGACAGAGGAGCCTGGTGGGCTATAGACCACAGGGTCACAGGAGAGTAGGACACGCCTGAGCAACTAAACAAAACAAAACCCATCTTCACCGTGTCCTTCCCATGTTGGCCATTGCGCCGCATCCTGTCATCTGATGGAGCAGGATTTACTTGGACCCCTTGGTGGCTGTAGCAGAGGGAAAAGAAACACAAACAGCTTGCCAGTTCTGAAAGCCTCTGTGTGACACCGGTCATTTCTGTTTACATTTCATTGGCTAAAACAGGTCCCGTGAGCACTTCTGAGTCCATCAGAGCAGCGATACGCAATCTTCCTTCAGGGAGGGATGCTGCAGAGAGGGCCTCAGAATATTTGGTGAATGAACTTTCGCAGTGAGGAGTCACTGACTTTGGTTTGACAGTAGTCAGTAGAAAGTAAGAACTTTCCAGGTAAGGACTGAATCTTGAGATTGAGCTTGGCAAAGAACTAGTATCTTTTTTTTTTTTTAACTTTTGTTTTTTCTGGGCTGCTAGAAATAAGATAGAAGTCCTCATTACTTAGAACACTAGGCTCTTGAAGGCCACTTTCTAATGTATTAACATATATGTTGTATCTATATTCATTGTGTTTGTTGTTTGATTTACTCAGCTAAAAAAATAACTTCAAACTGTGACATTTTTATGACCATCGTTTTGTCCTTGTCTATGTCTTCAGGTTCATCTTTCCCCACACTCCTGCTTTGGACTCTAGGCTCTGGCTGCAATGAAGTATCTGCTATTCTAGAACTTTCTTTGGAATGCCTTTAGCTTTGCCTTGTCTGGCTCACTCCTCTCATCCTGTAGGGCTTAAAGTCAGTATCACATTTCCTAGTCTTGGTTAGGTGCCTCTTTGCTCCAATAGAAGGTTGTCCATATTTATTATTTCCATAACATTTATCCTATGGAAGTATGTTATTGTTCATCAGTTTTTCTCAGTATATGTAATTTGTCATTACCTTGGGAGGCCCACAACTGCAGCCTTAATACCCATCACTCTCCTCCATTGACCCTGATGCTCCAACCACACTGATCACCTTTCTTTCAGGCACTTTTAGTGTCTTCTCACTATCCATTCCTGTTGCCTGTTCTCTTATCTTCAAATACTGGCTTTTTTTTTTTTTTTATCATTCTGGTTTCAGCTTAAATATCACGTCCTTAGAGATGATTTTCTCAAGTACTGAATCTATACTATCCACCCAGACTTTGGCTATCATATCATGCTATCTTTGCACGCTCCTTAAACTGTGGAAAATTCTGAGAGAGATGGGAATACCAGACCACCTGACCTGCCTCTTGAGAAATCTGTNGGGAGGGATTGGGGGAAGGAGGAGAAGGGGATGACAGAGGGTGAGATGGCTGGATGGCATCACTGACTCGATGGGCGTGAGCCTGAGTGAACTCCGGGAGTTGGTGATGGACAGGGAGGCCTAGCGTGCTGCGATTCATGGGGTCGCAAAGAGTCAGACACGACTGAGCTTAACTGAACTATCACTGTCCAGTACTTTTCTTATTCTTTCATTTGTTTGTCATCTGCCTCCCTCCATTAGAAAATACTCTAAGAGAGCAGAAACTTTCAGTTCTGTGTATATCTGTGTTACTGAGGATAGTGTCAGTATTATTGCTAGTGAGTGAGTGAAGTTGCTCAGTTGTGTCCAACTCTTTGCGACCTCATGGTNGTCAGACACGACTGAGCTTAACTGAACTATCACTGTCCAGTACTTTTCTTATTCTTTCATTTGTTTGTCATCTGCCTCCCTCCATTAGAAAATACTCTAAGAGAGCAGAAACTTTCAGTTCTGTGTATATCTGTGTTACTGAGGATAGTGTCAGTATTATTGCTAGTGAGTGAGTGAAGTTGCTCAGTTGTGTCCAACTCTTTGCGACCTCATGGTCTGTAGCCTACCAGGCTCCTCCGTCCATGGGATTTTCCAGGCAAGAGTACTGGACTGGGTTGCCATTTCCTTCTCCAGAGGATCTTCCCAACCCAGGGATCAAACCTGGGTCTCCCACATTGTAGACAGATGCTTTACCATCTGAGCCACCAGAGAAATCTGTATTACTGCTACGTAGTCAATAAATAACTTTTGACTTTTTAATGACTTAATGACATTATAGTAGTTCTTTAGGAATCAAAGTTAAAGCTTTTATTGTTGTTAAGCATTTAATATATATTTAATACTTTTAAAATAAATTAGTAAAACTGCAGAGTTCTCCAAAATCCATTTGAAATCTCATCCTTCATTGATAATTTCCACTCACATTATCAGTCTTTCATAATACTTAGAATTTTTTAATCTAGTTATAATATCTCTCATTTTCTTTCTATTGGTATATGTTATGCCCCTGTGATAACAGTATCTTTACCTTTAATTCCCCTTTGACACAACAAAAATTTGGAAAAAGTATATTTTGGGGTAGATTTTATTTTGTGTGTGTGTGTGATGTGTCTCTATTTTAAATATAAATTTATTTATTTTAATTGGAGGCTAATTACAATATTGTATTGGTTTTGATATGCATCAACATGAATCCGCCATGGGTGTACACATGTTCCCCATCCTGAACCTCCCTCCCATTTCCCTCCCCATACCATTCCTCTGGATCATCCCAGTGCACCAGCCCCAAGCATCCTGTATCCTGCATAGAACCTGGACTGGTGATTCATTTCACATTTGAAATTATACATGTTTCAATGCCATTCTCCCAAATCATCCCACCTTCTCCCTCTCCCACAGAGTCCAAAAGACTGTCAGTGGGTTGTGTAAGAAGACTTTGTTAGGCAAGTACTGTTGTCACAGATTACTCATATTAAAAGTGAATTTATCAAGAGTCAAAGACTCCTAAAAGATCTTCAATCACTCAGACCAAATTTTCATGACTTTTTATGACTTAAGCCTAGAGAATTAATTTCTGTGACTCTATGGAAATTGTTTGAGATGAACTATTAAGAAAATGCCATATGATTTGAAATCATTGAAGATTTTTCCATGATTGTGTTCAAGTATAATTTCTTACTCTTGCAAATGAAACATGCATCAGATTTTGATTTTAATACTTTTCCACTTCACTAACAAGGTATATGACCTCAGACAAGTTAGTGACGTCTATGTGGCTTGACTTCTTCATCTCTAGGTAAGAAATAATAATATTGTTCGCTCAGAGTTAAGAGAACTAAATATATTAATACATGTGAACACTTAAAATATTGTCAAGAAAGAAGAAGGTGCTATATCATTGTCAGCTATCATTATTATTAATTTTATAATCTAATTTAAAATCATCAGTGAACTTCTAAGAGATGTTTAAAATCTAAGTTTTTAATAGGTTGGACTTCCCCGGTGGTCCAGTGGCTAAGTCTCCAATCTCTCAGTGCAGGCAAGGGGCACAGGTTTGATCTTTGGTTGGTGAACTAAAATCCCACATGACTCATGGTACAGCTAAAAAAAAAAGTAATACGTTGGTTCAACTTTTAAGGCTCTGTCAAAGCTGTGGCATCTCTACTGTTGCAAGTTTACTAGTAAAATTTATCTTCAGAGATTCTAGAATATAGCTTATGAAGCCTAAGTCAGTGGAGCTCAAACTGGGTTCTGTGGGGCTCCTGCTAAGGTCACTGTGGGGTGATTGGAGTGGGGAGGAACAAGAAACGAAGTGTGTGAGATTTACCCCTCTACCAACCCTGCTCTTTTTCTTGCTCGTTCTAGCTCTAAAAGAGTAACTTTTCCTGATTTAAAAAGTTAGGCTTTTGCATAACATTTTTGGAGTCTGTGCCTCCAAAAAAGAAGTGAGAGATTTGAACACTATTGGTGTGGGGCAGTAAAGTTAATTGCTTGGGAGCTGGAGATGAAGAAGGGCAGAAATGAAGACCTTGCTTGGCTCTAAGGATGGGCCCAGGATGCAAATACATCATTTGGGAAGGTGCCAGCATTGTTCTCATCTGCTCTACTTTGTGCTTTTCCTCATGCCCCTTCCCCAACATTTGACCAATACCTAGCATTTAATACATTCATTACCTTGATTTTACCCCTATCTTTGATACCAGGGAGATCAATATATTTCATTTTGTGCTATGAATATCACCACCTCTGTGTACCCCAACCAGATTGATGTCCAAATACTTAGTGTTCATGTTGATGAACAACCTTAGGTTAACTGTTTAGCATGAAGAACAAACAAGATATTAATAAAATGTTACATGTTTTAACTGGTTGTTATCAGTTCAGTTCAGTCGCTCAGTCGTGCCCGACTCTTTGCGGCCCCATGAATCGCAGCATGCCAGGCCTCCCTGTCCATCACCATCTCCCAGAGTTCACTCAGACTTAGGTCCATCAAGTCAGTGATGGCATCCAGCCCTCTCATCCTCTGTCATCCCCTTCTCCTCCTGCCCCCAATCCCTCCCAGCATCACAGTCTTTTCCAAGGAGTCAACTCTTTACATGAGGTGGCCAAAGTACTGGAGTTTCAGCTTTAGCATCATTCCTTCCAAAGAAACCCCAGGGCTGATCTCCTTCAGAATGGACTGGTTGGATCTCCCTGCAGACCAAGGGACTCTCAAGAGTCTTCTCCAACACCACAGTTCAAAAGCATTGATTCTTTGGTGCTCAGCCTTCTTCACAGTCCAACTCTCACATCCATACATGACCACAGGAAAAACCATAGCCTTGACTAGATGGACCTTAGTCGGCAAAGTAATGTCTCTGCTTTTGAATATACTGTCTAGGTTGGTCATAACTTATATGGTCATGTAAAAAGATGAGATGGTTGGATGGCATCCCCGACTCAATGGACATGAGTTTGGGTGAACTCCAGGAGTTGGTGATGGTGAGGGAGGCCTGGTGTGCTGTGATTCATGGGGTCACAAAGAGTCAGACACAACTGAGTGACTGAACTGAACCGAACAGAAAAACACCCTTCATTGACGTGGTGAATTCATCCTTTCTCTGATGCAGATCAATAGGTAGGGAGACCAAAACCAAGAATTACAGGAATGTTCTGGAGGAGTTTTTCAAGAATTTATCTTATCAAGGGCAAGCACTGGCCTGAGTAAGCTTGCTGCTGCTGCTGCTAAGTTGCTTCAGTTGTGTCTGACTCTGTGTGACCCCATAGATGGCAGCCCACCAGGCTCCCCTGTCCCTGGGGTTCTCCAGGCAAGAACATTGGAGTGGGTTGCCATTTCCTTCTCCACTGTATGAAAGGAAAAGTGAAAGTGAAGTAGCTCAGTCGTGTCCAACTCTTAGCGACCCCATGGACTGCAGCCTACCAGGCTCCTCCATCCATGGAGCCAAGAGTACTGGAGTAGGTTGCCATTGCCTTCTCCAGATTAAGCTTGAAAACATAGCATTATCATGTTATATTTTAGTCATATTCTATCCCTCCATTTTGACCTCTCTGCTCTGACTACTCTTATGTGTTGACCTGTTTCTTTCTTCCCATGTTTCCTTTTGTCTCCCTTTTCTTTATTCTTTCTTGCCTTCAGAATTCACTCATTTTCTTTTCCTTTCCTGACCTCTTTCTCTTCTCCCTTTTTTAAAAATTATTTGCTTACAGTTTTCATATGGGTTAATTGATAAATAATAACATTTGCATTAAATGTTACTGGTACAAATAATCTCCATGGAATAAAATTGACAATGTCTTAAACTGCACATGGTAAAAGTTGCCATTGATTAAAATTAATAGAAGAATAAGATCTTAACAATATTTAGATTTGCAAACTCTCACCCAGAAATGTTGAACTTGGTAGATATAATGGTGACAAAAGAAAAACTCACAAAGATCGAAAGAAATCAATAAAAATTGATGTAACAAAAACCTTGCTGATGAATGAAATTATGATTTTATAATTTAGGTAGAAAACAACTAATGTCAATGAAATGATCTCAGTTAAATAAAGAAGAAAATTGAAAAAAAATATTGAAAATGTTTACAGTACTATTTTGATCAAGAAATAAATTGGGTCAGTGGTGTTTGTTTGGGACATAATTTCTTTCTTTCTTTTTTTTTTTTGCTGGATTTCACAGCATGTGGGATCTTAGTTGTCCAACCAGGGATTGAACCCATGCCCGTTGAAATGGGAGCATGGAGCCCTAACCACCGGACCACTCAAGAGCTCTCTGGGACTCAATTTCTTGAAAATTTTTAAAATATTGGCCTAATCTGATCAAAATGTTTCTACTATAAAATATCCTCAGGGTCAAAATTTCTTTAGAGACAAAAATAGCTGGGTCAAAATTGTGAGGTTGAAATGTCCTATAAATACTATTTTGTAATCTGATTTTTATACAGCAATTTATTTTGTAGAATTTTCCATGTCTCGTTTGTCTATGATATCTCAATGACCGCATATTCCATTCTGTGAAAATACAATACTTTATTTAACTAGTCTTCTATTACTGTAGATTGCTTTAAACTTTTTGCTATGACAGCACTTATGAACAATAGGGATGGATGGCATACTTTTCATAAGAGCACCATTTCTTGAATCTAACTCTGCATGGATTTCAGAGACAGATTTGCATGAAAAACTGCTTTGAAGGAAGAGACTCTGTCGCTCTGTCTTTTTTCCTTCATTCAAGTTCTGGTTATCTGGCATTGATGATTATGAAATAAGAGACTTTCAGATCAAATTAAAACTTTTAAACTTCCAGTGTTGCCTGAAACTGTGATAGAATATGAGACAGCATCTGATCTTGACTTTTGAAACAAGTAAATTCAAAATATCTCAACTCAAATAGCTCAAAAACAGCATGCAAGGATTGAAATGTCATATAGGAGCTGCTGGGATTTGATCAGTCAGAATTTATTTGACTTGTGCTTATTGCAATGCTATTTATATTCAAAGGTAAATATAATTTTAGTTCTCTTTTTGAAACCACAAGCAGAACCAACTGTAGTTTCTCTAAGAGGCTAGAAGAAATGGATTGGGGATAAGCTAATTTCATACTCACTGCTTAGCATAGTAAATACAATTCATGAATAGTCATTGAATGAATAAATGTTAATGAAAATGAATTTTAATTTCATACTTTGTGACAAGCAAGATAGTTACAAAGTCTAGCACCTAGCATATAGTACTGCAAATTCTGGTATTCAACATCAATTCTTGCCAGATGAATGAAGAAACAAATACACACTTCTGCTGCCTTGTACATCACTGAGTATTTAGAAAGGGTCTGAGACCAATATGATCACCTTGTAGCTCTGGTTACACTGGGTGGCCAATGGCATGGACTTGGGCTTGTGGCGAATTTGTGCGGCTGGTGATGAAGGCTGTGAATGAATGCTATGGGGAAGTTAGTTTGCCTTGCAGAAATAATCACTGCGTGTAGATCATCTACAAGTGCTAGACCCTCTCATTTTGTAGATGAAAGAAGCAGAGGCTGAGAAAGTTAAAATGAACAGATAAAAGGAACAAAAACTCTTTCAAGGTTGCCCAGGCAGAGATTTAGCTGAGATTTCTAACCACTTCTTTATGATCCCAAAGCCTGTGAACCCCACTACACCCACTGTCTCTCTCTCTCAAGTTTACAATCCAATAATGTTTCTTAAAAACGATCCTGCAGAAAGATGGATGGACTTAGAAACTGTCATGCTGAGGTGAAGTCAATCAGAGAAGAGATATCGTATGACATCCCTTAAATGCGGAATCAAAGAAGAAATGATACAAATGAACTTACAAAACAGAAAGAGACTCACAGACTGTTGCCTGTACCTACTGCTATGTTTAAAATGGGTAACCAACGAGGACCTGCTGTATATAGCACATGGAACTCTGCTCAATGTTATGTGGCAGCCTGGATGGGAGGGGAGTTTGGGGCAGAAGAGATGCATGTATAAGCATGGCTGAATCCCTGTATTGTTCACCTGAAACTATGACTACATTGTTAATCGACTATATCCCAATACAAAATAAAAAGTTTCAAAAAACAAAATAACTGGAAAAAAAAAAAAAAAAAAGCATTCATACTTCTAGTAACCAGAGAGAGTTGCTCCTATTTTCTGGAATTTTAGGAATCCTATCTGAGTTCAAAAAAAGATACTTGGGACTATACTTTCAGTTCCTTATTGCAGTTTCCTTTATTTTTTTTTTTCTTTTCACAATATGTTTGAATATTTCTTCATGATATTAAGTATCCTTCACCGTACACTTCAGTGGAAACTTTCCCCACCAAAACTCCAAGTAAATTTTAAAGGTCTTTGGCAGGAGAGACTTAAAAAAATACATCTATCACAGTGTTAAGGGTAACATTTGACATAGAAGAAGTAACAATCATTATTACAGCTGTGTCTATTTTGTGCTAGTCATTTGGCAAGTTGTAATATGGATTAATTCGTTTAGCGTTTGTAAAAGATCTGTAAGGTAATATTATTAGGATCCCTTTTCCATATGATGAGAGTGTCTAGGTCACTTAGGGTTAGTAAGTGGTGGAGGCAGGTTCAAACATGGCCAGTCTGACTCTCAAATCCATGCTTCTAAACACCATGCTCATCTACCTAAAACAGACACACAATGAAAACTTGTTAACTCTAGGAAACAGAGAGTAAAGATAATTGGGGGTATGCCTTGACATTTCTCATGTCCAAAAAGCCCAAAGTTCATCCTGATTGGTGAACTGCCTGAATTCTGGATTCTCCTGCTAGGCTTTTTAAATTAAGAAAAATCCAGCCTCATTTCTCCCAATTTCTATTTGAACTTTTGGTCTATGAGATGGAATGCATGACCATCCCATGTCTATTCCCACTTTTTATTTTATTTTTCCTAAACTTAAATAAATAAATAAGTTTTATTTATTTTGGGCTGTGCTGGGTCTTCATTACTGGGCGCAAGCTTTCTCTAGTTGCAGAGAATAGGGGTTACTCTTTGCTGCGGTGAGTGGGCTTCTCATTGCTGTGGCTTTGTTTGTTCCAGAAGCACAGGCTCTGGGAGAGAGGGCTCAACAGTTGTTGCGCAGGGCTTAGTTGCTCCATGGCGTGTGGAATCTTCTTGGACAGGGGGTCAAACCTGTGTCCCCTGTATTGGCAGGTGAATTCTTAACCACTGGACCATCAGGGAAGTCCCTCATTTTGGGGTAGCCAAATCTTGGCTCTACCCAAATTGTCTCCACTATTGCAAGCTTAGCTTAGTTCTTGGGTCCTCCACAAAACATTTCCTGTATCTTCAGACCTTGCTTCCGATCTCTCTTCTTTGGCCTCTTCTCTAAAGAAGAGAAGATGCTAAAGATTTTGTCTTATTTCTGTTTATCTTTCTTAATGTCTCAGGAAAAATGATTCATGGAAGATAGGAAATCAGTATTCTTTTGTTGAGTGAGGATATGCCCAAATGAATAAATAAGACTTATACTCTTTTGCAACTAATTCCCAAGTGCAGTAGTCTTAGCTCTGTAAATAGACTATAAGCTATAACTAAGCACTAAGGAAATAAAATCACATAAATTGGAAACAGCAGAAAACATACAGTAGAAATCAAGTAACAGTAACTTCAAAGTATTAACCTTATCAGACACAGACTGAAAAAAAGGCAAAGAAGAATCAACTTTGACCGTTTCTCCCTTCTCCAAGTGCCTGCGTGTTGCAGTTCACCTTGGAGTACATACATGATGGAGAAGATGGTAAACTGGTTTTTTTTTTTTTTTGATTATCACTTTGCCTCATTGATTTCAAAAATTAAGACATTTTGCCCTTTTATCAGTTGCACTGTCTTATTTATTTGTATTTCCCATTTGCTTGTTAAGAATACTTATTAAGGGATTGTTTTGAATGAATCATTATTTTCAGGGTTAGCAAAATTAAGTAATTTTCTCCATTTTAACTATTAATTTTAATAATTTAACTGTAGATTCTTTTGGATTTCCTATTCATGTAATCATATTGTCTGAGAATAATGACAACTATACTTCTTCCTTTTTATTCTTAAAGCTTCCATAAAAGTGGTGAGAGGAGTTATCATTGTCTTCTGCCTTGCCTCAAATGGAAAGCTTTTATCATTAAGGAGGAATTCTTGAATCCTTGGTTTGGTGTTTTCAATCATTATCCTTTATATGTTGCTTCTGTCCCAGTTGGTCTTTATTTTCCATGAATCCTATTATATGGTAGAGTTTCTCACTGCATCAGCTGAGTGTCTTTCCATTCTTTTATGTCTCATTTTATCCTGAATGTTTCTTTTGATCTAACTCTCACTTCACAAATTTCCTCTTCAACTCATTTAATCTGTTGTTAAACTCATCTACTGTATTCTTAATTTCAATTATTGTGTTCTTCAACAAGGTTTTTGAGCTTCTATGTGGCTCTTTATTACTATTGTTCCAGTTCCCTGTTGAATTTCTGAATCTTGGCTTTTATCTTCATCAACAATGTAAAATGGTAAAATATTACACTTTAAAGTCTGTATCTGATAAGTCTAATACCTTAAAGTAACTGCTGTTTGATTATTGTCTATTTTTTTCTACTGTTTCCAGTTTATATAATTTTATTTCTCTTGTGCCTGGTTATTTTTTGTTGTGTTTAGTACATTGTGCACAACTGTTTTTAGAAATAATCTGAGGTCTAGGATAATCTTACCTTTTTTAAAAGAGAATTAACATTTGCTCTGCGAAGCTTCTGACTGTGTTTGTGATGTGCTAATTTTCACATGTAGAGATGCTGTAAAGGTGTCCTGCAATCTTTTAAAAGCCTGTCTATTCTGAGTTCATCCTTAAGATGTGATGCTCAGGTCTCAACAGAGATCAAAGAGTGAGCGCCCCTTCTTGGTAGACCCTGGCCCCAAACTGTGTCCCCCTAACTCTGGCAGGTCGTCAAGAGTGCTCTGGCTCAGTTTCTCAGCTTCTCAGCCACTTTATCTGGAATTGGCACAAGTCTCCAAGGGGAAAAGTGGCCCCAAATAGAAAAGTTTTCTTTCTGGGTTTCTGCCTTTTCCTGGATCTTTGTCCTTTTTTTTAATGCTCCTTTGGCTCTTCAATGCTTTCAAATAGAAGTATTTATACCGTAGACCTTGCCCTCATTATGTAGTCTACTATTACTGGAATCAGGATGTCTCTGTATTCTTGACTTTTGCTTGTAAATTTTTTGTGTTCCACTCTCTATACTGTTTGAAGGAGTGAATCCTTTGAAATTTATGCATATCCCCCCCCTTTTTTTTAGCACTGTGAAGTAAGTTGCTTGGATGTCTAAAACCCTAGCTACCTAAAGTGGATGAAACATTGAGGGTTTGCTGTAGAGGTCACTGGACATGTTCACATGTACTGAAAATATAGCTGGAAAAACTAGTTATAAGACAAGAGTTGAAAATAGGCTATTAAAAAGAAAAGTGTCCTGTCATATTTGATTTTTCTGTATCATGAAAATATTTTGTCACCTTTCATTCCAAAACAAGTGTATCAATGTTGGTTTTTCTGCATAGAAAAAGGTTATACTATCATGATAGTTTTCTTCCTTAGCAACTCTGAAATAACAAATCATAGCTAATTAATGAAAGAAAAAGAGCAAATTGATTTAGAGACAAATTTGGGTTTCACTCTTTGTGACCCCATGGACTATAGCTTGCGAGACTCCTCTGTCCATGGGGATTCTCCAGCAACAATACTGGAGTTGGTTGCCATGCCCTCCTCCAGAGGATCTTCCAAACCCAGGTATTGAACCCAGGTCTCCTGCATTGCAGGCAGAATTTTTACATCTGAGGCACCAGGGAAGCAAACAGAGGTTTGAACAGGGACTTGATCCCTGGACCCTCAGATTAAAAGTCTGATGCTCTACTGACTGAGCTATCTGGGCATTAGAAATACCAAAGGAACATTTCATGCAAAGATGGGCAAAATAAAGGACACAAATGGTATGGACCTAACAGAAGCAAAACATATTTAAGAAGAGGTGGCAAGCATACACAAAAAGCATACAAAAAAGATCTTAATGGCCCAGATTACCACGATGGTGTGCTCACTCACTTAGAGCCAGACATCTTGGAGTGCAAAGCCAAGTGGGCCTTAGAAAGCATCACTATGAACAAAGCTAGTGGAGGTGATGGAATTCCAGTTGACCTATTTCAAATCCTGAAAGATGATGCTATGAAAGTGCTGCACTCAATATGCCAGCAAATTTAGAAAACTCAGCAGTGGCCACAGGACTGGAAAATGTCAGTTTTCATTCCAATCCCAAAGAAAGGCAATGCCAAAGAATGATTAAACTACCGCACAATTGCACTCATCTCACACGCTAGTAAAGTAATGCTCAAAATTCTCCAAGCTAGGTTTCAACAGTAAGTGAACTGAGAACTTCCAGATGTTCAAGCTAGTTTTAGAAAAAGCAGAGGAACCAGAGATCAAATTGGCAACATCAGTTGGATCATGGAAAAACCAAGAGAATTCCAGAAAAACATCTGCTTCCTTGACTGCAACTAAAACCTTTGACTGTGTGGATCATAATAAACTGGGGAAAATTCTGAAAGAGATGGGAATACCAGACCACCTTACCTGCCTCTGGAGAAATCTGTATACAGGTCAAGAAGCAACAGTTAGAATCAGACACGAAACAACAGACTGGTTCCAAATTGGGAAAGGAGTACGTCAAGGCTGTACGTTGTCACCTTGCTTATTTAACTTATATGCAGAGTACATCATGCGAATGTNCTTACCTGCCTCTGGAGAAATCTGTATACAGGTCAAGAAGCAACAGTTAGAATCAGACACGAAACAACAGACTGGTTCCAAATTGGGAAAGGAGTACGTCAAGGCTGTACGTTGTCACCTTGCTTATTTAACTTATATGCAGAGTACATCAGGCGAATGTACTGGATGAAGCACAAGCTGGAATCAAGATTGCAGAGAGAAATATCAGTAACCTCAGATATGCAGATAATGCCATCCTAATGGCAGAAAGTGAAGTGGAGCCGAAGAGTCTCTTGATGAAAGTGAAAGAGGAGAGTGAAAAAGCTGGCTTAGCACTCAACATTCAAGAAACTAAGATCATGGCATCTGGTCTCATCAGTCAGTCAGTCAGTCAGTTCAGTCGCTCAGTCGTGTCTGACTCTTTGTGACCCCACGAATCGCAGCGCGCCAGGCCTCCCTGTCCATCACCAACTCCCAGAGTTCACTCAGACTCACGTCCATCGAGTCAGTGATGCCATCCAGCCATCTCATCCTCTGTCATCCCCTTCTCCTCCTCCCCCTAATCCCTCCCAGCATCACAATCTTTTCCAGAGTCAACTCTTCGCATGAGGTGGCCAAAGTACTGGAGTTTCAGCTTTCACATCATTCCTTCCAAAGAAATCCCAGGGCTGATCTCCTTCAGAATGGACTGGCTGGATCTCCTTGTAGTCTGGTCTCATCATTTCATGGCAAATAGACGGGGAAACAACGGAAACAGTGACAGGCTTTATTTTCTTGGGCTCCAAAATCACTGATATGTAGAGTGCAGCCATGAAATTAAAAGACGCTTGCTCCTTGGAAGGAAAGCTATGACCAACCTAGACAGCATATTAAAAAACAGAGACATCACTTTGCCAACAAAGGTCCACACAGTCAAAGACATGGGTTTTCCAGTGGTCATGTATGGATGTGAGAGTTGGACCAAGATGGCTGAGTGCCAAAGAATTGACACTTGCAAACTGTGGTGCAAAAGAAGACTCTTGAAAGTCCCTTGGACAGTAAGGAGATCAAATCAGTCAATCCTAAAGGAAACCAGCCCTGAATATTCACTGGAAGGACTGATGATGGAGCTGGAGCTCCAATACTTTGTCTACCTGATGTGAAGAGCTAACTCATTGGAAAAGACCCTGATGCTGGGAAGGATTTGGGGGCAGGAGGAGAAGGGGATGACAGAGGATGAGATGGTTGGTTGGCATCGCTGACTCAATGCACATGAGTCTGAGTAAGCTCTGGGAATTGGTGATGGACAGGGAAGCCTGGTGTTCTGCAGTCCATGGGGTCACAGAGAGCTGGACATGATTGAGCAAGTGAACTGAACTTGGGCTTCATAGTTCCTTTGGATTCTTTAAAATAACAGTGAGTGGAGAAAAAATGTTTATAACAGTTCTTCAAAAGTTATTTTTTAAGGTTTTTATCAGAAATAAATATGGACAAGATTTATGCCAGATAGAAATATATCTGGTTAAGTGAGAGATACATTAAAAACAAATATAAATACTGAAAGTGAAAATAATTCACTGAATTCTTCCTTTGGACTAGTAATAAATTTTTGTTTCCAGTTATAAAGAATGGATATAGATGACATTCTATCAAATACCATTCAAGATATACCTGCCAGAGTGATTTTTAAAAAAATAATGCAATTAAAATCAACCTTAAAATGGTTATCAATTGCACCTAGAAACAAAAACTAAACATCACATGACTTAAAAGAAATTATCTAAATTCTATGATTTGACTTCCACTCTCTCTCCCCTCCTTAACTGGACTCTATTATTGCCTGACTCTTTTTGTATTCCTTCAACATACCAAGATGGTTTCTACCATAAATTTTTGCTGGTGTTGGTCCCTTTACCTAGAAGCTTAGCTTTTGTCTTAGCTTGCCTTGTTTTTGTTGTCCAGGTTACAATGTAAATTCCTCGATGAGACTGTATCTCACAAATGGTTTAAATTAACCTCCCCTTATCTCTGCTGCCTCTGGTTCAATCCCATTCAATCAGCTTAATTCATTTTCCTCAAAGCATGTGTTATTATCTGCAATCGTCCTGTCTTTTTGTTTTCTTGATGTTCTATGTCCTCTTTAGAAAATAGGCCCACTTCCAGAAGTCTAGAACAGCGCCTTTCACACAGTGGGTCTTGAAAATAACTCCATGAGCTTTCAATATCTGAAAGATTGTTGAAGAGTATGTCAGTTACTTTAAGAGACCATTTCATTTCCTGGGTCAGCAAATTTTATGTCTGAAAAATTCTAACCTAAAAAAGTCTGGCCTAAGGGGTATTAAATGTCTAACTTAAAAAGGAAGACCATTCCTCAGTGTTCAAATTTGCCTAGAGGATTGATCTACCCATCTATTCATCTATTTCCCTCTATCTATCCATCTATTCTGCATATGACATTTAGGAGACATATATATTCATATGGAAGAATGAGGTCATACATACTCTGAAGAAGAAATTTGGAAGTGAATCTCATTAAAAGTATTTTCTGAATAGTATTTGCCCTCTGCCAAGCAGCTGATGATGCATTTCTGGTTAATTTTAAATAGTAACATTTCTACTGAGGTAAAAGGCATCCCCTAACCCTCATCCCCCAGTTCTGCACGTACACACGAGCACGTTCTCTCAGGATTGGGATGGTCCTCAGAGGAAAAAATACTGGTGCTAAGATGATAATGAAATTTCTAGTTACCATGGCTACCTTTAATCAAAGTCTATATGTATGGGAGTTCCTACATCTAGCTAAAAATGTGTAATGATATTCATCTGGCATGGAGTTTGACTGATAATTAAATCCAGTTATATTAAAAATCTACCACTATCTATCAAATGAAGATTTAGTCTTCACCCATGTCAGACAGAATTCAATAAAATGGCCTCTGAGCGNGTATTAAATGTCTAACTTAAAAAGGAAGACCATTCCTCAGTGTTCAAATTTGCCTAGAGGATTGATCTACCCATCTATTCATCTATTTCCCTCTATCTATCCATCTATTCTGCATATGACATTTAGGAGACATATATATTCATATGGAAGAATGAGGTCATACATACTCTGAAGAAGAAATTTGGAAGTGAATCTCATTAAAAGTATTTTCTG
Organism: Neotragus moschatus; assembly: GCA_006410615.1. Lineage (NCBI taxonomy): Eukaryota > Metazoa > Chordata > Mammalia > Artiodactyla > Bovidae > Neotragus > Neotragus moschatus. Next base: position 1,002,002 of record SJYA01000759.1, on the reverse strand, counting down.
AATAGTATTTGCCCTCTGCCAAGCAGCTGATGATGCATTTCTGGTTAATTTTAAATAGTAACATTTCTACTGAGGTAAAAGGCATCCCCTAACCCTCATCCCCCAGTTCTGCACGTACACACGAGCACGTTCTCTCAGGATTGGGATGGTCCTCAGAGGAAAAAATACTGGTGCTAAGATGATAATGAAATTTCTAGTTACCATGGCTACCTTTAATCAAAGTCTATATGTATGGGAGTTCCTACATCTAGCTAAAAATGTGTAATGATATTCATCTGGCATGGAGTTTGACTGATAATTAAATCCAGTTATATTAAAAATCTACCACTATCTATCAAATGAAGATTTAGTCTTCACCCATGTCAGACAGAATTCAATAAAATGGCCTCTGAGCGTCTTCTGTAAAATCCCTAACTCTTGCCTGTGAATGTGATGGATTTCATTCCTGTTGTTAGGTTACATCATGTATTATAACACAGTTGAAGGGATTTGGAAATGCAATGAAAGCTGCACTTTAATTGACTTTGAGTTACTCGATAAGATTATCCGGGGTGGGTCTGATCTGATCAGATGGGCAGCTCCATATTCAGAGCCTGATATGAACATGGACCACGGCCACATCAAACACTTCAGGAACATGAATAGTCCACAAATTGATTCATTTTATTTTATTTTTTTTAATTGATCCATTTTAATTTCATGGTATTAGTGAAATAAATCCTCCCAGAAAAATGAAGAATTCTTTATAATTTGGTAATTCATTCCTAATTTTCCTGTTTAAGATTTGTATTTTCACATATACTATTCCCTCAAAACAAAGATCCCTCAGGTTTTTTTAATACCAGTTACAGTTTGCCAGTGTCCTTTGCACACAGTAAGACCTCTTTAAACCTTATGTGATAAGGACCACACGACACAGCTCCACAGACCTGGGGCCTGCAAACTAGTTTACTAGGCCAAAATCAAGTAGGCTGAAGATCAGTATGAATTTTTTTTGGAATGATAAATGTCTTGATGGCAAGAGTCTTTAAACTGTTCTGCAGACAAACTCACATATTTGCATAAGAGACAGCAGGAGGCAGATGTAGTATCCATTAGGTTCTATTATGTTTAAAAGGAACATTAATTCAATTGTTTCTGGCTTAAAAGTGAACTTATATTCACATTGCATGCTGAGATTCCATCCAATGCTCCAAAACATTCGCATTCACTAAGTACTTTACTGCCTTCTATTCATTTCATCCCTTTCCTAAACCACGGGCTCACTCCACAGTCATCTCCCTACCCTGCCTTGTTCATCCTTAAGAAGGGGCTCATTTCCCTTCCTTTGCGTGTTTTCTTTGCTGATTCCTAATTATTTTACTGCATTAGTCGAAGCCGTTAGCAAAGTCGCTCCAAGAACAGATTTTCTAAGAGTGACAGATTTTGACTTTCATATAAAATTATAAACCCGTGTCCATGGAAACAGAAGGAAAAGCAAAACCTGATATTCCCTTCCTTTTTATCTTGCCGAGTGGCACAATGAAAAATAACCACAGTGGAAATAGCTGAGAACAATTATGTGTTGTAGCAAATCCAATATCCCAGGTGTCAGGAAGGCATGGTTCCACAGCCTGCAGATTTTGGTCTGTTGCTGAGGAGGTTCACTTACCATGTTTCAGCCACTAGAAATCTCGGTGTGTGATTCTGATCTGTTTTAAACCTGAAAGCCACCGAATGTTAGGTTTTGAGAAATAACCTGTTTGGATAGGATTACTATGACAGTTTTGAAATGATGGAGATGTATTTACCTGTGAATACTTTCCTGGTATTCGTCAGTATACTACTGTGATGGCTATGGAAATTTGCCATTGACATCTCCTTCAAGAGAGCCTGCTGGTGGAGCATAGTTGATGGAGACCATCAGCCGCCTTCCTTTAGAATTCATCCCAGTGGCCCCTTTCTGATGGCTGTCCCCATCTAGTGACCAAATGGTAGAGGGAACTACGGAGGGAGAGGGAATTCTTACGCGTTTTGATGGCTTGAGAAAAAAAACAAAGTGAAATTCAGTTCTTTTGGAAGAGAATTTCTTCCATCTGACTTGAAGCTCTGCTTTCTTGGCTTATAAAGATATGAAGGGAAAGATAAAAATAGATATAGTAAGCAAATGTAGGAAAAAAATCAATAGAGCTTCTCCAACTGAGACCTAAATATCAATCACTGGAAGAGTTTAGAAAGCAAGTAATAAGTTATCATTAAATACTTTGTGGTCTATGGTCCTGCATATTTTCCATGTTTACTGCTGTTGCTGCTGCTGCTAAGTCACTTCAGTCGTGTCCAACTCTGTGCGACCCCATAGACGGCAGCCCATTAGGCTCCTCTGTCCCTGGGATTCTCCAGGCAAGAACACTGGAGTGGGGTGCCATCCATGTTGACTACTTCCATCTAATACATATACCCTGTACCTTTATGGAAAATTCCTTCACTTGGCTGCATCGGGTCTTAGCTGCAGCAGGGAGAGCTTTACTGCGTCATGTGGGATATTTTTTGTTGCAGTGCCTGGACTCTAGCTATGGCGCTCTGGCTCAGAATTTATGGTGTGCAAGTTTAGGTCCTGTGCAGAATGTGGGATCTTAGTTCCTTGACCAAGGATTGAACCTGCATGCCCTGCATGGCAAGGCAGATTCTTACCCACTGGACCACCAGGAGAGTCCTATTTATGAATATTTTCTATATTAAATGCTTGGAGATGAAGGGGTAAAAAGGTAATCTCTGATTTCTTCCTCTTCTTTCCTTTGCTTTTTCCCATCATACTTTCTTCAGCTTTACCTGACACAATTTTCCTCTGGGGCAGGAAGGTAGATGGTAGAAGTGGTTCACCAGCTGTAAAATCTCAAAGATCTGAACTAAGTCCCTGATGGGAGGTGACACAAGCCATCCCTGAGATGCTAAAGGATATTATTGGCTTATCATGGAGCTAAGGTGAGACTAAATATCTTCTAGGAAAATGATTTCTCATTGTTGCTTCTGCCCATCTAGTCTTATAGCTTTGAAAAAGAAAAATCAAGTTTCATGACCTTATAAAGGGAAATCCCTAAAGGGTTAACTTCCACATACCTAAATTTTATTGCTTACCTGGGTAATTCCTATTAGTAATGCCAGCTTCAATACAAACTGGTGAAAGAGAGACACCATTGAACATACAGAAATCATGTCTCCATGGGTTTGCTCGCTAATTCTGTGAATTCCCCCTTGCCTCCCTGCCAGTCATCTGGAAGAAGGGAACAGGTTTCAAGCTAAATTTGGAGATCTATGAGGCATCGGATGCATGGTTGCTCTCTTCATTTGAATTGAAAATTTGATCCAATTCCGGAGACTTCACAGTAAGCTAAGCATCAGCCTTCTGGGTTGAGCTAGAAATCTGGAAACGACTTTGTAACATTATTTGCTTTGATTTAATGGGGCAAAACGTTGTCTCACACCTAGCAGAAAAGCAATGGAGCAATAACGCTTGCTGTACTTGTCATCTTTCTTTTCAGCTAAAAATACCAAACAACTTTAAAATAATCATATGCCTAAATCAGTGTTAACTTGAACCAGTCCAGTAACCTGGAGTCTTTTCTAGGCAACTTATTGGTGGTGTTCTCATTATGTTAGCAAGGCATTGCGTCTGTTACTATCCTGGATCAGCTGAGGTCGTAGTTTATAGACTGAAAATAAGGAGAGAGAGAAGCACACTGCCACGAATTAATTACTACATCATTGCAGAGAATGCCAAAACAAACACCTTCTGCTGTTACTATGACTTAATCTCCTGTTAATATGTACTTTTATAGCTGAATAGTAGTGAAGTCCAAGAACACTAATGATAGTGTTGGTGAGAGCTGGATTTCACCAAGAGTATATTTATTTTGCACAACCAATAATGGTAGGAGCTAACTCGGTAGCTATATTTCTTTTTGGCTCTCACGGAGAATTCTGCTATGGCTACAGTAATACTGGATACTCAGTTCTCGGGTAAAATGTAAATGGAGTGCCCTCTCAGTTGTGTCTGAGTCTTTCTGACCCCACGGACTGTAGCCCGCCAGTCTTCTCTGTCCATGGAATTTTCCGGGCAAGAATAGTAGAGCGGGTTGCCATTTTCTTCTCCAGCCATCCAAGTAATTAAGAAAATGTATCTAATCTTTGAAAAATGGCTTAAATCCAGGCCAGGTTTAAATACTGACTGGCTGAATAATCTTCTTTTCCCTTTTTTATTCTTCAAGACAATGCAGACAGTGTGGAATAGTTAACAAACCTGCTCTCTGTATGATGTTAACTTCTGCATCACCCAGAGTCCAAAAGCTATGCCCTGGAGGAGGGCATAGCAACCCACTCCAGTATTCTTGCCTGGAGAATCCCATGGACAGAGGAGCCTGGCGGGCTACAGTCCATAGGGTCACAAAGAGTCGGACGCGACTGAAGCAAGTGAGCACACACACGCAGAGTAAGACTCAGAGCTTCTTACATAGCGTGGTATTTAACAATGAAATACCTTCTTGACCATCTGGCCATCAGCTTGCTTACATAGTCAGTATACATATACCAAATGCAGACAAGGGGCTGGTTGCTAGGCCTGCAGGGTAAACAATGCAGATGTAAACAGTGCACACTCCTTATCTTCGAGTGTGACCCTTGAGAGCAGCTGGGGACACTGATCTATATAGAGACACATATATAATATCCCACTGGTTCTAAGGTAAATGTGTCTCCCCTATATTTCAGTATATTTGACATCAGGACACATCCTAAGATTGACAGATATCCTTCTCTTTCTCTTTGTGATATGTAATACAGTGGCATGTCTAACAATTGCTGGAATTCAAAATTTGATGAGGTATTGTATGAATGTGTGTACATATATATACATATATATGTGTGCATGTATGTATATGTGTTTTATGAAGTTTTATGAAGCAACACTATTCTGAGCGAGACTAGCTGGGAAATGACTGGGTTCTTTGGTGTGGGAAGACCTCTGGACAAGCTGATGTTTCAGCTTGAGGAAGCAGGAGAACCTGCTTGGGTGAGCAGAGAGGACGGCAGGATCCTAGGACGAGACAACAGGCCTGTGAGTGCCCAGCTGCGGAACAGATGAAGGCCAGTGCTGCTGGACCATAGCAGGCAATAGGGCCTTTCAAAACCCCTGATTCTTTTCGCTTCTTGCAAACGTTTATTCTGGAAAGACCTTTTTCAGATCGGCTGTATTGAAGGCAGTTCCTTTGTGTTTCAGTCATTGTATGAGGGAGCAGGGGCTTTCAGAGGCTCTGCCACTGCTTGGGAAAATCAGTCCAAATTTAACCTTTTTTATTTGAATGTTTTTAACCTAAGCGTTGGGCACATATACAATCGTAACTGAGCCAAGTAATTTGGCCTTTTTGGGGGGATTATGTTACAAGGTAATGTTTCTCCTGTTTTGGCTTTATCCTTCTTTGATAACTTGCCATTTTAAAACAAGTACAATGTATCTTTTTTTAATTGAAATACTTTGGGGGAAGGATTGTTGAAATTATGTGATTTTTAACAGAAAATAATTTTGCTTGAAATTCCATGCCTATATGACACGTATGAGTATACAATGTGCTGGTTGTGCCGTGGAGGTTGCAATTCACAGAGCCTCAGCTATAAAGAGCAAAACTCCTCTGCATAAAAACAAAATTAACAAATAAGATTAAATATAAAGTAAATGTAAATGTAAAAATTACCCTAGAGTCTAAAACACAGTTTACTCTTTTAAGTAGGGAAACATAGCCCTGGAAACATGATTTATATTGAAACTAGCTATTGTTAACTGCTCATATCTCCAAGATTAATGGCTAACAGTAACCAAAGAGTAAATCCATGTTAATGTAATTTTATTGTAAAAATTTTTTTGAATCCTGTCCAGTATGAACTACATATGGTCTTCCTCTAGGTATAGTGTAACAGTGATTAGTTTATCTCAGGCACATTTACATAGGTATCCAAAACCAGAGGAAAACACTTCAACTATCAGATTTAAGGAACATTTCCCCCCAAAGAACCACAAAGTATTGCATTACTTTATCACATTTAAAAAATTGATCCTGGCATTTTTACACCACCATCACCACCACCACCAACAAAACCTCTACTAAAATAAGCTCAAAATATATTTTCACCATTTGACTCTCATAATTTTTTCCATAATTGTCTTCCAGGCATCTGTTTTGTGTTCCAATTTTATTTTGCTAAAGATAATTTTATACAGGCTTTTCTGAATGGTGCATCCACTTTAAAATCCAGGTGCACATTTGCACGAAAGCACTTAGAGAAAATAAAGATAAACCTATGAAGAGTAGGGATGACCAAGATCTTTAAAGAAAACAGTATGGTTTCTTCAAACAGTAGATTGCTGCCAAATTAGATGTAGGTGGGGTCATGTCAAACTCCATGTGTGCTGTGCTGAAGCTATAGAGAAGAAACCGTCCCCATGAAGATCCAATGATATTTAGAAACTAGAAGTAAACCCTGCTTCTTCCCAGGAAGTAGTTTCAATGGACATTCCTACATTCTGCTGGGATTTAATTGACCACACATGGCGGAGATTGTGAAGGGAACTCAGTGGAATACATTCAGTTCCTCTACGGGAAAAGTCATCCAACCTAAACAGGATGGAGCAAAACTTGAATGCTAGAGGATGGAACAAAGATCTCTAATTTCTAAGGTGGAAGGACTCAGATGGCTTTGTAACTTTCTGGAAGTTTTTGATATGGAAATGGAAAAAAACAGTAAAGTGCAGCTGAAATGACTGCGTTTAAAATAAAACAAGGAAGACTTTAAAAGCAGACCTATGACAGTGCAAAGGGGGAAAGTGGCTCCTGAAATTCTACACTTAGTAATTCATGCTTAACTCAAATAGAGATGATGAATGTGTTTGCTTAGTGTACAGTAACCAGCTAAAACCCTTGGGTCACTGCAGATTCACCAATTATGACTTTGCTCTTAGATTAAGAATCAAATTGTTAGTTTGTTTAACTGATAAAGGTGCTTTTCCCTGGGGGCTATTAGCATTGCAAAATGGTATTGACAGACCTGGTGCAGCAAAGAAATTTTAAAAGAGCTCCTAGGAGGATCAGCAAAAGCAGAGCATTATGTTGACAAGAGCGCTACCTATACAGAAATAAGCTGCTATTAAAACGTAGCCTTTATAGGTTGAGGGACACATCTTCATAGTATGAGTCTTCCTGGTAGCTCAGAGGTAAAGAATCTGTCTGCCAACTCAGGAGACCCGGGTTCAGTCTCTGGATTGAGAAGATCCCCTGGCAAAAGGAGTGGCTACCCCCTCCAGTATTCTTGCCTGGAGAATTCCATGGACAGAGGAGCCTGGCAGGCTACACAGTCCATGGGGTTGCAAAGAATCGGATACGGCTGAGCGATGAGCACTTTCACTTTTTCTTCATACGTATATGTGCCATTTTTCCCTTTCATAGGTGGAAAATGAAGTAGGATACCACAGAGGAGTCATAGCATTCGTTTCTGTTCCTGTACCTGCCTAGCTGGTGACCCTGGGCAAACCACCTTAACTTTCTAAACCACTGTTTTTTCATTTAACAGAATGGGAGACTGACACTTCTTATGGGCTTCAGATAAGATGATGCCTACCAGCACATGGTAAATGTATTGGTATTGCACCAGTATCAATTAGGAAAAAGCTGGCTTAAAACTCAGCATGCAAAAAACTAAGATCATGGCATCCAGTCGCATCATTTCATGGCACATGGATGGGGAAAAAATGGAAACGGTGACAGACTTATTTTCTTGGGCTCCAAAATCACTGCAGATGGTGACTACAAACATGAAATTAAAAGACACTTCGTCCTTGGAAGAAAAACTAGACCAATCTAGACAGCATATTAAAAAGCAGAGATATCACTTTGCCAGCAAAGGTCCATCTAGTCAAAGCTATGGTTTTCCCAGTAGTCATGTGTGGATGTGAGATTTGGACCATAAAAAAGGCTGAGTGTCAAAGAATTGATGCTTCAGCATCAGTCCTTCTAAGAATATTCAGGACTGATTTCCTTTAAGATGGACTGGTTTGATCCCTTTGCAGTCCAAGGGACTCTCAAGAGTCTTCTCCAACACCACACAAAGCATCAATTCTTTGGCACTTAACTTTCTTTATAGCCCATCTCTCACATCTATATATGAATATTGGAAAAACCATAACTTTGACTAGAGGGACATTTGTCATCAAACCAGTCAATCCTAAGGAAACCAATGCTGAAATTCAATGGAAGGACTGTTGCTGAAGCTGAAGTTCCAATACTTTGTCCACCTGATGTGAAGAGCCAGCTCATTGGAAAAGATCTTGATGCTGGGAAAGATTAAGGGGCGGAGAAGAAGGGGAGGACCGAGGATGAGATAGCTGAATGGCATCATTGGCTCAGTGGACATAAGTTTGAACAGACTCTGGGAAATAGTAAAAGACAGGGAAGCCTGGTGTGCTGCAGTCCAGGGTGTCGCAAAGCAACACGACTGAGTGGCTGAACAACAACAATTGTTATTGCTGTGCTAGAAGTTTACAGTGATTGGCAGAAATATGTTGGTCTACACTGCTGGTTTCTGCTGCTAGAACAATTCCTTGTTTCTTTCCAGGCCTTCCTGAACAACTGAAACTCTCTCATTTATGCTGGCCTTTCTAAAAGGTAATGACCGAATCATTTAAGTTAGACAGCAAGATATAGCTCTGAGAATAAATTCTGGTGTCTCGTACTCAGCATATTTAAGACTGTCAACAGTTTTTGTTCACTCAAATGTTTCATAAGGTCAGGAGTTTAAAAAGAGATTTTCTTGATACAGTCTTTCCTTCATTTCCCTTTGGGAAACATCATTTTGCTTCACTGCCTTCATGTTGAAGTTGGCAGGGCTTGTGCTGTGCTCAGTCATGTCCAACTCTTTGTGACCCCATGGACTGTAGCCGGCCAGGCTCCTCTGTTCATGGGATTTTTTTTCAGGCAAGAATACTGGAGTGGGTTTCCATTTCCTTCTCCAGGGGATCTTCCTGATTCAGGGATCAAAACTGTGTCTCTTGCATTGCAGACAGACTCTTTACCACTGAGCCAATGGGGCAGCCTCAGGGCTTACAAGTTGGGAACAAACAAAGAAAAGTCCCTCCTGAGACAGACAGCAAAGAATGAATGCCCTGGGGAACTGACTGACCTNCAGGGGATCTTCCTGATTCAGGGATCAAAACTGTGTCTCTTGCATTGCAGACAGACTCTTTACCACTGAGCCAATGGGGCAGCCTCAGGGCTTACAAGTTGGGAACAAACAAAGAAAAGTCCCTCCTGAGACAGACAGCAAAGAATGAATGCCCTGGGGAACTGACTGACCTCCCCAATCTCAAAGGCCAAATGGGCTCCAGACAAACCCTGAGACTGCAGGCAGTCTGGGTTAGTGGAGGTCAGCTGTGGTGCTAGGAAATTCCCCCTCTGAAAGACACGTGGGTAACCTGGTTGAGTATCTGAAGTTTGGATGCTGAAATAGTAAGAAGCAGGACTGACTTGGTGTGCTGGGTCTGTACAGACAAAAATGTTCTGCTTCCAAAGAAGCCAACCTCCAAGGGGCACTGATCAGTGACATTTAGTGTACAGGAAAGGTTACTGAGTTACATTGATTCCCATAACTTCTGTTGCAGGCTTTATGTTTACAAAGCAAGGTCTTTTCCAACAAGCTTATTTAACTGGGGGATTATTGTCAACTAACTGAGCATGATAGGGAAGGCAAAAGATTTTTTTATTTACTGTAAGGCCAAAGATGCAGGCTCAGGAGGATGTGGTAAAAGATCTATTTCCTGTCTATTCAAAGTGTTTACATAACAGAACATTCGGTAGGCTCACATTGCAGCAAATCAGATAGCTTTGTTTGCAAATAACAAAATACAAATTAAAAGAAGCTATGACATATTTGAAAACTGGCTAAACTCACATTAAAAAAAAAAAAGAGAAAACCCTGAAATTTGATTCTTTCTGGGGAACAGTGAGTCTTGGCTGTGTGCTGTGGTGGAAAGAATATTGCATTTGTAATATGCAGACTTCAATCTAACCCCAACGTTGGATAAGTTATTTGCCTCTGAAATTTATTTTTTTTCTCGTCTATAAAGTGTAGATAATAATATCTATCAATCTTATAAGGTTTCTAACTGATTCAAGTAAGTGAGTGGGAGGAATTTTCAAATGGTAAAACATCGCATAAATGTAAGTTTTTATTCCTGTTTTTATTAACAGATTAATAAGAAAGGTGACAGATTCCAGTTACTTTGCATTCATTTCAGAGGCAAGTAGGATAAATTTATGCTAAATGCATTTAGCATTTTCACTTTTGGACATTGTCAGTGAACTGAAGAAATAAACTGTCTCAAATAATATGAAGGAATTGATTACTGTTAAAATTATGATTTTGTGGGCTATATCAATATATTCACATTAAATTCAGATTTAATCATGCTTCCCTCATCTTGTTGGTTGATTCTACCACGTTAGCATAATTTAATCCACAAAACAGTCTCAAGAGGTAGACATTATTTTTCTTATTTTAAACATGGGAAAACGAAGAATGCCTAAGTTCATTTAGTAGGCTGACATAAAAAATATATTTAATTGAAAAAAGCTGGGAAAAAAGACTGTATGTATACACTTTACTTAACATTGTATAAATTGCCTATGAGGACTTAATCAAGAATGGAAGGCAATTTGAAGAAACAGAAATGACTCAGAACTAAATATTTAAACATTTTAATATCATAATACCTTTCACAACTTCTAGAAGAAAATGACACCCTCAAGGGAAATTTTGTCAGTATGATAAAAAAAAAAAAAACTCACCAAAATAAAACACCATTACTTTAACAATCGCTTAAACTCTGAAAGATATGAGTATAATTTAATAAGAAGAGCAATCTTGCCTCAGAAACAGAGACGCTGTGACTTGACCTTAGGGGATGAGGGGCATTCAGATTATAACCTCTCTGAAAACTGGAAGAAAAAAATGCAGTGGTAAATAATGTCACTTTTCATCCTCTAACAAAGACAGGAACACAATTATGGAGCATTTCCGCATGTCAATTAACAGTTAATATGTTATCTGCTCAGTGACATTCAGATGAGGCTCCTAAAGCCCTTTACAAAGACATTGGCTCTGATGAGTGACAGACAAGCCCAGGCAGGCTGATGAAAGGAAATGCAATTATATTGCTTCTGAAACTGCGCATCCTCTGGGTTGAACTCAGAGATTGAAATACCAAAGACTAACACTCGACCCTCGATTTCCTTTAAGGAATGCCTAGTGGTTTCATGATTTTGTCTCTGCTTTTAGAGGGACACACTGCAGGGCAATCAGGTGGCAGATCAGACGGAGGAGTGCATGGCCGTGAATGAAAAGTGTGAGGGCTGGCACTTGTTGTTAGAGAGGCGTTTCAGAGAAAGGCAGGTCACTCTGGGCCCCGATAATTCTACACATAAGAGAACTGGGGCAGAGATGGCTTTTGTCTAAGGAGTAATTCAAAACCCAGCTGTTCTCTTTGTTTATTCAAGTAGTCTGGTCTCCAAGGTGGAGGTTCATGCATCCCAGAGGTTGGCTCAAGGCAGCAACGGGGTCTGGGAGGAAAATACTGGAACTGTTACTTCTTTCTGTCTAAAAATGTAAGAAAGGGATTCAGCTTACTAGCACGTGTAGAATGGCTGGTGCCAACAGTCCCCAGCAGACTTTCTGAGTGAGTTCGTTACGTAACCTTGTATCCTGAACAGTGTGGAGCTTTCCCTGGGTGAGGAATAGAGATGAGAACAGGCTGTTAGTCCCACTCTTTTGTTTGCTTTCAGTATATTTCAAAGCGGCATTTAGTAAGTGGCTTTTCAGATTACATTGTTTTCACCAAATGAGTATTTACCAGATAGACACGTGGCTTGTAAATGCCCCTTGCAGAGAAATTGCAGATTAAAAAGATACTCATAGTGTAAGCACGTCTCTAACGTTGTGGAGACGGCTGTTTGCTTACTCCTTACATGAGACGCCTGACCAGGGAAAAGCAATGATTGAACCTGGTCTATTAAAAATTAAGTACCTTTCTTTTCATTCATCAATAGTATTATTTAGAATACGGACCCACATCCACTGTTTTTCAGCTTTATTGAAGTATGATTGACCAATAAAATGGTAAGATATTTAAGATGTAAAATGTGATGATTTAATAAATGTTACTGAGTCATCGTTATCTTACATATTTACCTTTTTTTTTGATGGGAACATTTAAGTTCAAACTTCTTAGCAAATTTCAATCATACAATACAGTATCAAAAACTTGTTACCATATTATTTACGTATTAGATCCTCAGAACTGACTCATCTTATAACTGAAAGTTTGTACATTTTACCAACCTCTCCCGATACTCCCCACTCCCCAGCACCTAGTAACCACTTTTCTACTCTGTTCTTATGAGTTCAATCTTTTTTTTTTTTTTTCTCTGATTCCATATAAAAGTGATAGCGTACGGTATTTGTCTGTCTCTCTTTGGCTTGTGTCCCTTAAGATGGTCCCTCCACCTTCATCCATGTTGTCACAAATTACAAAATTTCCTTCTTTTTTAATGGTTGAGTAGTATCACATCAAGATGCCTGTAGGCTTGGTTTCTTTTGAGGTCTTTTTCCTTGGCTTACAGATGGCTAGTTTCTTCCTCTGTGCGAACATGACTTTTTCCTGTGAGTATATATGTCTTTGTCCAAATATCCTCTTCTTATAGAGACACCAGTAATATAAGATTAGGGTTCAACCTGATGACCTTATTTAACTTAATCACCCATTTAAATATCTTATTTCCAAATATGATTACATTATGAATGGCTGAAGGTTAGGACTTTAACATATGAATTTTGGGGAGACATAATTCAGCCCATAACACCAGCCATTAAAAATCAAGTATTAAACTGAACTTATAAACAGATTTTCAAATCACTGATCACAGGTTTTAAATCAAGATTTTATTTTATTTTTTAAAATTAATTAATTTAATTGGAGGCTAATTATTTTACGATATTATAGTGGTTTCTGCCATACATTGACATGAATCAGCCATGGGTGTACATGTGTTCCCCATCCTGAACCCCCCTCCCACGTGCCTCCCCACCCCATCCCTCAGGGTCATCCCCGTGCACCAGCCCCGAGCACCCTGTCTCATGCATCAAACCTGGACTGGCGATCTGTTTCACATATGATCATATACATTAAACCAATATTTTCAAAAGAAGCATACTTTTCAAAGTTTTGTACCGATAATAAATACAAATTAAAAAAAATTATATTTATCTTTGGCTGCACTGGGTCTTCCTTGCTGCACATGGGCTTTTTCTAGTTGCCTCAGCAGAGGCTACTCTGTTGTGATGACTGCTGCTGCTGCTAAGTCACTTCAGTCGTGTCCGACTCTGTGCGACCCCAGAGACGGAAGCCCACCAGGCTCCCCCATCCCTGGGATTCTCCAGGCAAGAACACTGGAGTGGGTTGTCATTTCTTTCTCCAATGCATGAAAGTGAAAAGTGAAAGGGAAGTCGCTCAGTCGTGTCTGACTCTTAGTGACCCTATGGACTGCAGCCCACCGGAGCCTCTCATTTCAGTGGCTTCTCTTGGTCTTCAGTGGCTCCAGGTGTGTGGGCTCAGTTCTGTGGCCCACTGGCTTAGTTGCTTCTCGGTATGTGGGATCTTCCCCAATCAGGGATGGAACCCCTGTCTCCTGCATTGGCAGGTAGATTCTTTTAAAATATTTTTTAAAGCTTTTTTTTTTTTCAAATTATGAAAGTATGATAACACATTTACAGGAGACTTGGAAAATACAGAACAAAGTTACATATAATTTGGCAGGCAGATTCTTAACCACTGGATCACCAGGGAAGTCCCAGTACAAGTTATTTGAAAAATATTCTGTGTGCCAAGTAGACTTCATCCTTTAGAAACTGTGGGTTTAGGTTTATGCTGTATGATATAATAATTTTCTACCATTAATTCATTAATTTAACAAACACTATGAAGTACCTGTCATGTGCAGATACTTTAGGGCTCCTGAGACCCCTCAGAAAAAATACCAGATCTTTGCCTTTGCGAGCTTACATTCTAGTGGGCAAGAGGCTGACAGTAAATCAAGAACATCGTACTTAAGATCGAGGGACTTATCTCCAGCTATTGGGAGTACTGCCAGCTCAGTCCTCAGCTGTCAGGCCTCTTTGGGAATTGCCCCTGGCCTCATATAAGGTCATGGACTCATCTCAGTTAGCCTGTGTCTGAAGATTGGTCACTACGGAGGTAAAAAGGCCCAGACGCCCAGAGACCCAAGGTCATCCCAGTTTGAGAGCTCCCTGTAGGGACTTGAGGACTTTTTCCAGCTTGAATCACAGCCCAGCTTCTCCTGCTGCTTAGTTTTTCTTCTTTTACTTCCCTTGCGGTCTACAGTCTAGACTCCCGAGGAATCCAATAAGAGACATGTGTATTATATTATATTATATTATATTATATTATATTATATTATAGGGGCTTCCCAGGTGGCCTTAGTGGTAAAGAAACCACCCGCCAGTGCAGAAGATGCAAGAGACTTGGGTTAAATCCGTGTGTCAAGAATAATCCCTGGAGGAGGGCATGGCAACCCACTCCAGTATTCTTGCCTGAAAAATCCTACGGACAGAGGAGTCTGGTGGGCTATGATCCAAAGGGTAGCAAAGAGTAGGACATGACTGAGCAATTAAGCACATAGATGGAAATTAGACCAAAAAATTGTCATATTTCAATTGATATGACCAAGTTCTATTAATATGTTGGGTGATTATTATTATTATTTTAAATCAGTTAGGACATCTGGAAAGGTTTTTCATTTGCTAAGCTTTTGAGTGAGATATTTTTTGGCCAAAAGATTCCAAGGATTCCATTAGAACTTTGCCACCTACTCATCCTTGAAGAATTAGTTTGAGTATTCCCTCCTCCAGGAAGTCTTCCGAGGTTCAGTTAGCTACATTTCCTCTCTGCCTCCATTGTACCCTCCTCTCTGCACTTGGCACATTTTAGGGGATTTTGCTTTTGAATCTTTCTTCACGGGCTGAGAAATTCACCTACGATCAGAAACCTTGCCTTATTTATCTTTGTATCTCTTCTTCCCATCATGATGCCTGACAAATAACCAGAATTATAATAGGTAACCTTGCTATGCAGGTGGGCAGTGTTGTAACTGCTTTACAAATCCTTTTAATGATCATCTGAAGTTGGGACTGTGATTAGCTCCATTTTACAAATGAGGAAACTGAGGCCCAGAGAGCTCAAATAACTTGTCAGGATTTCACAGCTGCGTGGATCCAGGTGGAATTTGAACTCAGAAAACATGATTGTGGAGCCTTGAAACATACCCACAGAAGCTACTGGTAAATGCATTTTGAACTGAACTTTGTGTAAACTAGTTCACATAGCAGGAGAACCATACCAGGAAACTTTAACCACAGTTTAAGTTTAATCCTCTCTGAAGTTTAGAAACTTCCATGAGTAGGTATTGGTTCTCAAAAGTAGAGCTTTTTCGTATTTTCTAGTTTAAAAGTAGAAGATGGTATGGTTTACTGAAGTCCTTCTGTATCAGAGCAGTCTTCTGAGAAAGGGCAGCTTTGATTAGCTTTGGCTTTGCCCCATATCCTGGGGAAAAAAATCTATACTTAGGAATAACAGTAATGTAAACCAACATTTGGGCTTCCCTGGTGCCTCAGTCTGTAAAGCATTCACCCTCAATGCAGGAGAACCAGCTTCCATCCCTGGGTTGGGAAGATCCCCAGGAGAAGAGCATGGCAACCCATTCCAGTATTCTTGCCTGGGAAATCTCNGAAAAAAATCTATACTTAGGAATAACAGTAATGTAAACCAACATTTGGGCTTCCCTGGTGCCTCAGTCTGTAAAGCATTCACCCTCAATGCAGGAGAACCAGCTTCCATCCCTGGGTTGGGAAGATCCCCAGGAGAAGAGCATGGCAACCCATTCTAGTATTCTTGCCTGGGAAATCTCCTGGACAGAGGAGCCTGGTGGGCTACAGTCCATGGGGTTGCAAAGAGTTGGACACAACTTAGCAACTGAACCACCACCAAACCAACATTTAGTGAGAATTCACTGTGAAACTTGGCCACAGATACACATCTTGCCAGTGACACGAGAATTTGAATCTCTTGCAAAACTATCATGCTTCGGACAGGGCCTTGCTTTGTTTCCTCTGCCCACGATTTGTAGCTCAGTAATCAAAACAATGGACCACGCTTCTTCTTCTTGTGGCAGTCCTTCTTTCCGTGACTCGCTCTCTAATTCTTTTGGGATCCGGCTCGTACATTTTAGTCCCTGTGGTTGAGTGTCTAGTACTGTTTTCTTGGACTCTCAGTAATTACATGTTGTTAGATCTCTTCTCCTCTTTTCTTTTCACTTTCACATCAGTGATGACTAGAAATAAATTCGTAGATTTTTTCCAGTCTGGGAGGGACCCCAGAAGACACTGATTTCAACTACTTGGCTGATAACTTGAAAATAACTTTTGCAGTTTCCTTGTCAAATGGTGATGTGAATATTCTTGAAGAGATCTATTCCATCTTTTGACTATTCTACTAGAAAACTCTATGTCAAGGTGCCCTCTTGCCTCTATAACTTCCATGCCTAGTTTTGGTTCTACTGATTATATGAAACCCAATTCCTCTTTTCAATAACNATGATCTGGGTAGTGAAGATTTTTTGGTACAATTCTTCTGTGTATTCCTGCCACCTCTTCTTAATATCTTCTGCTTCTGTTCGGTCCATACCATATCAAGCCCATCTTTGCATGAAATGTTCCCTTGGTATCTCTAATTTTCTGGAAGAGATCTCTAGTCTTTCCCATTTTGTTGTTTCCCTCTGTTTCTTTGCACTGATCATTGAAGAAGACTTTCTTATCTCTCTTTGCTATTCTTTGGGACTCTGCATTCAAATGAGTGTATCTTTCCTTTTCTCCTTTGCTTTTCACTTCTCTTCTTTTCATAGCTTTTTGTAAGTCCTCCTCAGACAGCCATTTTTCCTTTTTGCATTTCTTTTTCTTGGGGATGGTCTTGATCCCTGCCTCCTGTACAGTGTCACGAACCTCCGTCCATAGTTCGTCAGGCACTCTGTGTATCAGATCTAGTCCTTTAATCTATTTCTCACTTCCACTGTATGATCATAAGGGATTTGATTTAGGTCAAATCCCACTCCATACCTGAATGGTCTAGTGGTTTTCCCTACTTTCTTCAATTTAAGATTACTGAATTTTTCAGTAAGGAGTTCATGATCTGAGCCACAGTCAGCTCCCAGTCTTTTTTTTTTTTTTTTTTTGCTGACTGTATAGAACGTCTCCATCTTCGGCTGCAAAGAATATAATCAATCTGATTTTGGTATTGAACATCTGGTGATGTCCATGTATAGAGTCTTCTCTTGTGTTGTTGGAAGAGGGTGTTTGCTATGACCAGTGTGTTCTCTTGGCAAAACTCTATTAGTTCTTGCCCTGCTTCATTCTGTATTCCAAGGCCAAATTTGTCTGTTACTTCACGTGTTTCTTGACTTTCTACTTTTGCATTCTAGTCCCCTATGATGAGAAGGAGATCTTTTTTGGGTGTTAGTTATAAAAGGTCTTGTAAGTTTTCACAGAACCATTCAACTTCATCTTCCTCAGCCTTACTGGTCTGGGCATAGACTTAGATTACCGTGATATTGAATGGTTTGCCTTGGAAACGAACAGAGATCATTCTGTCATTTTTGAGACTGCACCCAAATACTGCATTTTGGACTGTTTTGTTGACTGTGAGGGCTACTCCATTTCTTCTAAGGGATTCTTGCCCGCAGTAGATATAATGGTCATCTGTGTTAAATTCACCCATTCTAGTCCATTTTAGTTCACTGATTCCTAGAATGTCGACATTCACCCTTGCCATCTCCTGTTTGACTACTTTCAATTTGCCTTGATTCATGGACCTAACATTCCAAGTTCTTATGCAATATTGCTCTTTATAGCATCAGACCTTACTTCAGTCACTAGTCACATCCACAACAGGGTGTTGGTTTTGCTTTGGCTCCGTCTCTTCATTCTTTCTGGAGTTATTTCTCCACTGATCTCCAGTAACATATTGGGCACCTACCAACCTGGGGAGTTCATCTTTCAGTGTCCTATCTTTACGCATTTTCATACTGTTCATGGGGTTCTCATGGCAAGAATACTGAAGTGGTTTTCCATTCCCTTCTCCAGTGGACCACATTTTGTCAGAACTCTGCACCATGACCCATCTGTCTTGGGTGGCCCTACACTGCATGACTCATAGTATCATTGAGTTAAACAAAGCTGTGGTCCATGTGATCAGTTTGGTTAGTTTTCTGTGATTGTGGTTTTCAGTCTGTCTGCCCTCTGATAGAGAAGTATAAGAGGCTTATGTAACTTCTTGATGGGAGAGACTGTCTAAGGGGGAAACTGGGTCTTATTCTGATGGGTGGGGCCATGATCAGTAAATCTTTAATCCAATTTTCGGTTAATGGCTGGAGCTGTATTCCCTCCTTGCTATTTACTTCCCTGGTGGCTCAGATGGTAAAGCCTCTGCCTGCAATGGCAAAGACCCGGGTTCAATCCCTGGGTTGGGAAGATCCCCTGGAGAAGGAAATGGTAACCAACTCCAGTACTCTTGCCTGGAAAATCCCATGGACGGAGGAGCCTGGTAGGCTGTAGTCCATAGGGTTGCAAAGAGTCGGACACGACTGAGCAACTTCACTTTATAAACTATGGTGGAGGTAATGAAAATAATGGTGACCTCCTTCAAAAGATCCCATGCATGTACTGCTACACTCAGTGCCCCCAACCTCAGTGCCACAGACCTTTGCCTCTGCTGGAGACTCTTGGACACTCACAGGCAAGTCTGGGTCAGTCTCTTGTGGGGTCACTGCTCCTTTCTCCCGGGTCCTGGTCCACACAAGCTTCTGTTAGTGCCCTCCAAGAGTCTATTTTCCAGTCCTGTGTAAGTTCTGGCAGCTCTCTGGTAGGGTTAATGGTGACCTATTCCAAGGGGGCTTATGCCATACCCAAGTCTGCTGCACAGCAGCATACCCACAGACCCATACCTCCTCAGGAGACACCCAAACACAGAGAACCATAAACCATAAACCTTCCCTAATCTAAGAGTTTCAAATGCTCTCTCAGTTTCTATGCAGGAAAGACTTAGTTGCCCTAAATATTTTGGGACGTTTTCAAATATCTAGTTGAACTCTGTATCACTTTAGTAGAAATCCTCATTTTTCTCTTCTAAGAGCTTAGAGATTGATAGTATTTTTTTCCTCCTTTTTGATAAGGAAGCCAGGAAGCCTTTGTTGTTGTTGTTGTTGTTTTAAGAGGGCTATAACTTTAAAAATAATGTCTGTGTCTCTAAATATTCAAGCAGATTCCTCCCATTTAGATGTTTTCCCCCACTTTTGAAAATGGGGAATTAGCTGCTCTGGCTACTGAACTGGAGAAGGCCGTCTCTACATCTCTTCTTACTTTTCTAACATTGAGTAACATGGAAACAGACAGTATTACTTAAATTAAAGTGAAAGTGAAAGAAAGAAAGGGAAGTCGCTCAGTCATGTCCGACTCTTTGCAACCCGTGGACTATAGCCCACCAAGCTCCTCCATCCATGGGATTCTCCAGGCAAGAATACTGGAGTGGGTTGCCGTTTCCTTCTCCATTTACTTAAACCAACATCCAACCTTTGTAACTGCAAACATGAGGACAATCTGCTAATTACTGTTTTCTTTTGCCATGACACCAATCTCTGTGTATCTAACTCAGAAGGCAGAGATCACAACAGCCCTGGATTCACACAGTGAATTTCCAGCTACTTAAAAAAAAAAAAAACCAATAGTTGATTTATAAAAATAAGCTCCATTCCAGAATTTCAAGCGTCTAACCTTTGCAAAAAGCTAGATGCAAGTAAAAACTATGAATTGTCTATTCAGAATTGCTCAGAGTTTAATAGATGGCCCAGTGCTTTCTGAGCATCTGTCCTTTCTGAGTGGTCTGGAGAAGGCAGGTAGGATCCTAGAATCACAGATAATGAGTCAGATAAAAATATCGTAGGTGTGTCAGAGACACGTAGAGCTCACCAAGCATTAATATACTCCTGTCCTTTCCCCAGCCTTTGTTGCAACTAAGGTTAAAGACATATGACTAGTTTTGGCCAATGAAATGTGAGCAGAAGTTCCTTGTGTCACGTTCGGGCTAAGAAATCGAGATGGTTTGCTTCCTTCATTTCTTTTTACCACCCCACCACCACACACATACACAGTTCCAGATTGTATAACTATAAGATAGAGGAGAGTGACTGTGAGACAGAAATAAATTTGTACTGAGTAAAGAGTCTGAGATTTGGAATTTGCTATTGTAGTAGCTAGCATTGCTTTAGTTGCTAAGTCGTATCTGACTCTTGCAACCCGATGGACTGTAGTCTGCCAGTCTCCTCTGTCCATGGGATTCTCCAGGCAAGAATGCTGGAGTGGATTGCCATGTCCTCCTCCAGGGGATCTTCCCTGCCCAGGAATTGAATGCTGGTCTCCTGCACTGCAGGCAGATTCTTTGCCAACTGAGCTACAAGGAAAGCATTAATTACCCTAACAGAATATGTGATACTCCTTACGTTATTGGAAAAGCTGGGGATATTGTCTAGATTAAGAAATCACAGATCTGACTTTGAATCAAAATCGACTTGGAGAGTTTTAGGAAATTCACATTTCTGGGACCCATGTAACAATTTTAAGTTCAAATTTATGGGGAGGGCATGTAAATCAACATTTTTAAAATCAAGCTCCCCAATAATTCTAGACACTTCTTTCAAATCTGAACTTCTACTCTATGACATGAAAGTCCCTCTAATTATTTTCTGAAGTGATGAGGAAAATTTAAAATGATCAGAGAGAATCAGAGGATTTAGATCTAAAACAGAATCAACAAACTGTAGACCCAAGGGCCGAATCTTGTCTTCAGTCTGCTTTTGCAAATAGTAATAAAGTTTTATTGGAACACAGTCACACTCTGGTTTACATATTATCTATGGCTGCTTCCACTATACAGGCAGAGTTGGATGGTTGCAACGGTGATGTTATATTCACTCTCTGGCCCTTACTGAAAAGGCCTTTGGACTGCTGACCTATATGCCTGTCTCTGTGCTTGAAAAAGTTAGGAAGTCTTGATTTGGCCTCTCCCATAAGTGGAAGACTCAGATTCTCAGCATTCCTGGTAAGTGTAGGAAAGGTCAGTCGGGGAAACTTATTTCACTTTTAGAGCAACTGCACCTTATGATATCTCCGTGCTCCATGGGTTAGTTTAGAGTCATGCAAATTCTCCTGCTGTTTCATAATCTGTGGAACAACCAGAAACACAGCCACAAGAAGACAGTTATTTTAATTGAATCTAGAACGAGCTGGATGATATTTGTAGGGAAAAAAATCATAGTTTCCAAATGTATTTGGATTCTTGTAGTTCTTTCTTACTACAAATACAGATATGACACAGGATTAATATTTAATGGGACCCATTCTGTTTATATCTTTCATTCATGCTTAAATTATATCAAGGGCTTGGTACAACCCCCTCATCTAAAATGATCTATATTTAAATTAAATATAAATTTTAAAGCTGTCCAGTCCAGGAAACTCAAATTTAAAATGCAATTCTAGGGAAATGGCTATGTTAACCAGCTCCAAATGCAGATTTAAGTTGAAGATCCTTCAGCTCAGTGCGTCATCACTGTGGCTTCCCTTTCTTTCCCCTCCACTTGCCCAGTAACACACTATCAATCAGAAGCCTAGTGAATCACAGCAGAGAAACGGAATAGTCTTGCTTTTCAGTGAACGGGAGGGGAATTTTGTCTTCTGGCTAGATGGTCTGTGGTATTGCTCAGTGAAGAAAAGAAAAATGAGCCTAATAGATGAATCACCAAAGAGCTTCACTGGGTCATTTTGGTGGCCTCAGGAGTCCTGATCAGCTCCGCTACAGAGTGAACGCTGGACTATAGCTGAAGATGCAGGAGCTTGGAGGCACGTGGTTTTCTTACACTTAGGGGAAAAAAGTTATGCTTGAGCTCTGTTCCCTCACAACTTTAATTTATGTAACTTCTTGGAGCTAGAAGAAAAAGCAAAGCAAAACATACAATTTCATTACACTCCCTAGGACGTAATTGGTAACATGTGCACCTAATTTTCATTACCCTTCTATTCACTTGTCGCTGGTTAATTGAGAGCGGCAGTCCCAATTAAACAACCCCTAGTAGCATGTAATAGCTAATTGTGAGCAGGTTAGAAGCCTTCTTTGTCTTTGAAAAGGTCTCTTAGCTCTCTAGGGCATGTCTGTTTTGGATTGAAGTCATAACTCGGTATCGGATGATTTAAATTCAAGAATGTCTTCTAATATTAAGATTTAAATAAATGAATTTACACTCCATGTCATATGTTTAGCAGGTGACTGAGACCATGTGCTCTTTATCCCACTTAGCAGAGAATTATAATGTGTAAGGGATTTCAATTAGGCCGTAACCAGCCTTGCTGCTAGGGGCAAAGAGTAGCGTGGTTAATATACCAGGCTAGAGCAAGAAGTGGGTTCATTTGGGTCACTGCAGTGACTTCTAATTGAATTCAGGTAATTTCTTCGAAAAAGAGTTCATGCTTCTCTTCTGTCTACTTCCAGCTCCAAAACTCCAGACCCAAACAGTTCTGATTTATGTAGTTATAATTTCCAAATTGCTGGGCTAAACAATATGTCTCTATGGCTACTGGGATCTATGAAAATGATCATGCGGTTCCGATGCAGATGAGGACACATTTTATTTGTGGTAACCATAGCTGTAGGATCCCCAGGATGGTTTCTAAACATTGTGTAGGCCAGTGGCGTCACT
The DNA here is from genome assembly GCA_006410615.1 of Neotragus moschatus. Taxonomy (NCBI): domain Eukaryota; kingdom Metazoa; phylum Chordata; class Mammalia; order Artiodactyla; family Bovidae; genus Neotragus; species Neotragus moschatus. The sequence continues at coordinate 979,059 of SJYA01000759.1, read as the reverse complement.
AAAAGATGCGCTATGATGGCTAAGTCTTTACAACACAGTTCTCATCAGTAGCCATGGGAATCGTGTGGGCGAGAGCCATAGCCCTCTTGGGTGAGCGTGCAGTGCTTCAGGGAATGCTTTACCGACAAAATGACATTTCCCTTTCCTTTATCTCAGAGCCAAATTTAAAATTCGGGAAAGTCATCTTTTCACTTTGAGATGACCTATAGATGAAGACGGACCTGACTGGGCAAACTGGCATAGCCCATTTCAAGATGCATCTCTGAGTTTCTTTTCCATCTTTTTCAAGCCTCTTTCCTTTGACCTCCTATGAGGAATGTATTCAGGGAGGTGAGTCACACTGGTCTGCTTCTGAACAGATCACCCAGCCTCTGTAACATCATTTTTGATTCAACTTCCTACTCTGTCTCCTTCGCTTTTCTCAGACTCATTTGCAATACACATAGGCAGAGCATAAGTGATGTATTTCCTTAAGGGGTCAGGGGAATCGAAGTTAAGAATCATATAATAATTTTCTGCCTGAGTTCTTATTCTTTTCTTATTTTTTTTTCAGATCTACAGCTAAAAGGAAACCCATAAGGTCAGTGTATTAGTTGAGCTTAGGTTCTGTCATGAATAATAGGGGCCCCAAAATATCACTGGCTCAAAGAAGATATATATTAATTTTTCTCTGATATAAAAGTATAGAAACAGAGGCCAAAATGATGGATTCTCAGTCATCGGGGACACAGGTTGCCTCCAGCTGTCCATCTCCTCAAAGTTGGTGAAATGGGTCTGTGACCCTCATCCTCACGGATGAAGCACAGCCCTTACTTTCAGGTTCCATGAAATAGGAAAGAGAAACAGGAAAGGACATGCTCACTGCCATTAAGAACACACCTCCAAAGTTACACACATGATGTCTGCTTATATTCCACAATTGAGACTTAATCACATAGTCACACTTATTTGCAGAGGAAGCCGAGAGACGTTTGGGCAGCCATGTACCTAGCTAAAATTTCTGGCTTCTAATAATACTGTTTTTCCAGTAGTCGTGTATGTAAGTGAGAGTTGGACTGTGAAGAAAGCTGAGCGCCGAAGAATTGATGCTTTTGAACTGTGGTGTTGGAGAAGACTCTTGAGAGTCCCTTGGACTGCAAGGAAATCCAACCAGTCCATTCTGAAGGAGATCGGCCCTGGGATTTCTTTGGAAGGAATGATGCTGAAGCTGAAACTCCAGTACTTTGGCCACCTCATGCGAAGAGTTGACTCATTGGAAAAGACTCTGATGCTGGGAGGGATTGGGGGCAGGAGGAGAACGGGACGACCGAGGATGAGATGGCTGGATGGTGTCACTGACTCGATGGGCGTGAGTCTGAGTGAACTCTGGGAGTTGGTGATGGACAGGGAGGCCTGGCGTGCTGCGATTCATGGGGTTGCAAAGAGTCGGACATGACTGAGCCACTGAACTGAACTGAATGATAAGGAAGAAGTGGAGGACACATTAAGAGACATCAAAAAATCTTCTACTGTGGTTTGTCCAGGTGAAAATCTAAAATGCTACATGCACCTTTTTCACACACAGAGTACACTCACCCCTCCCCCTGCCAAGAGATTCAGTTGAAAATTCCCACCCAGTTATAGAAGTCCAGGTTCAGAATTCAGGGTGATGCTTGGTCCCTCCTATGAGATCAGAATAAGGTTTCTTTCAGATCCCTGCTTTTCTGGTCTCATCAGTAGTAGTTACATTTTAACTGTAGCAAAACTCTGATTTGGAAAAGGAGAGAATGCAAATTCTGCTCAGTCATCGGGCTGTAGCAGTTATCAGATCCTGCTGGACTAGAGGAAAGAGGGAGTGAGGAGGAGTCAGTCTCCCACGTAGCCCATCTGGTGGCCCTGGGTTCTGACTTTCCGGGAGGAGCTCTCTTCCTCCGTGATCCTCCCTGACCACATCTGAAGCAGACTCTTGTAGTGTGCCCTCTTTCTCCAACTCCTTCCTGCTGGCGGAGGATTGGGTTTCCAGGGGTTGCTTTAGGGCTCAAATGATCACAAGCTTTGTCAGGCCAGGCTCGTGGTTTCTTTGGCAATACAATTCCCTCTCCAAACAAGTAAGTGTCTGGTCTGTTTGTTTCTGGTGAATATCCCTTTGAAGAAGCTGAGCTGAAGGACTCCTGTTCTTATGGTTTTTGAAACTAAAGCTTGTCTTTTACTTACATACTGGTGTGTTCTGTTTATCACTCTGTCTACCTATATTGATTTCCCAGGGCTACCATTAGGAAGCACCCCAGAGAGGGTGGCTTAAATAACACAAATTTGTTTCTCTGAAATTCCGGAGTCAAGAAGTCTAAGATCAAGGTGTCTGCAGCCTCTCCCTTTGGCTTCTAGACGACCATCTCCTCCCTGTGTCTTCCATCATGGTTTTCCCAATGTCGTGTGTGTGTGTGTGTGTACTTGGTCATGTCTGACTCTTTGCGACCCTATGGACTGTCACCCACCAGACTCCTCTGTCTGTGAGATTTCCCGGGCAAGAGTACTGGAGTGGGTTGCCATTTCCTCTTCCAAGGACTCTTCCCCACCCAGGGTTGAACTTGCACATCTTGCGCCTTCTGCATTGGCAGGCGGATTCTTTACTCACTGTGCCACCTGGGAAGCCTCCCTCCTGCACCATGGTCATATCTATATCCTAATCTTCTTGTCTTATAAAGACACCAGCCATACTGAATTGTGATCATCCTAATATCTTCATTTTAACTTAATTACCTCTTTAAATATTCTATCTCCAAATTTAGTCACATTCTGACATACTGGGGATTAGAACTTCAGCATATAAATGTAGGGGAGAAAATTCAGCCTCTTGGCTAACCATCCCGCTTACTTACCTAGAAAATGGGCTTGTTGGGAAGGCGACACCTAGGATGTGGTCTTTGTTACTAGGCTGACTTCCCCTATGTCAGAAAACTTTCATATGAGAGAAACTGAAAGCAGATGGATCTCCTGCTACGTCTATAATTCCCTTTAAAAGGGATTCAGTTTGGGCACAGAAGCAGTTGGCCTTTACATTCTTAAAAGGTTTCAGATTTAATAGGCTTTCACAAAAAAACTTAGATTGCAAACTTTAGGTAAAACTATGTTCACTCCCATTTCTGCAACTGGTTAGTTCTGAAAGTGAAAGTGTTAATTGCTTAGTCCTGTTTGACTCTTTGCGACTCCATGGACTATAGCCCGCCAGGCTCCTCTATCCATGACTGTAGCCCACCAGGCTCATTCTCCATGGAATTTTTCAGGCAAGAATACTGGAGTGGGTAGCCATTCCCTTCTCCAGAGGATCTTCCTGACCCAGGGATTGAATCTGGGTCTCCTGGATTGCAGGCAGATTTTTTTACCATCTGAGCCACCAGAGAAGGCCCTGGTTAGTTCTAGTTGGAGCTAATTTCATCCAAAATTCTTTACTAAAAGAGTCATGGACCAGCATTTTGAATTTTCAGTCATGTGGCCAAGGGCTACAAATTGGATTGGCTGAGTATCAGAAGAAGAGTTTTATCAGACATCAAGCTGTAGAGTAACTTGCTCACTGCTTGGTATCATGCTTTTAATTTAGTGCTAAACATTAGATCTGTTTGGCTATGACTTACAACAATTCAAAAATAATAGTGGCTTAAATAAGATTGAAGTTTTCTCTCTCTTAAAAGTCAAAGTGTAGCTAGCTTAGAGTTGCTAGAGGGCTTCCCTGGTGGCTCAGTGGTAAAGGAGCTGCCCACAGTGCAGGAGACAAAGATTCCATCCGGGGCTGGGAAGATCCCCTGGAGGAGGGCCTGCCCACCCACTCCAGTATTATTCCGGGAAAATCCTCTGGACAGAGGAGCCTGGTGGGCTATGTAAGTGGGGTCACAGAGTCGGACACAGCTGAAGAGACTGAGCACACGTCCATGGCTGGGCCATACTACAGATATCCAGGGCCCAGGCTGTGTCCAGTTTTCCACTCGATCATCTGTTGGGAGTGGTTCTTGCAAACATGGTCCTAACTGGTGCTCCTGGTGTTGCATCACGCTTCCAAGCAACAGGAAGGATAAAGAAGGAGCAGATCTTTTTCCTTTACAGACACATCTCAGCAGTTGTTCCTACAAGTTCTGCTTATATTCCATTCGCCAGAACTTTGTCACATGGCTTGCTCCTCCTTGGGAAGGAGTCTGGGAAACATCACTATATTGGAAGTTGTTAATTTTTAAAAACTGTTATCACTGGGGAAGTGGGGGAGCATAGATATTGGAGCACAACTAGATTCTCTCCTAGAACTAGAAAAGTGTTCTCTCTCTTGAATCCTACTTTCTGATGCTTCGCTGTGCTTTCTTCAACTATACAGCAGTAACTCTTGATGTTCACAGTGAGGCCATGAAGGACTAGCAGGAACCTGAATCTGTTTTGAACTCTTTTAAAATCAAATGTGTTTGGGGTTACATTTGTATTAGGGTACATTTGTGTGTGTGTTAGTCGCTCAATTGTGTCTGACTCTTTGCGACCCCATGAACTATAGACTGCCAGGCTACTTTGTCCATGGAATTCTCCAGGCAAGAATACTGAGGTGGGTTGCCATTCTCTTCTCCAGGGGATCTTCCCAACCCAGGAATGGAACCTGACTCTCCTGTATTGCAGGCAGATTCTTTAACCGTGTGAGCCACTAGGAAAGCCTTATTATTGCTAATCTTGCTAAAAAGTTAAAAAAAAAAAAACTACTAAAAACAAGCAAAATAAGACAAAATACAATCTGTTATGATTGACACAATCTAAGGGTGCATTTAGTGATATTTTAATTCCATCAAAATTGATACTTTTTGTAAGCAATAACTAACAATAATAAATACTATCTATTAAGAATTTGCCACATACTAGGTACTATGCTAAGCATTGCATGTATATTTTTCCATTTAGTCTTCCAAGAGCTGTAAAAATGGGTTTTGCTGGCACCATTGTTTACGTGAAGAGACTAAAGCTTGAAGGGCTTAAGTGACGTGCTCAAATAAGAGCACATGGCTCTTAAGTGATGGAGTTGGGATTTGTTACTTGTATGAGTGGCTTTAAAGCCTGATATATCTATCTTCTGAGTATGCTAGGGCAGTGGTTCTCAACAAGAGGCAATTTTTCCCACCAGGGCTGTTTTGGCAATGTCTAGAGGTATTTTTTATTGTTACAACTGGGAGACTGCTGCCCACATTGAGAGGTACCATGCCAAAACAGCTCACCATGCACAAGACGACCCTGTAAGCAATGAAGTATCTGGCCCAAAGTGTCTTTGGTGTCACAGTTGAGAAATCCTGAATTAAGCCCCACGACCTCACATTTGGTAGATGCCTTTGTCCTTACTAATGGGTAGCAGATGATTTATATCCATTTAGATGGTTAATCTCTGGAAACAGGGAATTTCCATTTCTGTGTAAAGGGCTAAAATTTTCTTAGTCAAGAGGGATCAGTTCTTCATTTTTGAGTGTAGCTGGTTTGGGGGAAAAGATTGAGTGTGGGGAGATGTGGGAACAGGGAAATTTACAGAAAGAGAATGCAAAAGAAATCTAGAAAGTAATTATTTTGCAGGTTGTACTTCTGAAATTTTTAACAGAACATGAAACTTTCATCCTAATTCAAAAGGAAATAAGTTATTAATCCACTGTCTTTTTTTTGAAAAGGCTACGCATAATAGGTATGCTTGGAACATGAGTCAACGTTCGATGTTACGTTAGGCGGTTAGGTGTTAGGCGGTTTGGTGCATGGATGTTAAATGTTGTAACTGCTTTAACATCAACAAGACAAACTTTCCTTTAAATAGGCATTTACTAAGTACTTAAAGGGACCAGAACTTGTCCTAGGCATCCCAGGTAGAGATGAACTAGGACTTTTTTTTACCCATAAGGGAACTATAGTTTACTGGAGAGAAACAGTCAGCAAAGCACTAGTCCTAATAGGAGGGCATTAAGGGATACAGTGGGGATCAGTGACAACAGAAGGGGATATAGTGGAGCTAAGTGTGGGGTACCATTGGCGTAGAGAGGAGAAAACATCTGTCACTGTGGAGCACGTAGAAAAGACAGTGACGGCTTTCCAGAGAAGGTGAGATTTTATCAATTCTTTATTTTAAAAAAATCTTATTGGAGTGTAGTTAATTTACAAAGTTGTGTTAGTTTCAAGTACACAGCACACATATGTGAATGCTGCTGCTGCTGCTTAGTCACTCAGTCGTGTGCCACCCGATGGACTGTAGCCCGCCAGGTTCCTCTGTCCGTGGGATTCTCCAGGCAAGAAGACTAGAGGGGGTTGCCATTCCCTCCTCCAGGGATCTTCCCGACCCAGCAATTGAACCCGGGTCTCCTGCATTGCAGGCAGATTCTTTACTGCTGCTGCCGCTGCTGCCGCTGCTAAGTCACTTCAGTCGTGTCCGACTCTGTGCGACCCCACAGACGGCAGCCCACCAGGCTCCCCCGTCCCTGGGATTCTCCAGGCAAGAACACTGGAGTGGGTTGACATTTCCTTCTCCAATGCATGAAAGTGAAAAGTGAAAGTGAAGTTGCTCAGTCATGCCCGACTCTTAGTGACCCCATGGACTGCAGCCTACCAGGCTCCTCTGTCCATGGGATTTTCCAGGCAAGAGTACTGGAGTGGGGTGCCATTGCCTTCTCCATATGTGAATATATATATATATATATATATATATATTCGTTCCTTTTAAGATTCTTTTCTCAAATAGGTTATCACAGAATATTGAGTGGAGTTCCCTGTGCCATGCAGTAGGTCCTTGTTGGTTACCTACCTTATATACAGTAGTGTGTGTATGTTCACCCCAAGCTCCTGATTTATGCCCCCACCACATTTCCCCTTTGATAACCATGAGATTGTTTCCAGTATCACTCAGATTTCTTTCTGTTTTATAAACATACATTTGTATCATTTTTTAAAANTATATATATATATATATATATATATATATTCGTTCCTTTTAAGATTCTTTTCTCAAATAGGTTATCACAGAATATTGAGTGGAGTTCCCTGTGCCATGCAGTAGGTCCTTGTTGGTTACCTACCTTATATACAGTAGTGTGTGTATGTTCACCCCAAGCTCCTGATTTATGCCCCCACCACATTTCCCCTTTGATAACCATGAGATTGTTTCCAGTATCACTCAGATTTCTTTCTGTTTTATAAACATACATTTGTATCATTTTTTAAAATTAGATTCCACATATGAATAATGTGGTATGATACTTACGTTTCTCTTCTGACTTACTTCACTTAGTGTGATAATCTCTAGGTCCATCCATGTTGCTGCAAATGGCACGGTTTCATTCTTTTTTATGGCTGAGTAGTGTTCCATTGTGCATGTGTACCACATCTTCTTTACCTATTATCAGGAACCGTAAGGAAGGCAGTAAGAAGGTGGAGGAGGGGAATTAGGGAATGAGAAAGACTAGACCATGTGGCACAACTGTTTAGTTTCTGCCTTGGAACCCAGCACACACTCTGAGGTACATCCGCTTCCCCCCTGACAAGGTGGCATCTTTTACTTGGCATATAATTTTCTTCTATTATACTTTTTGTATCTGAGGGCTTCCCAGGTGGCGCTAGGTGGTAAGCAACCCACCTGCCAATGCAGGAGATATAAGAGACCTGGGTTCAATCCCTGGGTTGGGAAGATCCCCTGGAGGAGGGCATGGCAGACCACTCCTGTATTCTTGCCTGGAGAATCCCATGGGCAGAGGAACCTGATGGGCTACAGTCAATGAGGTCGCAAAGAATCAGACACGACGAAAGCGACTTATACAACATGCGTACATCTGTCTTCTGGGGCTGTGTCTGCCTAGAGGGAAGATTTGTTGAGAATTAGCACTAATGTTTCCTTACACCCATGAAAAGGATGATTCAAAAGGTGTTGAATGCCGCACTTGTAAAGCCATGGTGGAGTGAAATGTCATGGCATAGCTTACAGGGAACAGAGTGGGACTTCAGGAGTTGTCAAAGCACCATCACTTTAGGCAGAGCAGTGGTAGTTACATGGAAGATAGATGGACTGATGCTTCGGGAGATGAGACTGAAGCCAGGGGTTCACTATAATGTCATTGGGGCAAATTTAACGTGGGATACAATGCCATAATTAGCTTTAATCCTTTGAAACTAACATTAATGAGGAGGTCATCTGCTATAAACATTTTACTGGCAGCAGGATATGAATCATAAATAGGCCAGATTTGGAGGGAACAGCCATATTATCCAAATACCCTTTTGGCACAAAGAATCAATAAAATGCTACATGCGTCTCTAAGGATTAGAAAGCTCCTGAGAAGACAGTTTAGTTTTCCCTTTACAAATTTTAACTTTACAAGATGTCTTCAGAATCTGGATTTCCCCCTAACTGTTAGGGGGAATTTATCATTTGTTAATGTGAGTGTGAAGTAGGAAAAAAATTAATGTGATCATGGGACATTTGTGATTTGGGAATTTTGAAAAAATTCAGTAACCGTTGCATACACTTCTGGATGATTAAAATTAGAAAAAATCTGAGAAATATTTTTCAACTTCTTGATTTTACAAATAAGAAATTGGAAGTCTAGAGACAGTGTGGGATTTGTCTAAGTTCACCATAACTATCTGGTTATCTGGGACCCGAACTGAATTTTTTGGCTTTAGTCCAGGCTTTTACTTTTTTAAATCTAAAAATTTAAACAACTGGTAGAGATTATTTCAATTTCATAGCAAATTTCCCCAGTTCCTCTGTCAAGTATTTCAAGGATATACTTCCTCTTAGTTTTGTCTATTTTAAACATTGGTTTGCTTATGTTTTGGTGGTTTTCTTCTTATTCTTGAAAGATCTAAAAATTCCTGTGGATTCTCTTGTACTTGTTAGAAAAAATGGGGAAATCTCTCTATAGTCAGAGAGGAGACCCAGTTGTAAATGAGAACATTTGTGAGATCAGACAAACTCTTAAATTCATGAATAAGTGTTTGATAACAAAATATTCTGCATTTCCTGCAGGATTGAGGTAAATAAGAAGTGCAGACAATGAAATAAAATAGCATGTTAAAGTCTCCTAAATATTTTGGAAAAGATTTCCATAAGACTTTGCAAAACAGTGTGTGATAAACTCATTCTTGACTACAAATAAGAATTACTATCCTTTGGCCCAAGAGGTATTTTCTCATAGTCAAATAGGGGGTGTTGCCACTTCATCTGACCGGATGTTTTATAAATCATAAATTCTGTGTCAGAGTGGGGCTCTTTCTTCTTCTAGAGTTCTTCAGGCTAGCCCAGGCTGGCTCCAGGGGCCACCCCCATAATTTTTGAATTTTTAAAAGATTGAGGCTAAGCGCTGTCATTGTTCCAACACAGCTCTTTTCTCCAACTCTTTTCTGGGTCAGCGTATTCAGCTTTTCCCAGACATCGCTTGGCCTCAGTAAGAGTCAATGACTCAAGTTTCTGTTGTATAAACAAGGTTTATACTTACTGCCTCAATTTGTGTTGCTAGGGTCTTTATTCACGGCATTTTGATCCATACTATGATCCATATCACATTGTTGTATGTTAAAATGTATGTTGTTTGGACTTTCAAAAATTTAGTTGGCTTCTGAATAAAGAGGCAAACTATCTGGACAGCCTGCCCTCCTCAATTTTGTGGAGCACGTTGCTAGTGGGCCTGCCTTATATTCACTATTCCTTTCTTGCGCTTTTATTGGACACGTGGCTTCCAGCATGAGGCTGCATTTCCCAGTCTCCCTTCTAGCTGGTCTGACCATGTGACTAAATTTGGCTAGTGAGCTGTGATCTGAAGTGTGTATGACTGATGAGTTTTGCAACTCAAAGGAGTCTGGTGTGTTCCTTGCCCTGCCCTTCTCACTGCATGGATATTACCCAGAACTCAGAGGCGGAAGCTATGTCTTGATGATGAAGGCAGAGCTGTCCTGTCAGCCCTGCCCCATCTCCCTCCAATCTACTACGTGAGAAAGAGATGATTTCTGAGTTACTTAAGTCACTGTATTCCAGGTATTTTTGTTATGTTAGCTAAGCCTTGTCCTAATTAATGTACTTTTTCATACTGTTCCTGGGGTTCACTAAGAACGTGGCTTCCAGTCCCATCATAGCAAATAGATGGGCAAACAATGGAAGCAGTGATAGATTTTATTTTCTTGGGCTTCCAAATCACTGCAGATGGTGACTGTAGCCATGAAATTAAAAGATGTTTGTTCCTTGGAAGAAGAGCTATGATAAACCTAGGCAGTGTATTAAGAAGCACAGACATTACTTTGCCGACAAAGGTCCATCTAGCCAAAGCTACCACTTCTCCAGTAGTCATGTATGGATGTGAGAGTTGGACTATAGAGAAAGCTGAGCACTGAATTGATGCTTTTGAACTGCGGTGTTGGAGAAGACTCTTGAGAGTCCCTTGGACTGCAAGGAGATCCAACCAGTCAATCATAAAGGAGATCAGTTCTGAATATTTACTGGAAAGTGAAAGTGAAGTTGCTCAGTCATGTCCGACTCTTAGCGACCCCATGGACTGCGGCCCACCAGGCTCCTCCGTCCATGGGATTTTCCAGGCAAGAGTACTAGAGGAGGGTGCCATTGCCTTCTTTACTGGAAGGACTGATGCTAAAGCTGAAACTCCAATACTTTGGCCACCTAATGCAAAAAACTGACTCATTGGAAAAGACCCTGATGCTTGGGATAATTGAAGGCGGGAGGAGAAGGGGACGACAGAGAATGAGATGATTGGGTGGCATCACTGACTCAATGGACATGAGTTTGAGCAAGTTCCAGGAGTTGGTGATGGACAGGGAGGCCTGGCGTGCTGCAGTCCTTGGGGGTCACAAAGAGTTGGACACGACTGAGCGACTGAACTCAACTGAATTAATAAACCTTGTTAGGGTGTTTAAAACCATTTCAAACCATTTATGCCTGAATGAATAGGAGGTTGTGGAAACATCTGTAGCAACAATAAGGAAAAATAAAGTACCCTTCAAGAGGATATCTACAAGACAGAGTTGTTCCCAGCACAACTGCTGAATGAGAACTCGATAACAACTCTACACAATCTCAGAAGTTCACCTCTCTCCAGTTTTGTCTTTGAGGAATTTGATGTTGCTATTCAGCCACTAAGTCGAGGAATTTGTTACCTAAAGTAAACCAGGCCCTAAGTGTTTCCTCCTGAGAAGGCAATGGCACCCCACTCCAGTACTCTTGCCTGGAAAATCCCATGGATGGAGGCGCCTGGTAGGCTGCAGTCCATGGGGTCGCTAAGAGTCAGGCATGACTGAGCGACTTCACTTTCACTTTTCATGCATTGGACAAGGAAATGGCAACCCACTCCAGTGTTCTTGCCTGGAGAATCCCAGGGATGGCGGAGCCTGGTGGGCTGCCGTCTATGGGGTTGCACAGAGTTGGACACGACTGAAGCGACTTAGCAGCAGCAGCAGCAGCAAGTGTTTTTTCAGGCTGTAAGCCTCTCAGCTGATGATACTGTAGTGGCTTCTGAAACTAGAATATGTTTAGAAACAATTTGGGGGAGAGAAAATCAACATCTAAAGTAGCCGTGAGAGAGAATGGAGTGGGAGTTTGGGGGACAATGGATACATGTATATATATGGCTGAGTCTCTTCACTGTTCACCTGTGAACAGTTCAACCTTCACAACATTTTTTTGTAAATTGGCCACATCCCAATACAAAGTAAAAAGTTAAAAAAAATAAAGTAGCCAATAGAGGAACTTCGCTGGTGGTCCAGTAGTTAAGAATTTGCCTCACAATCTGAGTTTGATCCCTGATCAGGGAACTAAGAACCCACATGCCGTGGAGCAACTAAGCCCACAAGTAAAGAGTCTGTGTGCCACAATGAATGAACAAACACTTAAAGGACAAAGTAGCCAGGGGGTACCAGGTGCCAAGCGTAGTAGCCATGTCATAAAGGTTTCACTGAATCCCCGCTAATGTCCTATAACTGATGTTTTCATTCATTGTTTGCAGATGATGAAACATACTGTCCCCAAAATTGAGAAGCTCACTCAAAGTTACACAGTGAGAAGAAAAGCTGAGATTTGAACTCAAGACTTTAGAGGTCCAAGGATATGCTTTTTCTCATAGTAGTGGAAGTCTAAGGAAGGAAAGTCCCTAATTAGAAATATTAAAAAATAAGTTTGCATATCCCCAGGAACTCAGCAAAAAAATGTGATTTTTTGGTCTCCACTGCTGCCTGGTTTATATGCTCTCCTACTGGTATCCCACTCTTATGTGTTCTTTTTTGTTTTGGTCACGCTGTGTGTCATGCGAGATCTTAGTTCCCCAATCAGGGATCGAACTCATAGCCCCTTGCAATGGAAGCGTGGGGTTTTAACTGCTGAACTGCCAGGGAAGTACCGCTATACTTTATTTTCATAGATTAGCTCATCTTGATTTTTAGAAACATGGTGCTAATTAGGCTGATGCAATATCATTCCTTTAATAACACTGCCTTTAGACAGTGCTATACCAAAATGATTCTGGGTTTTTAAAGTCCTTCACAGTCCTTTGCAGAGTGATTCAATTCTTTCACAGACTTCACTGAATAGATATTCTTCCTTCAATGTGACATGAGTTCCTTATGCTGTAATTTGGATGCTTCCCGTGACCATCTCACAGAGCAAGGAAGAGCAGAAATACTTATTACTCTTTGAGAGTCCTTTCTGTTTTAGAAATTTATTTGTTACATTACCCCTTTCCTTTCCTTTGGAATAATAATCCAAGTTCCTTTAACCTGTCCTCATTTTCTTCATCTTGGATCTTTATGGGTTTGTTTGGACATAACTCTTCAAATTTAGGATTTTTTATTTGTGGAACCCAAGACTGGGGCAGTAGCAATTGATAATGTCTGTTGCTTTCTAGGTATTTACCACGGTGCTAAGTGTCGTGGTAGTATGCCATCTTGTTTAACCCTCCCCACCATTCTGTGAGCAAAGTATATTATTAGCTCTATTCTATAATGGAGGAAACAGACACTTACAGATATTAGTACTGTATCTGCTAAAATATGAGAGGAGATCATCTCCAAACGTACCCCTCAGAAAGGAGGGGACCACCTTTAGTTCAGTCTTCAAACAGTCTCTTGAATTATGTGGTGTTTCTTCAGCTTCTAAAGTCACATAGATCTGGGACTTCCCTGGTGGTCCAGTGACTAAGAATCCACCTTCCAGTGACGAGTTCCATCCCTGGTCAGCGAACTAATCTCACGTGCCCATGCGACAGCTAACCTGACATGCTGCAACAAAGACCTGATGCAGCCAAATAAATTTAAAAAATAAATAAAGTAACATAGGCCTGAGCAAAGACAGTCTCTTCAATAAGAGGCGCTGGGAAAACTGGACAACTACATGTAAAAGAAAGAAATCAACAATACCTAACACCATACACAAAAATAAGCTCGAAATGGATTAAAGACTTAAATGCAAGGCTGGACAGTATAAAACTCTTAGAGGAAAATATTGCCTGACATGAATCAGAGCAAGCTCATTTTCAAGCCACTGCCTAGAGTAACGAAAATTAATTAGGTTCCATTTGTTTATTTTTACAAAAATTAAAAAAAATAAACAAATGAGACCTAATTAAACTTAAAAGCTTTTACACGGTAAAGGAAATCATAAACAAAATGAAAAGACAACACTTGGTTTGGGAGACAATATTTGCAAATGAAGCAAGTGACGAGGAACTAATCTTTAAAGCATAGAAACAGCTCATGCAGCTAAAAACAAAAACAAAAACCCCCACAAACAACCCAATCAAAAAATGGACAGAAGACCTAAATAGACATTTCTCTAAAGAAGATACATGGATGGGCAACAAGCACATGAAAAGATGCTCAACATCACTCATTATTAGAGAGATGCAAATGAAGACTACAATGGGGTATCCCCTCACACTGGTCAGTTGGCCATCACCAAAAAGTCTGCAAACAATAAATGATGGAAAGAGTGTGGAGGAAAGGGAACACTCCTTCACTGTTGGTGGGAATGTAAGTTACCACACCCACTACGGAGAACAGCATAGAGGTTCCTAAAAAAACAAAATAGAACTACCATATGACCCAGCAATCCCACTCCGAGGCATATATCCAGAGAAAATTCATGATTTGAAAGGATGCATGTACGCTGATGCTCAGTGCAGCACTGTTTACAATAGCCAGGACATGGAAGCAGCCTAAACGTCCATCGACAGAGAGATGGACACAGCAAATGTGGCACATATACACAGTGGAGTATTCCTCAGCCATGTAAAGGAGTGAGAAAGTAACACTTGCAAAGACGTGCTGGACCTAGAGACTGTCATACAGAGTGAAATAAACCAGAAAGAGAAAGACAAATATCGTTTCTATATGGAGTCCAGAAAAATTTTATGGTATAAATGAAGTTAACTTCAAAACAGAGATATTGTCACAGATGTAGAGAACAAATTTATGGTTAAACAAATCTAAGGGAGGACAGCAGGATGTGGGGTGAACTGAGAGACTGGGACTGACATATATACACCGCTGCTGCTGCTGCTGCTGCTAAGTCACTTCACTATGTACAAAATAGATAACCAATGAGAATCTACTGTATAGCACAAGGAACTTGACTCACTGCTCTGTGTTGACCTAAATGGGAAGGCAATTGACGAGAGTGGGTATATGTATGCATATGACTGATTCAATCTGCTGTACAGCAAGGAACTCACACAACATTGTAAAGCAGTTATACTTCAAAAAAATTAATACAAAATAATAAAAATGAAAATAATAGAATAAATGAGAACAAAATTAAGTCACATAGGCCTAAGATGACTTCAGAAAATTTTGGTCTCAAAACTTATAGATACTACCTGCAGAACACTTAAAAAAGGAGGCAAAGAAATTCAACAGAGATTTATTCATTTTTTTGTGATGGGTGTGGGTAGAGTGGTGACCTCATAATTGCAAGGATTGAATGTCATCATAAGCAGCCTTTAAACAGAAGCCTTTCAAGAAAAAAAAAGAGGCCTTTCAAAAGCAGGAAATCAGTTATTAGACTACATTCAATGAACACAACAGCACACATGTTCACCTACAGGATGGATGAACAAAGCGTTTTAATGTGTGAACAGTAATTGCGTTTTGGGATAAGATTTCTGATGACACGTGTGCATGTTCAGTTCCTCAGTTATCCGACTGTTTGTGAGCCCTAGACTGTAGCCCATCAGACTCCTCTGCTCATGGGATTCTCCAGGCAAGAATACTGGAACAGGTTGCCATTTTCTCTTCCAAGACAGCATCCAACAACCCATCAATAAAAATGGTGGTGATGCAGATGCTGATACTGTACATCAAGAAGTTGAAGAAAACTGTTTTGTAAAATGAGAATGGAAAAAAAAAATCCTAAATGGAGGTTTCTATGATTTTAAGTACTTATATGACTAAATTAATACATTAAATATTATAAGCAGACATTTGATTATTTCATCGATATTTCTAAAAGTTTACACACTCCTGAGAGGGAGAAAACTTTTTTCCCCTTTATATATATATATATATATATATTTTACTGAAATATAGTTGACTTACAATGTTTCAGGTACACAGTAAGGTGATTCAGTTATACACATACACATAAATTATTTTTGAAATTATTTCCCAATATATGTTATTATACTATATTGACTATAGTTTCCTGTACTATACAGTAGACCTTTGTTGTTTGATGCATATCTTTTTTCTTTTATTATAAATCTAGCATTCTATTGATACTAAGTCAAGCAAATAGACTCAAAATGTCATAAATTTTTTAGTTAGGCAAAAATTCGTAAGTTTTCTAAAATATATGTATTATACATATTATTTATATATATGTATACAAAAGTTTTTCTACTGTGTTTGGTCAAGGCTTGAGAAAGAACACCAAAAAAAAAAAAAAAATAAAGAAGAGATGGAGAAACTGGAAAGCATAAACTAAATGAAATGGGAGCATTGAATATGCAATAGAAAAAGTGAAACAAACTAGGTAAAAGTAAAAGATCATCATATCTTAACCTTCTCCTCAGAAAAATGGAGGATGCCTAATAATCAGGAATGTATGGCACTTTATCCTGGTTCTTGTAACTAAAGATAGAATGGCTAAAGTTTGTGCTTCAATCTGATTCATGGACTCAGAGTGATTANGAATATGCAATAGAAAAAGTGAAACAAACTAGGTAAAAGTAAAAGATCATCATATCTTAACCTTCTCCTCAGAAAAATGGAGGATGCCTAATAATCAGGAATGTATGGCACTTTATCCTGGTTCTTGTAACTAAAGATAGAATGGCTAAAGTTTGTGCTTCAATCTGATTCATGGACTCAGAGTGATTACGTGTTATAATGGATTTCCTAAATCCTATTCTGAGGATTGATTACTTAGGAAGGCTTTTTTTCCTTCCCTTGCTTTTCTTTGGAACTCTGCATTCAGATGGATATATCGTTCCTTTTTTCCTTGCCTTTCGCCTCTCTTCTTTTCTCAACTATGTGTAAGGCTTCCTTAGACAACCATTTTGCCTTTTTGCAATTCTTTATCTTGGGCACGGGTTTGATCATGGCCTATGTGTTGTGAATCTCTGTCCATCCATAGTTCTTCACACACTCTATCAGATTTAATCCCTTGAATATATTTCTCACTTCCACTGTATAATTGTAAGGGATTTGATTTAGGTCATACCTGAATGGTCTAGTGGTTTTCCCTACTTTCTTCAATTTAAGTATGAAATTGGCAATAAGGAGCTCATGATCTGAGCCATAATTACCTCCCAGTCTTGTTTTTGCTGACTGTATAGAGCTTCTCCATCTTTGGCGGCAAATAATATAATCAGTCTGATTTTGGTGTTGACCATCTGGTGATGTCCGTGTGTAGAGTCTTCTCTTGTGTTGTTGGAAGAGGGTGTTTGCTATGACCAGTGCGTTCTCTTGGCAAAACTCTGTTAGCCTTTGCCCTGCTTCATTTTGTACTCCAAGGCCAAACCTGCCTGTTACTCCAGGTGTTTCTTGACTTCCTACTTTTGCATTATAGTCCCCTATGATGAAAAGAACATCTTTTTTTGGGTGTCAGTCCTAGAAGGTCTTGTAGGTCTTCATAGAACTGTTCAACTTCAGCTTCTTCAGCCTTACTGGTTGAGGCATAGACTTGGATTACCGTGATGTTGAATGGTTTGCCTTGGAAATGAACAGAGATTATTCTGTCATTTTTGAAGTGAAAGTGTAAGTGAAGTCATTCAGTAGTGTCCGACTCTTTGTGACCCTATGGACTGTAGCCTATCATGCTCCTCCATCCATGGGATTTTCCAGGCAAGAATACTGGAGTGGGTTGCCATTTCCTTCTCCAGAGGATCTCCCCAACCCAGGGACTGAATCTGGGTCTCCCACATTGTAGGCAGATGCTTTACCATCTGAGCCACCAGGGAAGTTGGTTTTTGAGACTGCACCCAAATACTGCATTTTGGACTCTTTTGTTGACTATGATGGCTACTCCATTTCTTTTAAGGGATTCTTGCCCACAGTAGTAGATGTAATGGTCATCTGAAATAAATTCGCCCATTCCAGTCCATTTTAGTTCCATGATTCCTAAAATGTCAACATTCACTCTTGCTATATCCTGTTTGACCACTTCTAATTTATCTTGATTCATGTGTGTAACATTCCAGGTTCCTATGCAGTATTGTTCTTTACAGCATCAGATCTTACTTCCATCACCAGTCACATCCACAACAGGGCATTGTTTTTGCTTTGGCTCAGCCTCTTCATTCTTTCTGGAGCTATTTCTCCACTCTTTCCTAGTAGCATATTGGACACCTACTGGCCTGGGGAATTCATCTTTCAGTGTCATATCCGTTTGCTTTTGTATACTGTTCATGGGGTTCTCAATGCAAGAATTCCGAAGTGATTTGCCATTTCCTTCTGCAGTGGACCACATTTTGTCAGAACTCTCCAACATGATTGGGGAAGGCAATGGCACCCCACTCCAGTACTCTTGCCTAGAAAATCCATGGATGGAGGAGCCTGGTGGGCTGCAGTACATGGGGATGCTAAGAGACAGACATGACTGAGTGACTTCACTTTCACTTTTCACTTTCATGCATTGGAGAAGGGAATGGCAACCCACTCCAATGTTCTTGCCTGGAGAATCCTGGGGACAGGGGAGCCTGGTGGGCTGCTGTCTATGGGGTCACACAAAGTTGGACACGACTGAAGTGACTTAGCAGCAGCAGCAGCAGCTCCAGCATGACCCATCCATCTTGGATGGCCCTTCTCAGCATGGCTCATCATTTCATGCAGTTAGACAAGGCTGTGATCCATGTGATCAGTTTGGTTAGTTTTCTGTGATTGTGGCTTTCAATCTGTCTGCCCTCTGATGACAGTATGGACCTAACAGAAGCAGAAGATATTAAGAAGAGGTGGCAAGAATACACAGAAGAACTATACAAAAAAGATCTTAATGACTCACATAACTGTGATGGTGTGATAACTTGCCTAGAGCCAGACATCCTGGAGTTTGAAGTCAAGTGGGCCTTAGGAAGCATCACTATGACCAAAGCTAGAGGTGGTGATGGAATTTCACTTGAGCTATTTCAAATCCTAAAAGATGATGCTGTGAAAGTACTGCACTCAATATACCAGCAAATGTGGAAAACTCAGCAGTGGCCCAGGACTGGAAAAGGTCAATTTTCATTCCAATTGCAAAGAAAGGTAATGTCAAAGAATGCTGAAACTACTGCACAATTGCACTCATCTCACATGCTAGCAAAATAATGCTCAAAATTCTCGAAGCTAGGCTTCAACAGTAGGTGAACCGAGAATTTCCAGATGTTCAGGTTGGATTCAGAAAAAGCAGAGGAATCTGAGATGAAATTGCCAACAAACATTGGATCATAGAAAAAGAAAGAGAATCCCAGAAAAACATCTACTTCTGCTTCACTAACTACGCTAAAGCCTTTGCTGTGTGGATGACAACAAACTGTGGAAAAGTCTTCAAGAGACAGGAATACCAAACCACCTTATTTGCCTCCTGAGAAACCCGTATGCAGGTGAAGAAACAACAGGTAGAACTGGACATGGAACAATGGACTGTTTTTAAATTGGGAAAGGAGTACATCAAGGCTGTAGATTGTCCCCTGCTTATTTAACTTCTATGCAGAGTACATCATGTAATTTGCTGGGCTAGATGAAGTACAAGCTGGAATCAAGATTCAGTTCAGTTCAGTTCAGTTCAGTCACTCAATCGTGTCCGACTCTTTGCAACCCCATGAATCGCAGCACTCCAGGCCTCCCTGTTTACTGGGAGAAATATCAATAATCTCAGTTATTCAGATGACACGACCATTATGGCAGAAAGCAGAGAGGAATGAAAGACCTTCCTGAAGAAAGTGAAAGAGGAAAGTAAAAAAGTTGGCTTAAACTCAGCATTCTAAAAACTAAGATCAAGCCATCTGGTCCCATCACTTCGTGGCAAATAGATGGGGAAACAATGGAAATAGTGACAGACTTTATTTTTTTAGGCTCCAAAATCACTGCAGATAGTGACTGCAGCCATGAAATTAAAAGATGCTTGCTCCTTGGAAGAAAAGCTATGACCAACCTAGACAGCATATTAAAAAGCAGAGACACTACTTTACTGCCAAAGGTCTGCCTAGTCAAAGCTATGGTTTTTTCAGTAGTCATGTATGGATGTGAGAGTTGGACCATAAAGAAAGCTGAGCACCAAAGAATTGGTGCTTTTGAACTGTGTGGTGTTGGAGAGTCCCTTGGATTGCAAGAAGATCAAACCAGTGAATCCTAAAGGAAATCAGTCTTGAATATTCATTGAAAGGACTGATGCTGAAGCTGAAACTCCAATATTTCAGCCACCTAATGCAAAGAGCCAACTCTTTGGAAAAGACCCTGATGCTGTAAAGATTGAAGGCAGGAGGAGAAGGGGACGACAGAGGATGAGATAAACTGGATAGACATGAATTTGAGCAGGCTCTGGGAGTTGGTGATGGACAGGGAAGCCTGGCATGCTGCAGTCCATGGGGTTGCAAAGAGTCGGAGATGACTGAGCAACTGAACTGAACTGAACTGATTCTGAGGAGCGTTGTCTGTCTATTTGTGCTTCTGAATTTTCTTTCTTATTTGTATTCTTACCAAAGTTGGTAGATGGGATATATCAAGGCTCTAAGAATTAAATGCCCCATGGGTCTGTGTTTATTAGGTACTGTCATGAGGGAGGCTTCCAGTGTGTCCTCAGTAATGAAGGTTAAGATTACTTTTCCCTCTTTTGTCCTTCTGTTCAGTAGCTCCTTTTTATACTTAAAGAGTAGAGGTTTTCTTTCTGGAATGATTTTTTTCCCCACATCCTCAGCCCACAGTGGAGAAGATGAATCCACCTCCAGGAATTCCACTTCCAGGAGTAAGTATTTCTGACCCATTATGATGTAAACCTTACCCAGACCTCTAGCTCATATAACCTCTCTGCCCTGGCTTCTCATTTGGAGAACAGGGTCATAGATACTTTATAGTTGCTTCTCCTTTTTGTGCAATTCTGTACCCCTCCCCAATCCCGACCAAAAAAAAAAAAAAACTCTGGAAGATATTTCAAGTGATGCTTAAGCAATATCCTTCTTGCCTTAGGATGAGTAATTATACATGATGGAAAACACATGAAAGTATCTTATAAGGTTATTAGTTCCCTCCTCTCCCTTCACATACCCCTACCATCCATTCCCATGCCTTTTGTTCAAAGTTAAAAGCAACTGATATAAAGTATGTGATACAACTTCTTGGTCTAAAGCACAAAATACTTTTTTTCCCCCCATCTCTTGCTACAGGCTACGAGAATTGCCTTTATTCTTTCTATAGGAAACTGACTTTTCCTCTTCCTCTTGGTTGAACTCTACATGAAGGAAGCCAATTTACTGGGCCAGTGGCAGTTACTTGGATGTTCAGACATATGGTCCACAAACTGCTTCATTCTGTTTTAAATCAGTTCCTCCTGATGGGCTCCATTCTTTCTGCCCTTTATGCCACAGGTGAAGTAATGAAGATGCTTATTGTGGCTTCCTGTTAATATTCCAAGGCCTGAGGCTCCGAACAGCAGGATGTCTGTTCTCCAGCTGTTTTTCCAACAGGAAGGAGGGATAAAATAAACAAAGGGTACACAGTAGTCCACTGAAACCACAGGTAATCCACAGCTACACTGGAAACAATTCAGGATTGCTATACTGGTCCACCATCACAGGTTTCCATCAGCAGAGGCAGCTTCAAGATACTTTGGGGATAGTTTGTAGCTTCTTTCAAGTCCTTCATATCCAGAGTGCAGCTAACTGGTCAACTCCAGATCTGGACCAATGAGTACTAACTCTCTTGCTGTTCAGTGATTTTTAGGCAGAATTCTGTGAAGTGGGATGGGGCAATCATGGTTATAAAGAGGCACACATTGCACACACATACCAGTTTCGTCTTAAACCTGAATTTAAAATATATCTGAATTGACAAGCCCTTCAAAATGAGAATTGGTGTAATATTCTTGCTAATGTCTTAAGACTTAGTATTAGAAGATATTGTTTCTCCAGACACCTAAATGTAATCCAGCCAACTGAACTAAGCAGAATTCTTATTACATGACTTGCCTTTTTTAGTGATGTGGAAAATGTGAATAATATGCCAGCTTCATGTGAAAGGTTTATTGAAGAAGGACCTATGCCCGATTCATGAGCCAATTCTGTATAGATATATAACTCTGGTGTCCAAAACTAGTTTCTTTCTTTGATATGGTCTTGATGACTTGGAACCTAGAGCAATAGATACCACATAAGGGCAAAATCTGTTGTTAATGCATAGCCAAGCATCTGACTATTATTCTCAATGTTCCTAACAATGTATCTTCAAGGGAAGATAAATTCACCTCTTGGTCATCTATAAAATCTTAATCCTAAACTTTTGAAATCCTGCAAATGAATTCCCAAAGGCTATTTTCTTCTTAGCAACGTATACATTTATTCTTCTCAATGAAAGCAACTCTTAGTACAGGGCCAAATATAGTTTGAAATGAAACTGAAACTGGATTAAACAAGTCATGCAAAGTCACAGGCTTGAATGGCCATAGACACTGTCAATGGTGTTGAAATGAATTTATCAGGCCAGTCATGCTTACCTGCCTGATGGTAACCATCAGTTCATTTCAGTTTAGTTCAGTCACTCAGTCATGTCCAACTCTTTGCGACCCCATGAATCGTAGCATGCCAGGCCTCTCTGTCCATCACCACCTCCCGGAGTTCATTCAAACTCACGTCCATAGAGTCAGTGATGCCATCCAGCCATCTCATCCTCTGTCGTCCCCTTCTCTTCCTGCCCCCAATCCCTCCCAGTATCAGGGTCTTTTCCAATGAGTCAACTTTTCTCATGAGGTGGCCTATGTATTGGGGTTTCAGCTTTAGCATCAGTCCTTCCAATGAACCATAGACATACTCAAATGCTATTTCATCATAGTTCTTTATTATACTTAGAACTTGTTTCCAACCATATGGTACTACTTTTCTTATTTTATTCTCCTATAGCCATCATTAAATAGGGAAAAATCAAAGTCTATTAGTGAGATTGTGTGAGAAGTTTGATGGATGATAAAGTTTAACTCAAAGATAAATGGATGCTTAAAAACTTTAATTTGCACATCATGGACTTAAATTCTGTAATTATTTTGAGAAAACATCTTTGGTTGAGAAACCTTTTTTTGCCAGTCATAACCAAGACTTCCGTTAGCAATCTCAATTTATTAAGAAAACCAACAACATGCTCCTTAGGTTAAGAAATAGGTGTCATTCATCCTACCATTATGATGTAGCAGAAAAAGTGCTGAGCTTGGAGCTGGCAGGACAGGGATGAACACTGTCTTGGCCTTCATGTATCCTCCATAGATATTGATCAGGTCTCTGGTCTGTAAGAAGTTACTGATCACTAGGTCTACCCAACAGTGTATGAGAGAGGGATGAACGATCCAGCTCCTGCCCTCAGGGAGCACACAGGCTGGCCAAGAATATAGACAGAAGTAAGGATTGCATTACAAAGGGATGAGTGTTGAGAAAGTTGCTGAGCATCCATTTCCTCTTCTATTGTATTTGTTTCTTTTGGGAGAGGAGGTGGGGATTTCCTCCCTTGTCTGGGAAAAGTGGAAGGAATATTTCTAGTGACCAATTCCCACCAGGGAAAATGGAAAAGAATAAGCCACTGCTTCCACTCCAGGGCAGCTATAGGCTGGTCAGGATAATCTTGGGACTCAGGCTTGGCCAATTAGATCCTCTTCTAGGACTTTGACTCTAGGATGGAAAGACTATTTGTTGACTCTCTTGGGTAAGAATTAAATGTACTCCCTGCTTCTTGCTGTTCACTCCCTTGGATTTTGGGCATTTCCAAGACTGTTCTTCCAGCTACTATTGAGTTCCCGATAGACTTCCAGTAAATTCTGGTTTATTGGCATAAGTTTGAGCCAGTTTCTAATACATACAGTCAGGAATGATGAAATAGTGTCATAATCTAAAGTGGTAGTGAAAGGAACAGTGGCTTTGACAAAATGACATCTTGGAGGGAATTAACAGCTGAGCTGTGCCGTAAGAACAAGAAGGGGTTTCCGCTGGACGGGAGGAGGAAGGGAGGTACACACAGAGGGAACGGCATATGCGAGGCCGGGGCTGAGAGACCTGCTGGCACCTGGTACTCGGAGAAATGGAAGCAGCTTCGGCGATTGCTGAGTAGTGTGTAGGCGAGAGCTGAGGCCGGGACATCCTACAAAAGAGGTATCACAACCTCGGAGTTGAGAGTTATGTTTTATGTAGTGGGAATTTTTAGGACTTCAGGCTTGGGAGACATCTCCTCTCAAGTAGCCCCGAGAGAGCTGTTCTGAGAAGGTGGGGAGTGGGAGGCGGAGAGTCAGGTTACATAGAAGCTTGCAACAAAGGGCAGGTAGTCTGAACATCATTGTTAACTACGGAAAACCAGATATTTCAAGTAATAGAACTTAGCACTATTCTATGTATGGGAAGATATGAGAGTTGGGGCATACTGAAATCATTCATTTCACATGCCTCTCTTCTACCTGGGGCCAGCATGCTATGATTTGATTGCTCACATCCTTAGTTCTCGGCTCACCATAGGGGTGGTGGCTGCTCATGTAGCAGGCGTTGTTCTTCCTGGGCTCAGAAATTCCCATTTGGAGGGTTGGAACCCTGATGGCTGTGACATCCTTGTTTACTGATATGACAGGACATACTCCACTTCACAGCTCTTTTGTCCATCAGATTAAAAACATGCCTTTTGTCACTGGATGGTACCTAACACAAGGGCTGGCTGTGTGTTAGGTGAAGAGAAGGGGTTAGTACATGTTCAGTGGGAAAAAAGTGACAGTTGAGTTCAGTTCCTTTGAGATACTTCCTCCAAAATTTTAGAGCGGGATAAACTCTGTCAGGCTCCGTGTACCTGAAGTGCCAGAAATCTATATGCCATCTGGAGGCAGCTCCTTAAAACTGTGTCGTTCCATCCCTGAATGTAGTTAATAGTGTATGTGGAACATTCCAGACAGTTGGGAACATTTCCTATGTCTCTCTACCTCTGAAGAAAGAAAAGCCCGAGAAGCATCATTCCTGGTGGATCCTTCAGTGTTTAGCAGTGTCTTCTGCCAGGAATGTTCCTCTTTGTCTCACCCACGTTTTCTCTGCTGCCGCTCACCTCACTTCCTGTCGCTCTCCCTCAGGAGGATACAGACATGATGGGCTTGTCAGCCTCCGCAGTAATAACAGCCCTTCACATGCTTGACGTCGACTCCTAAATTGCCTTTAGCTTTTCCTTCCAGTTCTCTTCGTCTGTTTTCCAGCCTTTAATCATCTCTGTGGGTCTCTTCTCAACCCTGTCCAAGTGCGCGAAGTACCTCTTAAGGCATTTTTCAGTTTTAAAACAAACACCAAAGTTTCCAGGCTTGTTCAAACTGGCAAAATTAGATGACTTTCTAAGAAAAACTATTTGAATCAAAAGAAAATATGGCTAAGGTGTTCCTGGAATATGAAATGATATGCCAACCAATTAGAGTTGGAAGAAATCTTTCAGTATTGCTCTTTTCTAGCTGATGTCATTTTAGGGTAGATTTTGTCCAAAGATTTGCTAAGGGAGGGAGAAAAGGTCAATGTAATCGATGTTTATAGAACACCTACTATGTGCTGGGTATTTCATGGCACTAAAGAGCCAAAGGTAAATGAGACGCAGTTCTTACTGTTAAGGAGCTTGTAGGCTGGTAGTTGAGGCAGAAACAGAAAAGCTCATTCAGAGTGAGAGATGCTGAGTGTGTGCTCAGTTGTGTCTGACTTTTTGAGACCCCATGGGCTGTAGCCTGCCAGGATTCTCTGTCCATGGACTTCTCCAGGCAAGAATGCTGGAGTGGGTTGCCATTTCCTACTCCTGTGGATCTTCCCAGTCCAGGGATCAAACCCGGGTTGTTTGCATCTACTGCCTTGCAGGCTGATTCTTTACCACTGTGCCACCCGGGAAGCCCCAGAGTGAGAGAGATACAGGAGAAGCACAAAGAAGAGGACGAGGAGGAGTGTGGATGAGAAGGAGGAGGATAGCATCTCTGGCTGGTGAGGTCTGGTTTGAGCAGATTCTTGAAAGAGGACTCATAGCTTTCCAGGTTCGGAAGGTAGGTGGGAAAGGATGCTCCTTTCCCTGGCACGGAGGACTGCCTGGTAGGAGGTGTGGAAATGGGAAACAGTGCGATGTGTTTGGTGGTTAGCACTGGACAGAACAAGCCTGTGGCAAGAGATAGGATGGTGGGGATGAGGTCAGTAAGAGCTTCACCTGCTACTCATAGGAGTTTGGATTGTTCGTGGCAATGGGAGCCTTTAAGTGTTTGAGTAATGTCATAGTTTGGGAAGGCCTGCTGTCCAGAATGATCACTCTGCTGTGAAGGTATAGGAGGAGAATAGGGCTAAGGTGAGTTGGCCTGGAGGCAGATACAAGAGTTAATAGATGATTGCGACAGATAGATGAGAAATGGGTTGAGGCTAGGAGAAGAAGAGATGACTGAATGAGGCTAGGCAACTGTGAAGACCCTCCATGAAAGCTGAGAATAGGCAAATAAGATGGGCGCTATAGATTATGGGATAGGCTACCCACTCCAGGACTGTTGGGCTTCCCTGGTGGCTCAGTTGGTAAAGAATCTGCCTGCAGTGTAAGAGACATGGGTTTGATCCCTGGGTTGTGAAGGTCCCCTGGAGGAGGGCATGGCAACCCACTCCAGTATTCTTGCCTGGAGAATCCCCACAGACAGGAGCCAAGCAGGCTACAGTCCATGGAGTCACAAGGAGTTGGACACGACTGAGCGACTGAGCACAGCACATAGAACGTGGGGCCTAAGGTAATTCTCAAATGACTCCTCTGTTTCAGTTTTAGATACAGGAGCCAGCTCCACAGCTGAAAAGTAAAGATGTTGGCTTCCTTAGCCAGTGGGGAGAAAGTTCCAGAATTAGGGTCAGTTTGGGTATCACAGAATCAGATAAGGAGCGCAGCAGAAAATCACACAGTGCAGCACCTGATGACTCCATCACCCAGGATGGCTCACAAGAAGGGACATATAACATTAGCAGTGTGACCCATGTACTGATGACCTGTGTAAGATGTAGCATACAAGATAAACCTCCGAAAGGATGTATTCCAGATGCAGCCAGACTAGGGACTTTACTTACCTAACAAGAACAGCAAGTGACAGTTGAGTAAGTTCCTGTGATTGCCAAACGTGCTGGTAGTTTCTCAGATTGTGGCTGTTGTGGAAAAAAGTCCCTTCTCCTGCACTTCCCCTCTCTGGAGCCTTGAAGTCCTGGGAATGAAGGTGAGAGTGAGTGTGAGTTCTGAGGATGGGTCAGGACGACCCAGGAGATCTGGTGTATGCGTGCTGGTTGAGAGGAGAGGGTGATCAGAGGATGTGAGCAGAGCAGCCAAACTGCTGAGAAGTGGGTGATCTTTGTGGGGGGCAGGACTTCGAGGAACGGGGGCACTGTTCACTGTTTTGAGGTTCGGGGCTGAGGGAGAATGAGGTCAAGCCGGTGAACTTTCTGCCAGAGGTTAAGTTCCAAAATTCCCCCTGCAAGTTTTGGTCGGTTGGGTTTCAGAATGCTTAGGATTAATACTTGCTTATTTTTCTTAAAATCTGTCATTATCCTTCCAAGGGACAAAATGGGCCATATTCTAGTGAATTAGCAAAGGTGAATTTCTGGGATTGTGTTAGGAACGCTGGCTTCATCTCCTGTGGTTAGTTTCTCTGATGCTCTAATCTATTAATAGCAATAATACCACCAGCAGTCCTAGAGCCTGGTGCTTTACATAGATCCCCATTCATTTCGGCAACAGTGCTGTCAGGTAGGTATTATTTTAGAGAGAAGAAATCTGCAGCCCCGGAGGCTGATAACATGCCCACAGCTGTGCTGCAGGTCAGTGGGGGAGCCAGCATTCAGAACCTGGTCCGTCTGACTTGAAAGGCTTTTGTCTCTTCGCTCCCTCCCACCTCCCACCTTCCACAGCAGGGAGCGAACAGGCGGACTCGGCAGGCGCAGCTGAAAGCTTTGTCAGTTAGCAAAATGGTGTCCACAGCCTGTGTGTGTGGGGGAGCTTGGCCAGCAGCTCAGCAGTGTTTTTCTGACACTGGCTGGGCTGGCAAGTGATTCTGTCAGGATTCTGACCAAAGCAGAGGGTGGCGACATTCAGCGCCCAAATCATACTGCTGGCTGGCCTTGACTTCAGAGGCCGGTGTTCCTGTGATTGTTCTCTCAGGCTTTAATCTATGGGCCCTGCTAAATGGCTGGCCGGGTGTCTTGGCCACAGAGAAAGGTGCGTGTGGAGCAATGGCATGTCACCAGGCAGCTGTCGAGAGGCCTGTTTAGTGAAGGGCACCTGGGGGCAGGGGGACCAGGCTCTCTTCCTCTGTATGTTCTCCCTGGGTGGACAGCTGGCACCCATTTCATGTCAATCACACATGACGGGATGTCCTCAGTGGGAGACGAGGAGACTGTGCAGAACTTAGGTGTTGCTATTAATCATTGGCATGGTTTTTAAAATTATATGCAATTATATGCGATTATATGCGATTTTTTTGGGGGGGTTTCTCAACAACTAACCTTGGATTTAAAGTCATTCAGGAGATAGTTTGGGAGCACTGACTCTATTTTAAGCACTCTTCTAGGCATCAGAATATATCATTGGTTAAAATAGACAAAAATGATTGCCTGCATCAAATTTGAAAAGGCAACTCTTCTAGGGATGTGTACTTACGATCAATTCTGCTCATTTCCTGAGTCTCAAGTAAGTGAAAAGCAGTAGGCTTTGGAGATGAATAAGAAGTTACTTCACAATTCCAAACATAGGATGCTTGAGATCATAGTATGAAGCAGAATATGATAAATCCCATAATGTAGATATTAAGAAAGTAAAGTGGGCATTCAAAGGTAGAACACATATTTTTAAAATATCTATTTATTTACTTTTGGCTGTGTTGTTGAGTCACGTGGGAACTTTTGTTGTGGCACAAAGACTGTCTAGTCATGGCTTGGAGTCTCAGTAGTTAAGGTGCATAGGCTTGTTGCTCTGAGGCACGTGGGATCTTAGTTCTCCAACCAGGGATCGAATTCATGTCTCCTGCATTGCAGGGAAGATTCTTAATCACTGGGCCACCAGGGAAGTCCCCCAGAACACATACTTGAATATCAGGATTAGACCTTTTGGAGGAGGTGGCGTTTATGTTGTTTCTTAACGGATAGGTAGGTTTTCGACTGGTGGGGAGTAATGGGAAAGTCATGTACAGTGGAAAGATAAGCACTGTGAAAATGTGAGCATGTTTGAGGATGATGGAGAGACTGACTTTGGGAAATGGAAGCTGGGAAAGTAGCTTGGGTCATATTGTGGAGGGCAAATAAGTAGCTGGATCTTGGTTTTGTAGAAAAAGGGAAATCATTTGAAGTTTATGAGTATGGAAAAGATATATAAGAACACTTTGGGAGTGGGGGAAAGAGTCATTGATTTTTAGCAATGATGTGCCAGGCATTTTAACATACCTTGTTTATAGTCTCATGAGATGTGCCATCATTTAAGGGAGCAAACTGAGGATTAGAGGGTTTGGGAAAATCCTGAAAATCACACAACTAGAAAGAGATGAAACCAGGATTTGAATACAAATCTTCTGGTGGTAAAATTTTCTTGCCCCAGTAATAGTGCTTGCTAAGTCCAGGTGAGAAGATAAACAGTTTGAACTACGTTGGAGGCAGTGAGAATAAAAGGAGTTGAATGTTAAGGAGGATGGGTTGGAATAATATGTTGGAGATGGGTATTAGAAAATCTCTCAGCAGAAATGTAGAACGGGAGAGAGGGAAAGGTTAATAAAGGGGAGGTTTCCATTTAGTGGAACAGTGGCATCATCCATGGAAGCCGGGAAGTTGGGTGGAAGAACTAGTTTTGCAGAGGAAGAGAATGAG
Organism: Neotragus moschatus; assembly: GCA_006410615.1. NCBI lineage: Eukaryota > Metazoa > Chordata > Mammalia > Artiodactyla > Bovidae > Neotragus > Neotragus moschatus. Next base: position 949,576 of record SJYA01000759.1, on the reverse strand, counting down.
TCCAGTTTTAAAGATGTTTGCTTTGTGGTATTGGAGGGACGTCCAGATATCCGGCTAGAAGGTTACAACGGAAGTCTGAGCTCTTGGCTTAAGAATTGGGAGGAATCCATGGGGAAGTGATTGTTTAATTGGATGATATCATTGAGCGAATAAGTGAAAGGGTCAACCATGACTAGAAACTGGTTTTCAGAATAAAAAGAGTCAACAAAGGATTTTAATCTTATTTTTGAAAATATGGCCACATTAAGAGAACACAAGTGTTTGATTAACATCAATATCCAAGAACCTTGAGGCTGTGGATTCTTAAATGTTCCACAGTGACTGCCATGTTCCCTTACGTTTGTTTGGATAACTTTCGCATCATTTGCATAAGTGACCTAGAATGGCCTGTTGGCATCACAGTAATGTTGTTGTGTGTTGATGCCTCAATCTCTCCTATCTATGAGGCTCAGGGTGTTCCTAAAAGTGCAGTAATGACTCAAATGTAGGCACTCCCATTTGAGAACGTTTGAGTAACATCTCCTAATGCCTGCTTTTTCTTTTTCTTTCTCATCTTTTCCATTTAATTCCTGTAGAAGAACATAATGATGACTGTGGTCCTGAGTGAGAAGGTACTTTGGAAGAAGGCATGGTGAAGGCTTTAACCCATGGTACTCTGTGATCTTGGATCTTGGTCTTTCTCTTAGTAAAGAATTGGAAAACCAATTCAATCCATTTTTGAGAGATTATGGAGAAAGGCAAATTCAGGCAAGTGATTCATAGATTAAAAGTACCATGAGAAACAGGAAATGAGGAAGCAAGACTATAATCAATCCTAATAAATGGTAAGTAAATCCTCCCCTCACACATGGAAAAAATTGGCTGTGAAGAGGCGAGACGTCCCTTCTAAAGTATCAGCCTTATTGAATATATGAAGTGCTGGCTCCTGATGTTTCATTTACCTTAAGTCTGCTCTTATTTCTCCCTCCACATGTTTGTGTTTCTTCCTCAGCTCACTTGCTCATGGGCTTTGCTTTGTTCCTGCTCAACGACCACAGCCCACAGTGGAGCCTGGAGCAGCGTGAGCATTCAACATGTACTTGTTGAGTCCCTCGGGTCAAAAGTCTACTCCATCAATTCCTTTGCTCATTTTCTCATTGGATACCTTATTGAGCATTTGTTATGTAACAGATTCTGTGCCAATTCATGGGGATAAAAAGATGAATCAGAAGTTGTCCCTTCCCTAATGAAGCTCGTAAACTAGTGACCCAACAGTGACATAAGCAGAGTCACAATTTCACTGGATAAGCTTAATAACAGACACAGGCTGTTATTAATAACAGCACAGTTGACACGGGCTGCAGCAGGGAGGGAGCGGAGGGGCAGGGAGAGGTCAGAGGAGGCTTCCAGAAGAAGGAAGCCTCACTGCCTGTACTGCAGAGATCTCCAGGTATTGACTACTACTATTTTTTTGCTCTGTCTTATCTTAAACCTCTTCCTCTTTGCTGTCTTTTTCCCATCAACCTTTAATCTTGTTTAAACCTCTACCGTCATAAGAAAAGCAACTCTCCTAGGCGTCTCTCCAGTATCTCTCTAGTTACTTCTCTCCACTACTTTTAGCCTTTCTCTCTTACCTTTTACTTCCAAGCTAACTGAATTCTGGCCCTCATCTTTACCTTTCTCTCGAATTGTTCTCAATAAGGGCCACAAATGGCATCTGGGTTGCAAAACCCAGTGTAGACTTTCTAGAACTCCTATTTGTCTTCTTGGTTGCCTTTGCCACACTATTGACACCTCTTTCATGATCCTCCTCCTCCTTGGGATCTCTCACTCCCCAAATCCTGGTTTTTATTTGGCTTCCCTGACTGCCTCTTCTCCTAACAGGTTATCGTTTAAAGGTTGGTAAATGTTGGAATTTCTCAGATCTTTCCTAACTCTGTATTCTCTTCTTGAGAAAATTTATCCACTCATATGGTTCCAATACTGTTTCTATCCTGAAGATTCCCATGTGATTTTCTCCAGCCAAGGTTAGTCTTCTGAACAACAGACTTTCATTCCTACATTTATTCATCTACCCAACAATTTATTTCCTGGTGCCCACTATGTCCAAACACTGTTCTAGAGAGAGATTCAACAGAGAACAAATGGACCAAAGCCTTTGCCTCTGTGGTACTTATTTTCTACTAAAAGAGATGATTCACTTAGACACAAACACACACATTCTGTCAAAAGTGCTATAGAGTGAAAACAAGCTAGCAAGTGCTGGAGTGTGAATAGGAGATTTTGCTCTTTATGAAGGGCGATCAGCAAGTCCCCTTCAATCAGATGACAGTTAAGTAGAGATTCAGATAAAGAGAGGGCAAGGGTGAGCCACGCAGATATTTGGGGAAGAGCTCAACATCAGAGGGCAGATCATTACAAGCATTCTCCATCATCTTTACCCAGAATGAGTAAGAAATCCCAGATGGTAAGACTCTTCTACCCTGGGACTAGAGGAGGATAATTGGGGGAAACAAGTGACTTAGTGTCACTTCTATATTTTCCCTTCTTCCCCTTATACTCAACAAATGACCTTTTCTTGCTTAATGTAGCTGAATCATACAGGTGGGCTAGGAAGAATTAAAATAGTCTCTGTAAATTGCTGGCTATCCCAGAAGCCATTTGGTAACAATTATCTTCCCCCACAAAACCACTTCTCCACCCATCTTCCCGCTGACCGTGACAGGCTCTCACATCCACCCTGTTTCCCAGGCCAGAGACAAAGGCATCACCCTCCCTCATCCCCAGCAGCAGATTCATCACCAAGTTCCTGTAGGTGGCATCGTCTCTCAGGCCTCTCCATTTCCCTCAATCTCTTTAGCCTCCCCATAAAATCACTTCCGGTCATGTTTGGGCTGGACGACTGCTCTGAACTCCCTGCTGGTTTCCTCTCCCTTGTTAGCCCGTCCTCTATCTGTAGGCCAGCTAGGGAGATGTGACTAAACAGAACTCTAGTCTTAAGCTTCCATGCTTCCTCATTACCCTAGCACACTCCTGTACTGGCCCCAGAACTCCATACTCCAGTGAAATGGAGATATTTTGGTCTCTCAAAGGAACCATGTTCTTTCTAACGTGTATATAGCTGTATGTTTTCACGCTATTGCCTTTGTCTGGAGCTTTCTCCCCTTCCACACTCCCATTGCTTACTCCCGCTTAATTCCTACTCATACTTAGAGTCTCAACTTGGACGTCACTTCCTCCAGAAAACTTGACTTTGGTCAAGTGTCTTTGTTGGGTGCATCAGCCCTCCTCCAGTCACTGGGCTGTACTTGTTTAAGTGCTTTCCTCCCAAAGACTGTCTGTTCTGTGACAGTAGAGACTGCATGAGTCTATTTTATCACTATAGCCTTATCTCTGTCATAGAGTAGATATTGGAAGTTATTTATTGGATGAATGAATGAGTAAGTGAAGTGATAAGCAAAATTAAAGGATGAATGAGAGCTATTCATTCTTTAATTTCACCATCACAAAGGGATGGTGAAACCAGAGAGATTGTTCTGGGCTGAGAGGACAGCTTGAATAAAGACGCAAGTGAGCAATATCATGGTGGATGANGTGACTAAACAGAACTCTAGTCTTAAGCTTCCATGCTTCCTCATTACCCTAGCACACTCCTGTACTGGCCCCAGAACTCCATACTCCAGTGAAATGGAGATATTTTGGTCTCTCAAAGGAACCATGTTCTTTCTAACGTGTATATAGCTGTATGTTTTCACGCTATTGCCTTTGTCTGGAGCTTTCTCCCCTTCCACACTCCCATTGCTTACTCCCGCTTAATTCCTACTCATACTTAGAGTCTCAACTTGGACGTCACTTCCTCCAGAAAACTTGACTTTGGTCAAGTGTCTTTGTTGGGTGCATCAGCCCTCCTCCAGTCACTGGGCTGTACTTGTTTAAGTGCTTTCCTCCCAAAGACTGTCTGTTCTGTGACAGTAGAGACTGCATGAGTCTATTTTATCACTATAGCCTTATCTCTGTCATAGAGTAGATATTGGAAGTTATTTATTGGATGAATGAATGAGTAAGTGAAGTGATAAGCAAAATTAAAGGATGAATGAGAGCTATTCATTCTTTAATTTCACCATCACAAAGGGATGGTGAAACCAGAGAGATTGTTCTGGGCTGAGAGGACAGCTTGAATAAAGACGCAAGTGAGCAATATCATGGTGGATGAAGGAAACTAAGCAGTTTGGTATTTCATTACATGATTATGCAGTTAGTATGGAGCTTCAGAGGAGAAGGCAATGGCACCCCACTCCAATACTCTTGCCTGGAGAATCCCATGGACAGAGGAGCCTGGTAGNTTAAAGGGAAATATCTATAAAGCTGTGCATATCTTAGAAGTGCTTTATCTCTTTACTGGGAGCTTGTTTGATTGCCATTCAACAGTTTACTTTGAATGCAGCTACCAGTTGAGTTTTTATGGTTCAAGCACCTTCAGTGATAACCGAAGGATTTTTTATGCAAAGTGTGTATGTGTATGTGTGTGCGCAAGCTCAGTCATGTCCAGCTCTTGGCAATCCCTGTGGATAGCCTGCCAGGCAATACTGTTGCTTAAAAAAGGATTAGTTGAGAAGAACTAAAAGTGCACTAAGAGAATTAAGGTTAGTAATTTCTTATCAGTTAATTTAAGCATAGACACATAGAGTGAATACAAAGAATTATAGGTATGACTAAATCATGATCTTGGGTAATCTCTCTGTTACTCTTCCCTTGGACAAGAATTAAATCATTAGTCAGGTTTGCTTAGAATAATGTTTCTTTTCTGTCCTGGGTATACTTTTTCTTTGGTATCACTAGATCTGACTGCTCAATTTTAAAAACCATCTATTTATTTTAAATAAATTAGTTAATTTTTGGCTGTGCTGGGTCTTCGTTGCTGCTTGAGGGCTTTCTGCAGTTGTGGCGAGTAGGGCCACTCTCTAGTTGTGGTGTGTGTGGCTTCTCATTGCGGTGGCCTCTCTTGTTGTGGAGCACAGGCTCTAGGGAACTTGGGCTTCAGCAGCTGTGGCTTGCGGGCTGTAGAGAGCAGGCTCAATAGTTGTGTCACACGGGCTTAGCTGTCTCAAGGCATGTGAAATCCTCCCAGACCAGGAATGGAACCTATGTCCCCTATATTGGTAGGCAGATTCTTAAACCACTAGACCACCACGGAAGTAGTAAATATGTAATACTTCTCAGTAACTCCTTAGTCTATCTGCAATTACTCAGGCTTTAAAGCCCAGAATCATTCTATTCCAACTACTCAGATCTCAACAACTACATTTCCACAACCATGGCTTTATGACCATGACCATGGTTTTTATTCTGCTCTCAGTTGCTATTACACAAATTTATGCAAAATAAGTTGAATTTCTTACCACATCATACAAGGGTCTTCCAAAGCTGACCCAGCCTACTCTCCCAGTTTCATTTGCCATCATTCTATTCCACCTACAGAAGGTTCTGGTTACCTACCAGAACCTTCTATAGGTTACCTAATCTGGGTTACCTACCATTACACTTCAATGGGTTACCTACTATTACACTTCAAGGTTTCACATTACATTCCTCCTCTTCTTCTTAGGTTCTGAACTCAGGTATATCCATCTAAGCCCAGTTTAAATGCCATTTTTCTCTGTGAAATCTCCCTGAGAGCTCCCAGTAGCCCCCTGGCTAACTTCTATACAAACCTTGGAATATCACATTTTACGTTGCTGATTGTGATGTCGTGGAATTGATTTTCAGTCCAAAGATTTTGACCTCAAAGACCATTACTTGGAAAGCATATTTATTTCTTCCTCCCTCTACTTCCTTAGCTCCTTCTTCCTCTTTTCCCCTCCTACCCTGCCTTCCTTTTTAAAGTTAACTTAAACCACACAATCCTGTCTTTTATGTCCAATGTCTATCCAACATCTGTTATTGTTCAGTCATTAAGTCGTGTCCGAATCTTTGCGACTCCATGGACTGCAGTACACCAGGCTTCCCTGCCTTTCACTATCTCCTGGAGCTTTCTCAAACTCATGTCCGTTGAGTCGGTGATGCTATCCAATCATCTCATCCTCTGTCGCCCCCTTCTTCTTTTGCCTTCAATCTTTCCCATCATCAGGTTCCTTTCCAATGAGCTGGCTCTTCTCATCAGATGGCCAAAGGATTGGAGTTTCAGCTTCAGCAACAGTCCTTCCAATGAGTATTCAGGATTGATTTCCTTTAGGATTGACTGGTTGGATCTCCTTGCAATCCAAGAGACTCTCAAAGACTCTTCTCCAACACCGCAGTTCAAAAGCATCAATTCTTTGGTGTTCAGCCTTCTCTATGGTCCAACTCTCACATCCATACATGACTACTGAAAAAATCATAGCTTTGACTATATGGACTTTTGTTGTCAAAGTGATGTCTCTGCTTTTTAATGAACTGTCTAGGTTTGTCATAGCTTTTCTTCCAAGGAGCAAGCATCTTTTAATTTCATGGCTATAGTCACCATCTGCACTGATTTTGAAGCCCAAGAAATAAAATCATTGTTCCCCCTTTCCCCCCATCTATTTGCCGTGAAGTGATGGGACCAGATGCCATGATGGTAGTTTTTTTTTTTTAAACAATTTATTATTTTATTTATTTCTGATTGTGCTGAGTCTTCACTGTTGCCTGTCAGCTTCTCGTAGTTCCAGTAAACAGGCTTGTCAATGCAGTGGTTTCTCTTGCTGTGGAGCCCGGACTCTGGGGTACTCAGGATTCAGCAGCTGTAGCATGTGGGCTCAGTGGTTGTGGCACATGGGCTCCTCAGCAAGTGGAATCTTCTCTGACAGAGAATCGAACTTGTATCCCCTGCATTGGCAGGTGGGTTCATATCAACTGTGCCACCAGGGAAGTCTGGTCTTAGCTTTTTGAATGTTGAGCTTTAAGTCAGCGTGTTCCTCTTCTCTTTCACCCTCATCAAGAGGCTCTTTAGTTCCTTTTTGCTTTCTGCAATTAGAGAGGCATCATCTGCACATCTGAGGTTGTTGATATTTCTCCCAACATCTCCACTTGGATGTTAAAAAGAAAACTGAAATATAGTATGTTAAGAAAAAGAAGATCTGGATTTCCTCAGCTCTTCCTCTCTGCTCTACCCAGGACTGTCTTTTCCAGAGCAGTTGATGGTAATTCTATCCTTGTGATTGTTCCAGTGGAAAAATATGGAGTCATTCTTAACTACTCTCTCTGCCTCACACCCTACATCCAGTCTATCAGGGAGTCGTGTCGGCTTCATCTTCAAAACGTATCTGGAGTCTGACCACTTCTCATCATCTTGCTGCTACCACCATGTTCTCTTGACTAGATTACAGTAGCCTCTAAGCCGTCATTATTCTTTACAGCATTTTACAGTTTCCAACACACTCCCTAACTGACTTTATTATGTTACTTGTTTATTGCTATCTTCTCAATCTAGAATGCAAGCTAGATATGGGCTGGATATGTCTGTTCCTCCCTGCTGTATCTCTAGCACATGATGCATAATATATATTTGTAAGTAAATTAATGATTTTGACTCATTGGAATGAACATGTCTCCTGTGGATCTTGCTTTCCCCCTACAGATCTCGGGGAAGTTTTGCAGCAACTCTTTAGGCTATGATGGTGCATCAGAGAACAGTCTTGTTTTCTCCTCTATCTACCTTTAGAGCTTCCCAGCTAGCATGGCTTCTTCATGACTCTGCCGATTTTGTTTCAATTTTCTTCCTTTAAAAAAAATTTTTTTTTAATTGGAGGATAATTGCTTGACAATATTGTACTGATTTCTGCTGTATAACAGTGTGAATCAGCCTTAAGTATATATATGTCCCCTCCTTGAGCCTCCTTCCTCCTTCCTATCCCACCTCTCTTGGTCATCACAGAGCACTGAGCCAAGTTCCCTGGGCTAAATAGCTACTTCCTGCAGGTAGTTATTTTACATACAGCAGCATATATATATATATATATATATATATATATGTATGTATATATGTCAGTGCTCATGAAACCCTCAGTTTTCATGTGCAGGAGTCCCGGATGTGGTTAGAGCCCTTTTCTGATGGCCCAGCCCCCTTCATGTTGCCTACAACCCCGATCTGCTGTCTTGCTAGGGAACCACATTGAGGGGTCCACTAGTCCCTACTGCCGCTGACTTACTGACACTTGCCTCTTTCCATTGTAAAGCAATCAAGTTTCTCCTATCTCTGTCCTTAAGGATACTTCTCTTTCTCAGAAGTATTCACTTGAGTGAATTTGGGCTTTCCCCTACACCAAGAAACAGCTTTGTCTTCAAGGAGCTTCTGTCTTCTCTGAAGAAAACTTTGGAAATGAGTCACAAGGCCTTAAGTACTTCTTTGAAACAGGGCAGGAAGGGAACTTTTGATCTCACTCTTCACACACAGTACTAGAGTTCTAATTTTACTGCTCTTTGCCAATCGCCGGATATTAGTATCACAACAATCCTTGTGTGCCTGGAGTAAATCCCACTTTTTCATGGATTGTTTTTTAAATAGTAATCCCACATTTATTTTATTTATTATTTTTTAATAATAATCCCACATTTTCATGGATTATTATTTTAATATATATGTATGTGAATTTCATTTAGGAGTTTTTCGTTCAAGTTTATTCTGATAATTGTCAGTAACTGTATCAGTATTAGTGGTAGTGTGTGTGTGTGTGGTTTGTGTGGTTTAGTGTCAGATTATGTCAGCTTTGTAAAGGATGAATAAATGAGGAGGATTTGTGTCTTTTATACATCCTGGAATTGTTTATATAGTGTGGCAAATATCTATTTCTTAGAAGAATGAACCATATAATTGGTTAACTCTGGAGAATTACTTTTAATGACTAGTTTTTAAAATAAAATTTTCTTTTTATTTCTGGTCTAGTAAGTCTATTTAGGCTTGTTTGTAAGTTTCACACTGCCATTTGATTGAAATTGTGATTTCACTGATATTTTAAAACTTAAACATTGAGTGAAACATAGAATTATTTCTAGAGAATGATCTCTTTTGAGGTTTTCCAGGTGATGTTCCTTTCCCCTATTTCTGCACTAATTTATAGCCTTAATTTTTTTTCTTTATTCATCCTGAAATAGAGAGAAATCTCTTTTTCAACTCAGCGTTTGTGATCATTCAGGGTTTGTAGATTGTCTTTCCTCACTGACACTTCTGGGGCTAGATGAATTCTCTCCTAGGATCAAAATCAGAGAAAATTTGATTATACTGGTTATTGACGGGCAAGTCTTCTTATCCACTTTTTTGGATCAGTCAGACATTCATCCAAGGCATCTCTGTGTGCAGAAAAGGGATCTGGTTTTAATTTCTACTTTCTGCCCCTCCTATTTGAACAAGCTTTCCTCTGTGATTTCTGCAAAATACTTGTTAGAATATCAAGAGAAATGTTCAGTTCAGTTCAGTTTTTATTCCAATCCCAAAGAAAGGCAATGCCAAAGAGTAATGTTAGTAAATTTTTATACAGGCAAAATAATTTAGCCAATGATGGATACAAATTTAAACATGATTATTTCCTGCAGGGTATCTCGAAACTGTTAGATGTACTGTGAATATCCAGGGAGGGGCTATGCATTCTTGCCTCAGATTCTTTATTCACAAAAGCTTCTTCATGGAAAACCATTTCATGGAACTACTCTTCTGTGAACCTTCTTTTGAGAACTTTTTGTGATAGAATAGAGTACTTGGAAATCGACAATGCCANTCTCGAAACTGTTAGATGTACTGTGAATATCCAGGGAGGGGCTATGCATTCTTGCCTCAGATTCTTTATTCACAAAAGCTTCTTCAAGGAAAACCATTTCATGGAACTCCTCTTCTGTGAACCTTCTTTTGAGAACTTTTTGTGATAGAATAGAGTACTTGGAAATCGACAATGCCAAGAAAAATGGCTAGAATATTTTCTGTACCTATGAACTTTTAGGGTCTTCACCTATTTTTTCTCTTGGAATTAGTCTCCAAATGGGTTTCAGATGATGCTGAGTGAAGAGCTGATGGATTCTGGCTGTCTCTAAATGCCATATAGTAGCAGGATTATAGCCTCCGTGCCTCTAAGTCAGAGTGAAGAGGTTGGAAAAGGAACAAAGAGGACTTCTAAGGACTCCTATTATATCTTCTTTATATTTTTAGGTGACTGAGATGTCCTCCTGCAACAGATGAAATATGAGTAGGTTTTTTAATTTCTTAGAATTAAACGCCATATTTAGACCTCATAGAAATCCCCAGTAGATTCTTATGATAGGTTACCAGACTTAGTTTTTGGAACTACAATATCTTTTGTCTTTGGTCATTTTCTGTATCATCTTAGGTATTTCAGCAGGGAGTTAGGACAGGCTGAAAAAGCCATGTTAAGTCTATTTTCTCTATAGTATTCCTTCAAATCTTGGGAATCAGTAATTATTACTATTATGTTTAGCATTTGAATTCAGGAGCCTGAAGGCTCAGAGCAGGAGGAGGGTAAACAGCAGAGAAAGAGGCAAGCTTCCTGTTCTGACTTTCTCTCTGAAGTTTTCACACATCCTGGTAAAGATGCATTCTTAACTGGACTTGTGTATCTTTTTCCCTTTTTTTTTTGTCCTCTTTAATACATTTCTATCTAGATAACATCCTTTAAAAGGGATTCAAACAGACAAGTCTGCTTCCCTGCTTATTTGGGGGTTCTAACCAGTTCATTTTAAAAGTCAATCTCCTGTTGAATTACCTTTTGCTTTCAGCATCTATTAGACTAAGTTCTATAAGCTGACTTTTGCCAGCAAATGACCAACAACTCACCAACATTCATCTTCAACCACCTTCCTTGGTCCTTGCAGTGAACCTAAAAAGCAAAGAAAACCTCCAAGAGTTTCAGACCAATACTGCCAGAAGTGCAGCCTTTNAGCAACTGAACTGAACTGAACTGACAGATAGATGATTAATTGTATTTATGATGTTCAAGGCTTTTTGGTTGCAAGAGATGCAAAGCCATTCAGGCTATTTTTAGAGTAAAAAGAGAGTTTATTGAAAGGATCCTGGAGAACTTCAGAAATATTTGGAGGCAGGGAAAAAGTTATCAGGTCACAGGAGGTCCTGGGATTGTGACATTGGTACCCGAATCCTTTACCTTCTCTGACTGAATGACTGACCTCCTTATTGTACTTTTCTTTCACTTCCTGCTCAAACCTGCACTCCAGATTTGCCACCTCCATCATGGTTGCTCTGCTACCCCCTTACTTCTTTCTTTCTTTCGTGTCTTTGGCTGCACTGGGGCTTAGCTGCTGCACGTGGTTCCTCCTGGCTTCACTGGGGCTCAATAGTTGGATGTGCAGCCTTCGATGCTCCTTGGCATGTGCAGTCTTACTACCCTGACTAGGGAGAGAACCCACATCCCCTGCATTGCAAGGCAGAATCTTAACCACTAGGCCAGAAGGGAACCTTCCCCATTCACTTTTGTTTGGACATAGCTTTTGCTTNCTGGCTTCACTGGGGCTCAATAGTTGGATGTGCAGCCTTCGATGCTCCTTGGCATGTGCAGTCTTACTACCCTGACTAGGGAGAGAACCCACATCCCCTGCATTGCAAGGCAGAATCTTAACCACTAGGCCAGAAGGGAACCTTCCCCATTCACTTTTGTTTGGACATAGCTTTTGCTTAAATGGATCCAGATCTGGCTTCGGTTTTGTACCCATCCATGTGTCTCTCCACCCACTCCCCATGCAGCTGTTATCTCACTATCTCAATTGTTAAGCGAATGCTTCATTCCCTGGACAGAGAATCTGATTTGCCTGGTTGAATTAAGGGTGGTGAACATCCTTTGGTACAAACAGGACGGAGTCTCTGAAAATAGGTTTTGTGGGTAGCCAGCCATGACTGGGATCTCAAGTACAGCACTCTCTCTTAGCATCCTCATCCATGTTCTTGATTGTTTCAGAAAGGGTACCTGACAGATTGTGATCAAATGTAGCGAACCAGCAGTTTTGGACTTCATTGGTCTTCATTATTTTGTGCCCTTCCTTAATTAAAAATGCTACTTCTTTCTTACTAGTCAGTTCAGTTCAGTTCAGTTGCTCAGTAGTTTCCCACTCTTTGTGACCCCACAGACTGCAGCATGCCAGGCTTCCCTGTCCATCACCAACTCCTGGAGCTTGCTCAAACTCATATCCATCAAGTCAGTGATGCCATCCAACCATCTCATCCTTTTTCTTCCTAAATGTCTTTTTTCCCCAGTCTGGTTTGGTATTAGGGTGGGAATCAAGTGCTATAGACTGAATGGTTGCTTTCCCCCAAATTAATATGTTGAATCCTTAATCCTCAACATGATGGTATTAGAAGGTGAGGTGTTTAGAAGATAAACAGGTTTAGATGGAGTCATGAGGGTGTGGGTGCTTGGTAAGATTAGCACCTTTATACAAAGGGACACCAGAGAGTTTACTTCCTCCCTCTCTCTGTGCACATGTGCCAAGGAAAGGCCCTGTGAGCACACAGCTGGAAGGTGACCATCCTCAAGCTAGGAGGAGGGTCCTCACCAGGAACCAGCCCTGCTGGCCCCTGATCTTAGACTTCCCAGCTTCCAGAACAGGAAGAACACAAATGTCTGCTGTTTAGGCCACTCACTCTTTGCTATTCTGTCCTAGCATAGCTCTAGTTGATTAAGCCAACAAATAATAATAATTTTGCTTCCATTTTATAGATAAAGTCCTCATTAGTTAAATAGACTTGTCAGGCCACTCAGCTGGAACCAGGTTTCAAAGCCCAGCTTCCCTGGTCACCAAAACATTGCCCTTTCACCATAGTTCTCTGCTTTATGCTGTCGTACATTTGTAGAAAGAAAGAGACTAGCTTGGTGGTCCAGTGTTTGAGAATCTGCCTGCCAGTGCAGGGACATGGGTTCGATCCCTGGTCCAGGAAGATCCCACATGCTGTGGGGCAACAAAGCTCAGGATTACAACTACTCAGCCCATGCTCTAGACTTCATGCTCTGCAGCAAGTGTGTAGCCACATAATGAGAAGCCTGAGCACTGCAGCTATAGAATAGCCCACATGTGGCCAAAAATAATGAATAAATAAATACAACTGAAAGAAAGAAAGAAGAGAAGAAAGAGAGGAAGAATAAAAACCAACTCCAGGTACCAAAAATTAGTTTCAAGTATTTTCACCATCAAATTAGAGTATGACTCATTTAAGAGACAACCTTAGAGAAACTTTCTTAAGTTTGTAAATTAGTCAGGAAAGTTTTCTTTTTCTTTTTCAACTGGCAGAGCTTCTAATAGATGCAGTAGTTTCAGCTTTTGATATCATTATTATGAAAATCAGAAATAAACTTTACTTTTGTTTGACCTTGAAATGTAATTTGGATTCTTGCCCTTATCATAGAGAACATACATAAAGCAGTTTGTATGTCTGCTTTCTTCCAAATCTGGCCAGTTTTCTTTTAAAAAAAAACAAAAAACAAAAAAACCCACAATTGAGTAACCAGTGGAATTTTAGAATTTACCCAATTAATATTTCAGTAGCTATGATAATTTGGAATTATGGCTTCCTACCTTTAGAGGCAATAGAGCAAGAGCTCCGAAGTGGGTGTCTGGAGACCCACATCTCAGTTTGGACTCTGCTTCTTAATAACTCTGTGGCCTTGAGGAAATCCTGTCTGCTCACTGAGACTCAATTTCTTAACCCGTGAAAGAATAATCATGTCTCAACACCTCACAAGAATGTTGTGAAGATAAAATAATGTATGAGAAAGCACTTTGTAAATTGAAAGGTAATATAGAATTGTAAGTGGACATTATTATTTATTTTATGAGCCAGTAGAAATCAAAGCCCTGGTTTCATTGCCAGGAGGATTTTCCTCACAGATCTAATTCTTACAGCTAGGCTTTGCTGAGTTAATGAGTACTTTCCAAATAAAGATCCATTTTTACTGCTTTGATTTTGTGAACTTCCCTTTACTCTGATTCAGAGTCACATGGGAAGGTGCTCTTGTAAAGCCATTGTTTAATTTAGACTTTTCATAGTGCATGTATGTCCGGCCATTCTCTGGTTTCAGTCTCCAAGGAGCCTCTGAGGGCAGACTGGGCTTCTTTCCCTTACATATAGCTTGGCAGCAAATGAGATGTTTTCAGTAGGGATGAAAACACTTGCAGTAGGTAACCTGTCACCTCAAGGAAGAAGCACATCCTGTTCTAGAGAAGTTGCCTAACAGACTGAAGACCATACTGTATTTTGACTTATGACTCAGGCAGTAGCCCGGGATGAAGTTTTAAGGAAAGAGTTGTTAGATGACGTTGTTGTAATAATGTGAGAATCTACCATACGAAGCTCTTTATTTTAGTACCTTCCACTTCTAGTCAGGACTCAGCTGAGTTCCGTATGCCTGAAACGTTTCGTGCTAATACATAGGGAGAGTGTAAATCTGAATTTTTAAAAAATATTTTTCATATGTTAAAAAAATTTGTCTTTAAGTGTAGTACAATTGCTTTACAATGTTGTGTTAGTTTTTGCTATATAACATGAATCAGGCATAAGGATATATATGTCCTTCTTCTTGAGCCTCCCTCCCACCTCCCCCAACTGATTTTTAAAAAGATCCTTATGTGTAAACAGATATGTTTTACGGTTTAATTCCTGCAGCTCATATGGGTAGGAATTAAGGCAATGAATAGCTGACTTGCTTCTTCTAAATTCACCTATGTGGCTTAGATGGAGGCAATAGTTCTAAGTTTTTGTGTTAAACGTTACCTGTTAATTATGCTCTAATCCTGTTCTTCCTGTTTTCAAGCATTCAGGCATTGGCATTGTAGCCTCTGAATGGTACAGATGAACTTTTCAGGAAACGAGGGGTTTTTATAACCATAAGTCCACTATCACTGTCTGAAGCATTATAAAATGTAGAAGAGCTGGAAACAGTCTCTTCATACGTCCTGACTCTTGCCTCTTGTGTTGTGTTTTTACCAGACTCCGAGATAATAGTTTTGATAGCTGAGGGTTTGTTTATCTCCACCCAGGGACCCACAGTGCCAGGTCAATAAGCAGAGTCCTCAAAGTGTCCTGAACTGTGATTTTCTTTTCTCCTCCAGCCTCGTCCATTGCCTGGGAATGTAAAGTGTCAGGCCATAGAATAGACAAGTTGTCTACTGCGGTAATACAGTTCCCTGCCATTTCCTAAAACCCACATCTGGGCAGTAGTAAATGCAGGACTGAGACTCTTATAGTATAACTCATGGTTCTATTTTCTCTCCCTCAAACAGTGACTCCCTTTATGAATTTTAGACAAAAGTGAAAATTGACCACAATTATATATCAAATTTGGGACCTCAAGCCAACAAAGCTTAGCATACTAATATCAAAAGAAGCAAGAGTTTTGTTTCTTTTTTTACCCAGAGTCCCAGTTTTCATTAGCACTACTTTAATTTTTTTAATAATAAGAGACCTGACTGATGAGAAAAATTCTATAGTATGCATGATATTGCCTTATAACTAAACTTTTAATGTGCCCAGCTCTTCACGAGATCAACTGCAAGAACTCTGGGTTTCCCCAGGTGCTGTCTGACACAAATACACCAGTAGATAACCCGGCAATGAATGCCTTGTCTGTCACCCGGAAATATTCAGAGGCTAATGACCTAAGGTCAGACTTGCCATAGACACGGCTTCTGTTGTGAGTGTCAAGCTGGCTAACTTCTCTCCAAATACCAAAATTTTAAGATTGGGAGAATTCAAGAAATATGTGGGAAATAATAAATCGGTTGGTTGGGCTGGCCTAGGGGGTTTACTGCTCAGAGGAACAGAGGGCAGAGCTGACAGGATGGGGCAGTTTCTTATTAATGCCACCTCATGCCTAAACTGGTACTCTAAAAATCTCTAGGTATACTGATTCTATTTGTTACAAAACATTTGAAGACAATGTATGAAAACAGCGTGGCACTGCTGTGGGGTCATTAGAATATGTTTGAATCCTGCATCTTCCACCTGCTCCCTGAGTGACTTTGAGTGAATCAAACATTGTTAGCCTCAGTTTCCTGACCCAGAAAAGGGCAAAATAATAATTCATGTCAGAAGTTTGTGGGGGTTAAGTAATAGAATATGTAAATCTTAAATCCATAAATCCAGCTCTCACACAGCCTGTCACATAAGGAGCAATAAATTTAAGCATCGTCATCTCGCCAGACCTAGCCTCCTCCCTGGCCTCCTGCTTCTACTTCATTCTGTTCTCAACGCAGCAGCCAGACTGAGCCTGTTGTCACAGAAGCTTCCCTTCTCTGCTCAAAGCTCGCCAATGGCTCCCCATTTCATTCAAAAGTAAAAGCCCCCTGTTGGGGGGGCATTTTTCTTGTACCTCCTTCTCCTTCCCCCTTTAACTCTGCTGCAGCCTCCCTGGCCTCCCCGGCCTCCCCTTGTTGTGCCTTAAACATTCCAGAAAGTTCTCCCCACCACCTGATACACTTATCTGTCTTCCTTGTTTGGCTTTCTACTAAATATGCATCACCGACTAACCCTCTTTATATTTTCCTTGGCTATAGCATTGATTCACAGTCTCCTCCTGCTAGAAGGTAAGCACCAATGGAAAAAAAGGGTTCTTTTTATTTGCTCTGCTCATAGCTGCATCCCTAATGCCTTAGAGCAGACCCTGGTACATAGAAGCTCTCAACAAATATTTGTTCAGTTCATTTTGAATGACTAAACAAATGGGAGTCATTATCAGTGGATTAATGGGATCCCTTCATATTAGTGGGACTTCCCAGGTGTATGTGCAATAAAGAACCTGCCTGCCAATGCAGGAGATGCAGGTCTGATGTCTGGGTGGGCAAGATCTCCTGGAGGAAGAAATGGCAACCAACCCATTCCAGCATTCTTGCTTGGGAAATCCCACGGACAGAGGCTGGGCACTGGGTTTACAGGGTACTCGGTTGCAGGATACTCGGTTGCAGGCATGGAACTGCAGAGAGCCAGACACAACTGAGCACACATGCATGCTTCGTGTAAGTACACGTACATGATTATTCTTCCATTTAGCAAATATTGATTACACACATAGTATGAGCCAGCATTACATTTGTTGTTGGCAGTGGAGCCAGGAGCTTACAGTCCTCCTGTCCTCCTGGAGCTTACGGTCTTAGGGCTATAAGAATTACACTGAGTAGATATTTCCCATTGTGGAAAAGTTAAAGTTTTTTCCAAAATAACTTAAGTATGAATTTTAATTAAAGTTTACATACACACGTGTATCATAAAATTTTCTAAAAATATTTATTTATCAGTGTTATTTTCAGAAAGTACTTAAGGTAAAATTATATATTCTAACTTTTCCTAAATCTGTGAAAGAGTTCTAAGCATCCACTAGTTAATTGGACCTCATGTTTTAAATATTTCTCTTGATCCTAACTATAACTTTTAGATATACTGCAATGCACAAAGACTTAGTAAAATGTTACTAAACTTCTACTAATTTTAATTTCATGGTAGTTTGATGTAAGTCTCTTCACAAAGCAACATTATCTTAGAGGTTGCAGTTTTGTTCACCTCTCATGATATTTCAGTCTTTCCATTTCATCACTCTGAGCTCTAGCTCAGATTTTGAAAGTTATTACCAGATTTAGTTTTAATATTTTTTCATTTTTTGATTATAAGTAAGTAAGCTATTAAGGTTTATTCAATCAGATAAGTCAGTATCATGCAGGTTTTTAGATGATTCCTAATTCATTCATTCTTCAGTTTAAATTTAGTTAAAATAGTCTCTCAGTTATTTAGTAGTTTTGATTTTAAAAACTGCCATTCTGCCAGTCTGCTGCAGAGTATGATTTCAATAAACTCTTTCATGGTATATTTTCTGTGAAGGCATTGCATCGGGTTGGTTTGGTCACACTGAATTTGCCATGTTAAATGAGAGTAAGACAAGCTTAACCCATGCAAAGGAAACCGTCACAGCTCAGAGTAATTAAGTGGGAGTTTTGAAATACTCCCTTTTTTAATCACAAGCAGTTAACAAAATTGTAAACTCAAAGATAATGTTACTTTGTGAAGAGACCTGGGTCAAATTATCCTGGGTAATTATCAAATGGAATTAAAATTAGGTGGAAGGAAGTTTCAGTTGATTGCAATCTGGCCAATCTCAAAGCTGTAATGATCAGATGTTTCACATTTACTAGGGTTATATTTTGTCCTTGCATGGGTATAATTGAAATTAAGGCTTATGTTTGGGAAACATATGATAGTTCAATAGCATCTTCTGCCCATTTCTTAACAAGTGGGAAGCCAGATGCAAAGGATAATAAATAGGAAAATAATAAAAGGTCTAATTTGTTGAAAAAACAAACAATAAAAAAAAACCCCAAAACCCCAAATAATAATGGTGAAAATGTGTAAGATAAACTTTGGAGTATAGATAAGAAAACTTTTCTTTCCCCCATAAGTATATTGCAAAGGTGAATGACTAAATCAGAAAATTTTTATTTAATTCCAAGACCTAGTCTACATTTAAATTTGATTTTATTCTATTCCTATAGAAATGCAAAACAGATCATTCTCTCTCGAGGGATATAGAAACTTCCACTACTAAATAAAATTGCCATAAAGAGCAGTAACTTTTACTTAAGAAGCTGTCAGATGGAAAATAAAATTGAAAAGTTCAAGAAAAAGAAAATATTACTCTGTGATATCTTCTTGAAAAAGTTCCAGACAGTCTTAAAATGAGGTTCCTACAGTGACTTTAGATGTAATGGGAAAGAAATAAGGAAACTCTTCAAAATCTTTTAGTGACTAGTACTTTAGTTGTTAATAGCCCTCATCATATTTCTACTGTATTCAAAAGATACTTACTGAGGACTTAGTATGTGACAGGTACTAAAAACACAGAAATAAGTGTACCCTAATCCTGGATTCAAGGAATTCACAGTTTAGTAACAGAGTCATAAGAATATATACGGAGGAAGCTAAAATTCATTGACCACCAAACTATCTGCTAACCCTTTTGCTAGGGCATTTATTTACTTTATTACTTTTAATCCTTATGGAAAAATTACTAGATAGACATTATATGGGGCTTCTCTGATGGCTCAATGGTTAAGAATACGCCTGCCAATGCAAGAGGCAAGGGTTTAATTCCTAGGTCAGTAAGGTCTCCTGGAGAAGGGAATGGCTCTCCACTCCAGTACTCTTGACTGGAGANTATTACTTTTAATCCTTATGGAAAAATTACTAGATAGACATTATATGGGGCTTCTCTGATGGCTCAATGGTTAAGAATACGCCTGCCAATGCAAGAGGCAAGGGTTTAATTCCTAGGTCAGTAAGGTCTCCTGGAGAAGGGAATGGCTCTCCACTCCAGTACTCTTGACTGGAGAATTCCATGGACAGAGAAGCCTGGTGGACTACAGTCCACGGGGTCACAAAGAGTTAGATACAACAACCACAGACATTGCATTGAATAGCCATTTTATCACTTAAGAACTGGGGGGTCAGCCAGGAAGTGAGGAAGCTGGAATTCAGTGCTGGGTTGGCTTGCTTCCATGGCACTGATTCTTTTCATCCCATGACATTGAAAAGAGGTGTATATATTCATATACACAAATAAAGACATATATATTTATATACACTTACATAAGTGCACATATATTTATATATACATATTATTGTTCAGTCACTCAGTCATGTCCAACTCGATATGACCCCAAGGACTGCAGCACTCCAGCTGTCCTTCACCGTCTCCCAGAGTTTGCTTCCCTGTCCTTCACTGTCTCCCAGAGTTTGCTCAAACTCATGTCCACTGAGTCGATGATTCCATCCCACCATCTCATTCTTTGTTACTCCCTTCTTCTCTTGCTCTCAATCATTCCCAGCATCATAGTCTTTTCCAATGAGTTGGCTCTTTGCATTAGGTGGTCATATAGTTGGAGCTTCAGCTTCAGCATCAGTCCTTCCAATGAATATTCAGGGTTGATTTCCTTTAGGATTGACTGGTTTGATCTTACAGTCCAAGGGACTCTCAAGAGTCTTCTCCAGCACCACAGTTTGAAAGCATCACTTCTCTGGAGTTCAGCCTTCTTTATGGTCCAACTCTCACAGCCATCCATACATGACTACTAGAAAATCCATAACTTTGACTAGATGGACCTTTGTGGGTAAAGTGATGCCTCTCTGCTTTTTAATACGCTGTCAAACTTTGTTGTTTGGAAACTTGGAAAACTCAGCAGTGGCCACAGGGCTGGAAAAGGTCAATTTTCATTCCAATCCCTAAGAAGGGCAATGCTAAAGAATGTTCAAACTGCTGAACAGTTGCACTCATTTCACATACTAGGAAGGTCATGTTTAAAATCCTCCAAGCTAGGCTTCACTAGTACATGAACAAAGAAACTCCAGGTGTACAAGCTAGATTTAGAAAAGGCAGAAGAACCAGAGATCAAATTGCCAACATCTGTTGGATCATAGAAAAAGCAAGAGAATTCCAGAAAAACACCTACTTCTGCTTCATTGACTACTACTGCTTCAAAGCCTTTGACTTTGTGTATTACAACAAACTGTGGAAAATTCTTAAAGAGCTGGGAATACCAGACCACCTTACCTGCCTCTTAAGAAATCTGTATGCAGGTCAAGAAGCAACAGTTAGAACTGGACATGGAACAACGGACTGGTTCCAAATTGGGAAAGGAGTATGTCAAGATTATATATTGTCACCCTGCTTATTTAACTTACATGCAGAGTACATCATGCAAAGTGCCAGGTTGGATGAATCATAAGCTGGAATGAAAATTTCCAAGAGAAATATCAATAACCTAAGATATGCAGATGATACTACCCTTAAGGCAGAAAGTGAAGAGGAACTAAAAAGCCTTTTGATGGAGGTGGAAGAAAGTGAAAAAACTGGCTGAAAACTCAACATTCAAAAAACCAAGATCAGGTCCCATCAGGTCCCATCACTTCATGACAACTAGATGGGGAAACAATGGAAACAGTGACAGACTTTATTTTCTTGGGCTCCAATCACTGCAGATGTTGACTGCAGCCATGAAATTAAAAGACATTTGCTCCTTGGAAGAAAAGCTATGACAAACCTAAATAGTGTATTAAAAAGCAGAGACATTACTTTGCCAGCAAAAGTCCATCTAGTCAGAGCTATGGTTTTTCCAGTAGTCATGTATGGATGTGAGAATTGGACCATAAAGAAAGCTGAGCACCGAAGAATTGATGTGTTTGAACTGTGGTGTTGGAGAAGACTCTTGAGAGTCCCTTGTACTGCAAGGAGATCCAACCAGTCAATCCTAAAGGAAACCAACCCTGAATATTCATTGGAAGGACTGATGCTGAAGCTGAAGCTCCAATACTTTTGCAACCTAAAGTGAAGAGCTGACTCATTGGAAAAGATCCTGATGCTGGGAAAGACAGAGGACAGGAGGAGAAGGGGATGACAGAGGATGAGATGGTTGGATAACATCACCAACTCAAGGGACATGAGTTTGAGCAAGCTCCAGGAGATGGTGAAGGGCAGGGAAGCCTGGCATGCTGCAGTCCATGGGTCAAAAAGAGTCAAATATGACTGAGCGACTGAACAATAACAATGAGGTCATAACTTTTCTTCCAAGGAGCAAGTGTCTTTTAATTTCATGGCTACAGTCACCATCTGCAGGGATTTTGGAGTCCAAGAAAATAAGTAAGTCACTGTTTCCATATCTCTCCCCATCCAGTTGCCATGAAGTGATGGGACTGGATGCCATGATTTTAGTTTTTAAATGTTGAGTTTTAAGCCAGCTTTTTCACTCTCCTCTTTCACCCTCATCAGTTCAGTTCAGTTCAGTTCAGTCACTCAGTTGTGTCCAACTCTTTGTGACCCCATGAATTGCAGCACACCAGGCATCCCTGTCCATCACCAACTCCTGGAGTCCACTCAGATTCACGCCCATCGAGTCAGTGATGCCATCCAGCCATCTCATCCTCGGTCGTCCCCTTCTCCTTCTGCCCCCAATCCCTCCCAGCATCAGGGTCTTTTCCAATGAGTCAACTCTTCACATGAGGTGGCCAAAGTACTGGAGCTTCAGCTTTAGCATCATTCCTTCCAAAGAAATCCCAGGGCCAATCTCCTTCAGAATGGACTGGTTGGATCTCCTTGCAGTCCAAGGGACTCTCAAGAGTCTTCTCCAATACCACAGTTCAAAAGCATCGATTCTTTGGTGCTCAGCCTTCTTCACAGTCCAACTCTCACATCCATACATGACTACTGGAAAAATCATAGCCTGGACTAGACGGACCTTAGTCGGCAAAGTAATATCTCTGCTTTTGAATAAGCTATCTAGGTTGGTCATAACTTTTCTTCCAAGGAGTAAGCGTCTTTTNAGCCAGCTTTTTCACTCTCCTCTTTCACCCTCATCAGTTCAGTTCAGTTCAGTTCAGTCACTCAGTTGTGTCCAACTCTTTGTGACCCCATGAATTGCAGCACACCAGGCATCCCTGTCCATCACCAACTCCTGGAGTCCACTCAGATTCACGCCCATCGAGTCAGTGATGCCATCCAGCCATCTCATCCTCGGTCGTCCCCTTCTCCTTCTGCCCCCAATCCCTCCCAGCATCAGGGTCTTTTCCAATGAGTCAACTCTTCACATGAGGTGGCCAAAGTACTGGAGCTTCAGCTTTAGCATCATTCCTTCCAAAGAAATCCCAGGGCCAATCTCCTTCAGAATGGACTGGTTGGATCTCCTTGCAGTCCAAGGGACTCTCAAGAGTCTTCTCCAATACCACAGTTCAAAAGCATCGATTCTTTGGTGCTCAGCCTTCTTCACAGTCCAACTCTCACATCCATACATGACTACTGGAAAAATCATAGCCTGGACTAGACGGACCTTAGTCGGCAAAGTAATATCTCTGCTTTTGAATAAGCTATCTAGGTTGGTCATAACTTTTCTTCCAAGGAGTAAGCGTCTTTTGATTTCATGGCTGCAGTCACCATCTGCAGTGATTTTGGAGCCCAGAAAAATCAGAGTCTTTAGTTCCTCTTGCTTTTTGCTGTTAGGATAGTGTCATCTGCATATCTGAGATTATCTAATTATATGTTCCTTGTTCTTAGAAAATGAAAGCATTGCTACAGGAGACTTTTTAAAAGTTCATATACTTGGAATTGTAAATAAATTAGCTTTTTGAATATTACCATTCTCTGTGAACTTCAATTGGAGAAGGTGATGGCATCCCACTCCAATACTCTCACCTGGAAAATCCCATGGACGGAGGAGTGAACCTCAATACTGATAGTCTGTGTTATGGCTTTTGCTGATTTGACTTTGTCTTTCACCTTAAACCCATTTTGATGACAGGGGTGCTAAACAATAGTCAAAATGCTTCTGAGGAATTTCTTCTCAGATGTAACCTGGAAGAAAATGTGTCATACTATTGCCAAATAAATATTTTGGAGTTTGTTTCAGCAATAGAATTTTCATGACATCATTACATACGTCAGAATTTTAACAATTAAAAAAATAGCAAATTCACTTAGTGACTTTCTATATTTTTGTTTAGCATTCTGTTGTCTGCTTACTTGTTGGTCCCTATTTGTGTGTGTGTTTTTCACCAGCTACATTTGAAGTATCCTGATGGTAAGGAGTACAACGTTCTACATCACCGCTGCTAGTGGGAATGTGCTTAGTAAGCGGATGTGGCCCTCACAGAGACAGAAGTGAAGCTCTTAAAAGTCCCTTTGTTGACCAGCATGTTACAACTGAGATCTAGTTTAACATTTCTCTCCTCTCAGTGTGTCCCTGTGTCTCACAATAAACCTCACATGGATATTTGTTGAGTGGTCATATGGCAGTGCATATTTTTAGCTTTGTCTCTGTAATCAAGGGAAGACTGGCCTCACCTCCTCCCCATATTTCATCCTTTGGAGGAGCTTCTCAAAGGATGAGAAGCTCATCCTTCTCAAAGCTTCTCAAACAGCTTCTCTCTGTTTCTTATATCCTCAAATCTTTTTCCTTACTGTTCCCAACCAGTGAGTCACTAAGTTCCGTCTTTCATACCTCTTAAACATCTCATTGGGCATAACCCTTCTCACGTGATCTATACCCAGTTCAAGGCGAAGTCCACGGTGAGAATGGAGCCCTAGTCAGGTGGTTCTCTCACTGCCTTGGATGGGGAGTCTCTGCATCTGCCTGTGTCTATGATAGGTCCTAGTGCGCTGAAAGTGAAGAGTGAAGATGTTAGCTGCTCAGTCTTGTC
Source organism: Neotragus moschatus (assembly GCA_006410615.1). Taxonomy (NCBI): domain Eukaryota; kingdom Metazoa; phylum Chordata; class Mammalia; order Artiodactyla; family Bovidae; genus Neotragus; species Neotragus moschatus. The sequence continues at coordinate 925,407 of SJYA01000759.1, read as the reverse complement.
TGGTTCTTTGCGACCCTATGGACTGTAGCCTGCCTGGCTCCTCTGTCCATGGAATTCTTCAGGAAGGAATACTGGAGTGGGTAGCCATTCCTTTCTCCAAGGGATCTTCCCAACTCAGGGATTGAACCCGGGTTTCCTGCATTGCAGACAGACTCCTTACAATCTGAGCCACCAGGAAAGCCCATGGAATAAGCAACTGAGTAATGCTTGCACTTTTATGAAAAGTGAGATACTAGCCTCAAACCATATTGACAAATATTTATTGAGCATTTATGCTGTGTGGAGTTCTGGGCAAGACGTTATGGGTAGTATGAGGAGGTCTTAGACACTAGAGATTCTTAAAATGTAAACGATGAAGCAAGTTAACAATGAGATCAGTTCAGTTCAGGTCAGTCGCTCAGTCGTGTCCGACTCTTTGAGACTCCATGAATCGCAGCACGCTAGGCCTCCCCGTCCATCACCAACTCCTGGAGTTCACCCAAACTCATGTGCATCGAGTCACGGATGCCATCCAGCCATCTCATCCTCTGTCGTCCCCTTCTCCTCCTGCCCCCAATCCCTCCCAGCATCAGAGTCTTTTCCAATGAGAGAGAGTTACCTGATAACCAGATACACAAAAATTCAAGCAACGCCACCAGGGTGATATATCATTAATTACTAAATTTGTTACATAGGACAAGAGCGCTAACAGTTTAGAGAAGAATTTGGTTTTTGGTGATCTACGAAAACTGTGTAGAGGAAGAGACATTGGGAGCTGGTATTGAGAGAAAGTTTAACTTTGTGTGAGTGAAATATCAGAGGCAGAGAAGGAGCAGAGGGGGAGAGAGTAAGTAGTCTGATTCCAGAGCTGGNTCGCAGCACGCTAGGCCTCCCCGTCCATCACCAACTCCTGGAGTTCACCCAAACTCATGTGCATCGAGTCACGGATACCATCCAGCCATCTCATCCTCTGTCGTCCCCTTCTCCTCCTGCCCCCAATCCCTCCCAGCATCAGAGTCTTTTCCAATGAGAGAGAGTTACCTGATAACCAGATACACAAAAATTCAAGCAATGCCACCAGGGTGATATATCATTAATTACTAAATTTGTTACATAGGACAAGAGCGCTAACAGTTTAGAGAAGAATTTGGTTTTTGGTGATCTACGAAAACTGTGTAGAGGAAGAGACATTGGGAGCTGGTATTGAGAGAAAGTTTAACTTTGTGTGAGTGAAATATCAGAGGCAGAGAAGGAGCAGAGGGGGAGAGAGTAAGTAGTCTGATTCCAGAGCTGGGTTTTCCTACAGAGTGGTGTTCTTTTAAGAATTTGATAAATAATCGGAATTCTCCCCCCTCCCCAAATGACCATATAAAAATACAACATGTTATGTATGTGTTTAGAGGTTCATGTACAAGCAACCTACCTATGGATACCAACAGAGGTTCCAGCGGAGTTCATAAACCCTTCTACTTAAGAACCATATTTCCAGAGAGAAGAATGGGAAGACAGCTTTAAAGTTGTAGTTTTTAAAGTTCCTTTGATAACAACCTAAACAGAAGTAAGGGGGAAAAGTGGAAAGACACTCAGTTTTGATTCAGAAATTTTTTCCCCTTTGCTCTTTTTCCCTGCAGAACAGGGACAATGATTAAACTCTCTAGATTGTTGAGATAATGAGTGGGGATAATGATGTAGGAAGTGGACTACACAGCATGCATGTATTTATTTCACAAGGAAGAAAAATTGGCTGAAGGGTTTTGATTAATGAATAATACAAGCAAAATAGGATTTTAGAAGAGAAACTTGGCAGTGTGAACGACGGAAGGAAAAGGAAAAGAAACTTTAACTGTTGAATGCAGAAGAGGGGGAAGTACTGACGTCCAGGCCCGAGATTAGACCATAAACAGCACACACAGCATGGGTGAGAGAAAGACTTTTTTTTAATAGGGAAGAAGTGTCGCACGAGGAGGAGTTAGCATTTAAAAATATTTCTTCTTTTAAGAGGTCACTTTTCACAGGAACTTACTCCCACTAAGTAATTTGGAAATGTGTGATTGCATTCATCATAAATGTTCACTTAAAATAGTCAAGAAGGAGCTGTGACTGCAGTGGGTAGACAGCATGATAAATTTGTTGAGGTAACAGAAACCTGTTTTGGAGAGTTTCACAGTAGATTATGTAGAAAGGGGTGTTGGGATGACGTTCCCGAGGGTAACACCATATGTTTGATTTCTATGCAGAGCAACTGGCTTCTTACTGTTCCTCTCCCTTATGGCTCATAGGGAAGGTGAGTCCCCGTTGGACTACACATCCTATACAGCTCAAGGATCCATCTTCTCCTTGTTTCTACTGTAGTTCTTTCAGACCTGCTATCTTCCTACATGACTTCCATCAGCTTCTTAAAAGGACTCTGCCTCCAGGATGGTCTCTGTTTAATGTATCCTTTGTAGTACAGCCAGAATGGTCTCTAAAATTCAAGAATCATGTTTCTTTCCTGTTAATTCTTCACTAACTCCTTAAGTCCTGCAGGGTCTGTTTCAATCTTTAGCATGCCTTATAATACCTCCAACCTACATCCCCAGACTTATCTCCAATCATTTCCATCCACACCCTCAACCTCTACATACCTGGCTGTCCCAGAGGCTGGCACCTCTGCTGCGAGGCCACTGCTCTTTTTCTTTGCATATAAGATTTTCACTCAATGTGTATTATATGTATTATAACCTACACATGAACATAGGTTAATCATGCAAACCACACTACAAGTTCATTTTTGCTTTGTCCCTCACAGCAAACTCCAGGGACCAACAGATTCAGCTTTTAGTATCTCTGGTGCTCCTCTTTGCTTACTTATCTATAGCTAGCTAGTAAGGTATCACTTTTCTGGTTTAAAAAATTTAGATATTATCTCAAAGTACTACTGTTGAAAGTTCCAATTTCATGCCCTTGGCCTCCCTTTCTCCAATGTTGATTTATCCTCTGTATTGAGTACAGTTCTTATTTGGTTCCTCAGCTCCCCCTGATGCTATCCACCTCTCAAAGTGCAGTGCTGCTCCCGGGAGATAACCAGTCATTTGCTCTGGGAATCTTGGGCCGTTCCTCTTGGCTGCCAGCAGTACAGCTGGGCCAACTAACTAATGCTCAACATTGCTAGCTCTTGTTACCACGTATGGATTTTGATGCGGCTCCAATCTGTAGAATAGGAGATTCAGTATCTCTGCCGACTGCTGGAGGGGCCAGATGACCCAAGTCAGAAATGAAGGAGAGGACTTCCCTGGGGTTTCAAGGGTTTAGAATCTGCCTGCCAATGCAGGGGACATGGGTTTGATCCCTGGTCTGGGAAGATTCCACATGCTGTGGGGAGCAACTAAGCCTGAGTGCTGCTATTACTGAAGCCTGTTTGCCTATGCTCAAACTACTGCATGATTGCACTCATCTCACACGCTAGTAAAGTAATGCTCAAAATTCTCCAAGCCAGTCTTCAACAGTATGTGAACTGTGATCTTCCAGATGTTCAAGCTGGTTTTAGAAAAGGCAGAGGAAGGTCAGGAAGCAATAGTTAAAACTGGACATGGAACAACAGACTGGTTCCAAATAGGAAAAGGAGTACATCAAGGCCGTATATTGTCACCATGCTTATTTAACTTATATGCAGAGTACATCATGAGAAATGCTGGGCAGGAAGAAGCACAAGCTGGAATCAAGATTACCAGGAGAAACATCAATAACCTCAGATATGCAAATGACACCACCCTTATGGCAGAAAGTGAAGAGGAACTAAAAAGCCTCTTGATGAAAGTGAAAGAGGAGAGTGAAAAAGTTGGCTTCAAGCCGAACATTCAGAAAACTAAGATCATGGCATCCAATCCCATCACTTCATGGGAAATAGATGGGGAAACAGTGGAAACAGTAATGGACTTTATTTTGGGGGGCTCCAAAATCACTGCAGATTGTAAGTGCATCCATGAAATTAAAAGATGCTTGCTCCTTGGAAGGAAAGTTATAAACAACCTAGATAGCATGTTAAAAAGCAGAGACACTACTTTGCCAACAAAGGTCCGTCTAGTCAAGGCTATGGTTTTTCCAGTAGTCATGTATGGCTGTGAGAGTTGGACTATAAGGAAAGCTGAGTGCTGAAGAATTGATGCTTTTTGAACTGTGGCATCAGAGAAGACTCTTTGAGAGTCCCTTGGACTGCAAGGAGATCCAACCGTCCATCCTGAAGGAAATTAGTCCTGAATATTCATTGGAAGAACTGATGCTGAAGCTGAAACTCCAATACTTTGGCCACTTGATGCAAAGAGCTGACTCATTAGAAAAGACTCTGATGCTGGGAAAGTTTAAAGGCTGGAGGAGAAGTGGACGACAGAGGATGAGGTGGTTGGATGGCATCACCGACTCAATGGACATGAGTTTGAGCAAACTCTGGGAGTTGGTGATGGACAGGGAGGCCTGGCGTGCTGCAGTCCATAGGGTCACAGAGTTGGACACGACTGAGCGACTGAACTGAACTGTGTGCCTAGATTCTGCTCCACAACAAAAGAAGCCACCACAGTGATAAACCCGTGCCCTGTAATGAAGAGTAGCACCCACTCACTGCAACTAGAGAAAGTTTGCACAGCAAGGAAGACTCAGTGCAACCAAACAGAAAGAAAGAAAGGAAGAAAGAAAGAAAGGAGACTAATATCTATGGGTGACTCTGACCAATGATGAGACAGCATGTAATATAATGTTTATTTTCATTCTTACTGCTTTCCTTTGTTTATGTCTCTCATTGACCTAGATTTATACTTCCCCAATAAAGCCTCAGTATTTTCATCTTTTTTTATCAGACCCTATTTTTCTAGAGTGCTTAAGGCTAGATACTTTCCCTCTCTAGTGTATATATGACAAATTTTGGTTAATTCAAGAATCAGAATTTAAATGATCATGATTCTATAAATGCTACATGTCCCAGCAAAATTACTAAGAATGATTTTCTCTTTTCCCTCTGAAAGCTTTTTGTTTTTCCTGGAATTTAAAATTGGGTGAATTTGTTGTTGTTCACTTAATTTCCAATGCCAAGATATAAATCTTCTCAAAGTATGAGAAGTTCTCATAATATGAGAAAAAATTGTTAGGAAATCTAACAATTCTCCTTTTCCGTTGAGATTCCTACTGCAGCCTTGTGTTCTCTTTTCCAAAGTGAACTAGCTGTCCCTTAGACCTGATATTCAACACTATTCTCTAAATTCTCTCTGTGTGTTTCCTATTTACATTCTCCATATCCTGGAACCAATTCCTTCCTTTCTCTTGCTGCAAAACCTGATGTTGGTAAAGCACATTCTCCAGTAGCTTCCTGAGAAAAAGTACAGGAAGGTACTTTATTTTTAAACCTTAAATGTCTGAGAGGTTTTTTATTTAAACTTCATGTTTAAAGGATAACTTATTTGGCAATGGAATTTTTTATTGTAAACAATATTTTATGAGAATTTTAAAAGCATTCCACCTTTTTTATTTCTAGCATATTGCGTTGTTATTGAGAAGTTTAACAGCAATCTAATTCCCAGTTCTTTGTACAGAATTTTTTGGATCACAATGGGATTATACAGTGATGTAAATAAAAAATAACTTAAGTCAAAAAATGCATTTAATAAGTCTAACCTACTGAACATTATAGTTTAGCTTAGCCTACCTTAAACATATTCAGAATAACTTGCAGTAGCTTAGGGTCAGGCAAAATCATGTAACTCTAAGCTTATTGTATAATGAAGTGTTGGTATCTTATGTAATTAATTGAATAATACACTGACAGTGAAAGGCAGACTATTTGTACGGATACAGTATGGTTATAAGTGTATTGCTTGTTTACCTTCAGAACCACATGGTTGACTGGGAGCTGCATTTTACTTCTGTTGCCCAGCATCATGGGAGAGAATTGTACCAAACATCCTTAGCCCAGGAAAAGATCAAAATTCAAAATTTGAAGTATGACTTATACTGAATGTATACTGCTTTTGCACTATTGTAAAGTCAAAAAATGGTCAGTTGAATCATCGTAACATAGGCACAGCTATTTTCTCACACAAAGCTTTTATGTCTTTTTCTAAATCTCTAACATTTTGGATTTCAAAATGTTGTGTCCTGTTTGGGTCTTATTTTATTTATCAACAAAATATCAGGTGTCAATTTGTAAATTGAGGTTCTTAAGTTCTCAGAAATTTTCTTGAATTATTTCTTTGACCACTTCTGGCTTACTATTTTTTTTCATTATTTCATTCATCAAGAAGCATCTTTGTTATGTTTGTGAGTTTTTCTAAGTTTGGGGGCTATAGTGGTATACACAATGACTAAAAATCTTATCCTCATGGATTGTACATTATAATGATGGAGATAGATAAGTTAAACAAGTGAAATAAAAATTATGTTAGGTAGTGATATGGAGAAAGCAATGGCATCCCACTGCAGTACTCTTGTCTGGAAAATCCCATGGACAGAGGAGCCTGGTAGGCTGCAGTCCATGGGGTCTCTAAGAGTCGACATGACTGAGCGACTTCGCTTTCACTTTTCACTTTCATGCATTGGAGAAGGAAATGGCAACCCACTCCAGTGTTCTTGCCTGGAGAATCCCAGGGACGGGGGAGCCTGGTGGGCTGTCATCTATGGGGTTGTACAGAGTCGGACACGACTGAAGCGACTTAGCAGCAGGTAGTGATAAATGCTAGAGGAAAAAATTAAGTTTCTTTTTACCTTTTCTTTTTTTTGGGAGAAGAAAGGATGTGTAAGTTAGAAGTCTGGACTGAGCACTGGGAAAATAAGATGCCTGTTACACATACAAATTGAGATATAAAGTGTCAGGGAAGAGAGCTATGATTTCAGGCGTGTGTGAGAGAGACAGAGGGAGGGAAAGAGAGAGAGAGATGTAATTTTAGATGTAGTGATCAGAAAAGGCTTCATTGAGAGAGAGCTTTGAGTGAAGACTATAGGACTTAAAAAAATTAACCCAGTAGCTCTCTAGCAGGACATTTCAGCTTGAAAGTTCAGATGCATTTAAAGAATAGTGAGAAAGCCAGAGTCTGTAGTGAAGGAAGCAAATAGGAAAAGTAAGGAAGGGGTTAAAGTTAAAATCAACTGCAGCTTAAAATCTGGCAGAACCTTGTGGGTAGAAAGAGGGTCACGGAAGGGTTCAGAGCAGAGGGGTAATGTGACCTGACATAGGTCTTCACAGGATCACTTTGGCACGCTGAGATAATCCGAAGGAGGGCAAAGGCAGTAGTGAGCTTATCATTTAGGAGGCTGATTAACAAATCAGGAGAGAAGAAATAGTGGCTTCTACTGGAGTAGGGGCGGTGAGGATCATGAGATGTGGCTGATTCTTTCTATGTTTTGAAGGTAGAGGTGGCATGGTCTGCTGACAGACCACATCTGAGGTGTGAGATAAAAAGGAAGGAAGATGACTCAGGGTTTTGGCATCAGCCTAAAAAAAGAAGTTGCCAAGAACTGAAAAGGGGAAAAAGTATAGGAGGAGAAGTTCGTTTTTATCTTTGTATTTTGGGAGAGAGAGGAGCGTGTAAGTTAGAAGTCTGGACTGAGCATGGGAACTATGAGATGCCTGTTACACATCCAAGTCGAGATGTCAACTGGCAATTTGATACTTAGGTCTTCATGTTGAGGTGAGGTCCATGGGCTGGAGGTACAGATGGAGATTACAGCAGCATCTTGATGGTCCCTGTGACTGTGAGACTGGACAGACCAGGGGGGTGAGTACAGACTATAAAGAGAAGAGATCAAAGGATCGAGTCTCGAGGCACTGCCCATGTTTAGAGATCAGCAAGATAAGTGAAAAACAGCAGCAGAGATTGAGAAGAAGGGGCCAGAAACATTGGTGGAAAAGCAGGTGTACATGGAATTCCACAAGCCAAGCAAAGACAGTTTTCCAAGGAGAGGCTGCTCTCTGGTCTAGCTGTTGCTAAGGAAATCCTATGCGGACTGAAAAATGACCTTCTTAGGGGGTGATCTTGTGAAGAACAGTTTTAGTTAGCGGTTGGAGTGAAATAATTTCAGAGGAGGTTAAGACAGGAGAGAGAAGGAATTGATAATACAGGATTCCTCGCTGTTTGAAAGTTTCACTTTTTTGCCATTTGGCTTCTATGAAAGACATGCATTAGTACATGTTTTCACAAACGGAAAGAAATCAGAAGGGAATTTTTGCTTTTACCAGAAAAAAAGGTGAAAAGTGGAAAACCACTTGGCATCTGTTTTGCAGTGAGCAGTTTTAGAGGCAGTTGGCCCTAAGCAGACAGTGGCACCACCAAATTTTTTTTCCCAGGAATTCCACTCAGTATCTCGGCATCAAGCTGCAGTAGCTTTGACCTGGGTCTGTGAGCATCTGTGCTCCATCTCAGTTTATTCTGTACATCCGTTAGTAAGATGTGTCCTAAGATAATTGCTTCTTCACTTTATATCATTTCAGCTTACAAAAGGTTTCACAGGAACGCTCTGCTTTAAGGAGTTTTGCTTAAAAGGAAAGAAGAAAAATAATGTGGTTTGGCTGCTAAGTCACGTCCAACTCATTGTGATCCCATGGACTGCAGCAAGCCAGGCTTCTTTGTTTTTCATTGTCTCCCAGAGTTTGCTCAAACTCATGTCCGTTGAGTCAGTGATGCCATCCAACCATCTGTAGTTCCCTTCTCCTCCTGCCTTCAATCTTTCCCAGCACTAGGGTCTTTTTCAATGATTTGGCTCAGGTAGCCAAAGTATTGGAGTTTAAGCTTCAGCCATCAGTCCTTCCAAGAATATTCAGGGTTGGTTTCCTTTAGGATTGACTGGTTTGATCTCCTTGCTGTCCAAGGGACTCTCGAGAGTCTTCTCCAGCACTATAGTTCTAGCTGGAACTTGTCTGTATTTTGGAAACTCATTCAGGTGTTGAATATTGTTGATTCTTTTCTTTTCCATTTTCCAGTTCTTCATTTTCTTGTTCTACCTACAGGGAGAGTCTTTAATTTTGTCTTAAAACCCTTCTGTTGACTTTTTTCTATTAACCTTTTAATTTGAAGAACTCTTCTGTATTTTCTGATGGTTCATTTTTTTCATTTGAATTATGAACTCGGCTTATCCTCTTAATTTATCATAAGTTCTGTTGAAGGATATAAAAATAATATCTATTTTACTAATAGTAAAGTTTTCAAGTAGTCATTTGCTTTTCTCACCCTCTTTTTTAAAAAAATTAAAGAGTATGTAAATATGATAGAAAGTATACTACAACAAAGTCCTTGTGCTTAAAGTACAATTTTTTTTAGTTTTTCAGTGTTGTTTCATATTATCTTTCCATTTTCNACTCTTAATTTATCATAAGTTCTGTTGAAGGATATAAAAATAATATCTATTTTACTAATAGTAAAGTTTTCAAGTAGTCATTTGCTTTTCTCACCCTCTTTTTTAAAAAAATTAAAGAGTATGTAAATATGATAGAAAGTATACTACAACAAAGTCCTTGTGCTTAAAGTACAATTTTTTTTAGTTTTTCAGTGTTGTTTCATATTATCTTTCCATTTTCCTAAAATTAAAGTTCCCTCCACCCCTGAAGTTTTTTTCCTGTTCACTGCATTGATCTCTATTTCTCCTAAGTTTAAACCATTCTCCCACATTTTTTGTCTTCTTTGGTTTGTTGTTCATGTTAGAAGTCTGCATGAAATACTTGGAGATCCTTGACTGCATGGATAGTGCAGTGCACAGGCCATAGAAGCTCCTTAGGAGCATGGTGTGCTGGAGCAACACTGGCCTTCCTTAGGCTAGAAACTCTCTCTTTCTTTGCAGACCTTCCTTTGTAGACAACATCTATATATCTCTTCTCTTGGACCATCCTGCTTTCCTCAAGAAAAATCTTGCACTTTCCAGCCTGTGATTGGTAACCCTGGACTTAGAAAACGGGCTCAAAAGCCTCACCACACAGTGTATAGATTTTCACGTAACCTCCCATTTCCTCTGTGATACCTTGTCACTGCCATTAGCTGTGCTTGGGGCTTGACAGAAGAGCCAATCAGGTTCAGCTTTTTCTGGGAGTAAACTTCCTCTCTTTTGCTTGGAGATGGGAAGGAATAGTTCACCGGCTCTCCAGACTGGTAGGAGGCATCTAAAATCTCCATATAGATTTTTTTTTCATTTAAAACTTTTGTTTTTTTCTCCATATATATTTTCATAGAATTTTAAAAGGTTGCACTCTATTTGTAGTTACTATAAAATATTAGCTATATTCTCTGTGTTCTACAATAGACTCTTGTAACTTCAGTTCAGTTCAGTTCAGTCACTCAGTCATGTCCGATTCTTTGCGACCCCATGAATCGCAGCACGCCAGGCCTCTCTGTCCATCACCATCTCCCGAGTTCACTCAGACTCATGCCCATCGAGTCCGTGATGCCATCCAGCCATCTCATCCTCTGTTGTCCCCTTCTCCTCCTGCCCCCAAGCCCTCCAAGCATCAGGGTCTTTTCCAATGAGTCAACTCTTCACATGAGGTGGCCAAAGTACTGGAGTTTCAGCTTTAGCATCATTCCTTCCAAAGAAATCCCAGGGCTGATCTCCTTCAGAATGGACTGGTTGGATCTCCTTGCAGTCCAAAGGACTCTGAAGAGTCTTCTCCAACACCACAGTTCAAAAGCATCAATTCTTTGGTGCTCAGCCTTCTTCACAGTCCAACTCTCACATCCATACATGGCCACTGGAGAAACCATAGCCTTGACTAAACGGACCTTAGTTGGCAAAGTAATATCTCTGCTTTTGAATATGCTATCTAGGTTGGTCATAACACCAATAGTTTGTACCTCCCACTACCGGCATGTAGCCAGCCCTGCTCTCATCTCTAGTCTGTCCATTGGCTCAGAGAGGTGAATGGTGGTTCCAGTATCTGAGCCTTTTTGGTGTTGTCTGGAGCAGATCCTCCCAACTCACACTGGTGTACCCCTGCTATAGACTTCAGCCTTCTTCCCTCTGCTCATCACCTCTGCAGCTTCCTTTCTACCTCTCATTTCCTCGCCAATTCTCTTTGTACTGTGGGTTTCAAACTTGGGGGCTAAATATTTACTTTATGTAGTGTTACAGGCATTACTCAGTGGTGAATGCGTGTAGTCAGATACGTATGCTTCATATTTACCTGTGATGTCACTTATTAATCACTACATTTCTCACCATTCAGATGTGACTTTCCCTGCCTGAAAAGATGTCCCCAAACTGAGGGTGAGTTTCTCCTTGGAGCACTGATACAATTCAGAATGTCTGCTATATGTTATCTATTGCTTTTTTAATATATATATTATAAGCTCTAAGTTGGCAAGGACAATGATTTATTTATCCTCGAATTGCCAAAGCCCAGCATAGTGTTGAATGAAGGAATATTTGCAAAATTTACCCAATTCGTCTTCCTGAAAACATCTGATGTGAATTACAAGGGCAACATGGTACAAGAGTAGATAAGTAAAATAGCTGTATTTATTAATACTTCTATGAGGCTAAACAAGCTCTTCACCTTTCTGGGGCTTCATTTCCTCAGACTCGAGAGAGTGGGAATCCCTGGTGGCTCACTGGTAAAGAATTTACCTGCAATACAGGTGACGCAGGAAATAAAGGTTTGATCCCTAGGCTGACCCCAGAGATCAACCCTTTGAGAAGGAAACGGCAACCCCCTCCAGCATTCTTGCCTGGAGACTCCCCTGGACAGAGGACCCTGGCAGACAACTGTCCATAGGCTCACAAAGGGCTGGACATGACGACTCACTGAGCATGTGAGAGTGATAATGACTACCACTTAGGGCTTATGATGAAGAATTGAATTCTTTAATATATGTTAAGCACTTAGCAAAATGACTAGTTCATTTTAAGCACTCAATTCATTACTATTATTTTAATTAAAAAATAATCTTGGGGTACATTTTTAGAGAAGGTACAAGGTTTTTCTTGCTTATTTGTCCCACGGAATTGTTATAACCTGTGGATATTTTGATAAAATATTGAATTAGGCTGGGAGAGGGAAGAGCCTACGTTTGCAGCCTTAGGAATAGGGGTCACTCTGGAGGCCAGACTCAACCTCCGAAGTGGGATGCCTATTCCCAAAACTCCTTGATCCGTTAAAAGGGAGGTGTGAAATGCTGGGCTGGATGAAGCACAAACTGGAATCAAGATTGCCGGGAGAAATATCAATAACCTCAGATATGCAGATAACACCACTCTTACGAAGAAAGCGAAGAGGAACTAAAGAGCCTCTTAATGAAGGTGAAAGAGAAGAATGAAAAAGTTGGCTTAAAACTCAACATTCAGAAAACCAAGATCATGGCATCCAGTCCCATTACTTCATGGCAACTAGATGAGGAAACAATGGAAACAGTGACAGATTTATTTTCTTGGGTTCCAAAATCACTATGGACAGTGACTGCAACCATGAAATTAAAATGGGTTTGCCCCTTGGAAGAAAAGCTATGACAAACCTAAGCAGCATATTGAAAATCAGAGACATTACTTTGCTACAAAAGTCTGCATAATCAAGGTATAGTTTTTCCAGTAGTCATGTGTGGACATGAGAGTTGGACCATGAAGAAGGCTGGGCACCAAAGAATGGATGCTTTCAAACCGTGGTCCTGGAGAAGACTATTGGAAGTCCCTTGGGCTGTAAAGAGATCAAACCAGTCAATCCTAAAGGAAATCAACCCTGAATATTCATTGGAAAGACTGATGCTGAAGCTCCAATACTTTGGCCACCTGATGCAAGGAGCCGACTCACTAGAAAAGATCTTCATGCTGGGAAAGACTGAAGGCAGGAGGAGAAGGGGATGACAGACGATGAGATGATTGAATGGCATCACCGACTCAATGGACATGAGCAAACTCCCGGAGATGGTGAAGGACAGGGAAGCCTGGCGTGCTTCAGTCCATGGGGTCACAAAGAGTCGGACATGACTGAGTGACTGAACAATGATGATGACTGTGGTGAAGGAGATGATACAGAGGGCTTCTAGAGGAAGACCAAGAGAACCAAGATTTGAGAGAAGTATCAAGACAAGGGAAGAACACGGCACTGTATAAATAATGAGAGATTAATACATAATTACTTTTTTCCTGTTAATTAATCCTTCAAGTTCTAGATCATACCTCATCTTCATTAAAACATCTCTGATCACCTGAGGCTCTCCTTTCTCATTTCTGCAGTACTTATTTATCTGCAGTCTGCTCATGCTGCCCACTTTGATTACCTTGATATAAGATGCTTCTTCTCCCTGCACCTAGATTTTCAGCTCAGTGGCAGGAGACTTTTTCTTATACTCCTTTGGAATCCCTATTCATTAGGTACAACTTGGTATGCAGCAAGTTCTCAATAAAGAATTTTTTGCTACTTAACTGGAAACATTATCATTTTGAGGGAAAATTTGAAAAGAAAATGTTATTGGTGGTGATTTCTTCTCCCAAATTCTGATCATAGAGGTAAAAAACAAAACCAAAAACCCAGATCATGTATGTAATCTAATTTCTGAGATGTCTTCATGCGGACAGCTTATAAAGAACTCTAGAATAATTTATGATGTTTATAATTTATTGTAGTATTTTTGAACTGTGGTGTTGGAGAAGACTCTTGAGAGTCTCTGACTGCAAGGAGATCAAGCCAGTCAATCCTAAAGGAAATCAACCCTGAATATTCATTGGAAGAACTGATGCTGAAGCACCAATACTTTGGTCACCTGATGCAAAGAGCTGACTCGTTAGAAAAGACGCTTATGCTGGGTAAGATTGAAGGCAGGAGGAGAAGGGGATGACAGAGGATGAGATGGTTGGCTGGCATCACCGACTCAACGGACACAAATTGAGAAAGCTCTGGGAGATGGTAAAGGACAGGGAAGCCTGGCGTGCTGCAGTCCATGGGGTCACAAAGAGTTGGACGGGACTGAGCGACTGAAAAACAGTTCTAATAAGCAAAGATGAAGAACATTCAAAATATTTGTTTTTAAGTCCCTGAATTCACTGCCCCTCACATGAATTAGTGATGCTTGTTGCATTTGGAAGAACATGGTGATGGAGGGGGCTGAGAGAGAACTCATGAAAATACACACACAGTGTGGTTCTAGGGAGAATATGGAAAGTGCTGCAACCACAGGGGCCAAAAAACTCTCTCAAATAATGTCCATAATAGCACAACCCATAATCTTCACCTTCTAGGCCACATGTTAATGGCAAAAGTAGGACAGGNGGCTGAGAGAGAACTCATGAAAATACACACACAGTGTGGTTCTAGGGAGAATATGGAAAGTGCTGCAACCACAGGGGCCAAAAAACTCTCTCAAATAATGTCCATAATAGCACAACCCATAATCTTCACCTTCTAGGCCACATGTTAATGGCAAAAGTAGGACAGGGCACGCTAATCCTGTGTCTTTTTGATGGACTCTCTTTCCAACTGCTCTTTCCTTTTGGATGACTCTCCAAGTAGTGTGTTACAGATTCATTTGGGCAAATGAAAGATTAGCGTTGGAGAAGGCAATGGCACCCCATTCCAGTACTCTTGCCTGGAAAATCCCATGGACAGAGGAGCCTGGTAGGCTGCAGTCCACAGGGTCGCTAAGAGTTGGGCACGACTGAGCAACTTTACTTTCACTTTTCACTTTCACGCGTTGGAGAAGGAAATAGCAACCCACTCCAGTGTTCTTGCCTGGAGAATCCCAGGGACAGGGGAGCCTGGTGGGCTGCCGTCTATGGGGTCACACAGAGTCAGACACGACTAAAGCGACTTAGCAGCAGCAGCAGCAGCCAAGTAGCATGTTACAGATTCATTTGCCCACCACCCTTTGGAAAAGTTTAAGTGAGGGTAGGAACAAGATATTTCACTGCTATCACTTATCTGTAAGTTTCTGCAGCTATTATTACTTACACTTAGCTGCTTGCTAATGTGAGCATTTATATAGAAATAAAAGACTTATTTATTGAGCTGCCACCCAAGTGCCACAGGGAGCAGATGATAGCTGGGGCATGGGCACCTGCAGTGTCTGTTGGCACCCAGCAGTCCCTGCCCCCTGCTTAGCTGGTAAAGAATCTGCCTGTAATGTGGGAGACCTGGGTTTGATCCCTGGGTTGGGAAGATCCCCTGGAGAAGGGAAAGGCTACCCACTCCAGTATTCTGGCCTGGAGAATTCCATGGACTGTATAGTCCATGGGGTCACAAAGAGTTGGACACGACTGAGCAATTTTCACTTAATGTATGGCAGGATCTGGACTAGCTGCTTTGAAGACATAGATATGAAAACAAACAAACAAAATCTATGTTTCTGAGGAACGTGCAGTGTCAAAGTCAGCTGTGTATATAGGCATACAACTTTTCACTATGAAAACAGAGATTTTTTTTTTCCCCCTAAGGAAGGGTTAAATACCTGTGGTTAAGCCTCTAGAATCAGGAAGATCTGGATTAGCAGTTTGGCTTCTCTACATTATGGCTACATGATCTTAGGCAAGATATTTAATTTCTCCAAGCCTTATTTGCATTAGTACTAGACTAAATATAATGATCTCTAGTAGCTCAGATCTTTCCTGGTAGCTCAGACGGTAAAGTGTCTGCCTTCAAAGTGGGAGACCCAGGTTTGATCCCTGGGTCAGAAAGATTCCCTGGAGAAGGAAATGGCAACCCACTCCCGTACTCTTACCTGGAAAATCCTATGGACCGAGGAGCCTGGTGGGCTACAGTCCATGGGGTCGCAGAGTTGGACACGACTAAGCAACTTCACTTGCACTTTCAGTAGCTCAGATGGTGAAGAATCCACCTGCAATATGGGAGACCTGCGTTCAATCCCTTGGTTGGGAAGATCCTCTGGAGGAAGGTATGGCAACCCACTCCGATATTCTTGCTTGGAAAATCCTCATGGACAGAGGAGCCTGGGGGGCTGCAGTCCATGGGGTCACAAAGAGTTGGACACAACTGAGGGACTAAACACAGCACAAAGATAATGATACCTTTATTCTAGGGTTGTTGTTAAAACTAAATGAGAAAATATATCCAAAGCTCCTAGTATATGTATTATATGAGTATTTCATAAATTATATGCATATATGTAACCCTCCAGACCTGTTCCACTCGTCCAACAAGTGCTTGCATATTCGTTTATGGCTCCAACTTTTCCTTTGCAAAGACAAAGCTGATGATAATGATCTGTTTCCTGGGGCTGAATCAGACCAGTTGGCCCAAGGACCCAGTGTTTTTTCAGAGGCCATGGAGCGTCCTTCCAGGGTTTAGCCTCCTACCCACTCCACCCTTCCCTCTCCCACCCGCCCTCGCAGGACTTTCCCTTTCTCCTACTCCAAAGGATTATGCAAGAGTCAGGTTGCTCTTGAGACATACACTTATAAAAGCAAACTTGAGAATAAATACTTGGTTATTTCAAAGCATGAAATGAGGCAACTTGTCTCTCATTTCATTCATGAATCAAGAAAGGTACGAGCAATGACTTTTGATATCATCTTCTTTACTGGTTTGAAATAAACCTGATGAGTTGTTCCCTGTTTCTTGGCTTCAGCTTTCCTGTTTGTAAAACAGATGATTGTGAAATGAGAATGTTGGGTTGCCTTTGATAACTGGAGCTGTGTTATGGTGAAGCATCACTGGGCAAGTGTTTGTTGGAAAGATCGCTGTCAGAGAAATCAAGACATCTGGACTCTTGACCTCACCAACAGAGTGGGTTTGGATTGGAGATTAAACTGTGAGACGTGGAAGAACAGATTCTTCCAAAATATCCTGACCCAATTCTACCTTATACTGGTGATATTTTCTCTTCTCTCTCATTTGGTCTGAAGATGAGGAAGAATAAAATGATGACCTGAGAGAAAAGTGGGAAGAATAAATATAGAATATTGGGGTGTTCGTGTTGGGGATGGAGTGGTCAGAGTCACCATTAATTCCACCTAAAGACTGTTCTCAAATGGGTACCAAAGGACATTGTTTTCCTAGTTTGTCTCCAAGAAGAACAATTTTCCAAAGGTATAAGCATTTATTTAATGATTCACTAGATCTACTGTGAAAGAGTTTAACTAACCATATTTGCAGACAGACTTAAGTTTTCTAATATATTTTTTAGTGATAATTTTCATAAAGTAGGAATTTTATAAATTTAAAGACAGGATAGAGAACGTGTGTCTCTGAGAGGAGGTAAATATCACTCTGAAGATGCTCTTCTCAACATGTCCTTCCCACCCAAGTGTAATATAAATTACTCAGCGTAAGTATCTTAGACTTGAAAATAAGAAGGAAGACTCTTCCTTGTACCTTTCTAATCACTGTCTCCAGGAGACAGTACTGCCTTGACACCCAGAAGAAGAGGATATGGTATATAACCTCAGGTTCCTTACACTGGCCTCTTTTCTCATAAACAACAATCCATGGTTCTGTAATGCCTCCTGCACTGCCATTCCACTCCCTTAAAAATAAGCACTGACTTTTTGTCCCTATCGCTACGAGAGGTTTAACATCGTTCCTACCTGTAGAAATTAGAAAAAGCATTTCTGAACATTAAAGATACAACCATCCACCCCAAGTTTAGATTCTTCTATAAAATGGTACTCATGAGGCAATCTTCACGTGCATGGAGGAAAACGAAAGGGTGATATGACCGTGAATGAGCATTTGGAGAAGGGAGGCAGAAGAAACTCAGTATTCAGAGGAAATCTGTCTGTGTGGGGAAGCGAATCTTGAGCTGAGAACGAAAGGGCAGAGTGACAACCCAACCAATAGTCTCTAATGACTGAGCACTTAATTATATTATAGTCATTTACATGCATGCATTCACTGTGTCCTGCGATTCAGGCTCCCAACTCTCCACTTTAAACAGTCCCTGCTTTTGTGGCTAAGTCCTATGAAGAATTGGGAGGAAACCATTTCCAAAGAAGGAATGGCAGGTAAAGAATCTCTAAGCAGGCACAAAGTCAAGTAGGTTGAAAATCAAGAAGCCCAGAGTGGCTTGTGTGGAATGAGTGAGGGAGCAAAGGTTTAAGTGTGAGGAGTGTGTTGGAGGCCACAGGAAAGAGTTTTGACTTTATTCCTGCCTTAGGACTTGTTATCTAGCTCGCTACAACATTTTACATATTCGAGGGGAAACTTACTTCTAATTTGTGCTCTGTCTATGCAATGAACTTGAGAATACCTGGTGAACAGACATAGGACAGTTTTTCTAAAAATATGCAGTGTCTTATCCTCAATACTATACAGATAATTATTGAGTGTGACAGAATTTAGCCACCAAATATTTCCACTTCTTGAAACATCCAAGTCTAAATAATTCACAAGATTGAATAATATCATCCGCCGTAGTCGAAACCAGGTCTATTGACTATTCTGGCAGATTGTTCTATTAGCTGCATTTTCCTCTTTCGACTTCCAGGAAAGTATAAATATTTAACATCTTTGAGCAATCTGAGCGATTGTAGTTTGCTCTGATATTAAAAATGCAGTAGCGATGGAAAAAATATCTTCCTAACAGAATACAGACTTAGATATAGATAAATAAAACTTTCTTGTCTGTAAACTTCTTTCAGGAAACCATGTCCATCTTCTACAGCATTGTTTCAGCTTGGATTTGTGTTTTTAACACGTTAAATCTCCCTAGGAAATTGTATCCAGGGTTTGATCATTGTTAAGAAGTAATGTCTTCTGTGTTAGCAAAGACAAAGTTCTTTGCTGGTACAAAGGAAGTTAACATCCTAAAACACCACAGTGGGTAGAAATGACAGAATGACTTTTCTACTCCTGTGTAGAATTAGAGACTGGGTGCTCTTAGGATGATGGAGTAAATGTATCAGAAGTTCCAAATGTTATGAAAATCTTTCCTATAGAATAAAACTAAAGCAAAAATAAAAAAAAATAGGGAGTAACTTGCAACTACTGATTATCGTACAAAGTGAAGTAAGTCAAAAAGAGAAAGACAAGTATCAAATGATAACATGTATATGTGGAATCTAAAATATGACATGAATGAACTCATCTATGAAACACGAACAGATTCACAGACAGAGAGAACAGACGAGTGGTTGCCACGGTGGAGGGAGGTAGGGGAGAGATGGAGTGGGTGGTTGGGGTTAACAGATGTAAGCTTTTACATACAGAATGAGTAAGCAACGAGGTCCTATTGTACAGCATAGAGAACTATGTTCCATATCCTAGGATAAACCATAATGAAAAAGAATATGACTAAAAGAGTGGATGTATATCTAAAGCAGAATCACTTTGCTCTACAGCAGAAATTAACACAACATTGTAAACTAACCATGCTTCAATAAAAATACTGATTATAAAAAAATAGCAAGTAACTTAGTACTTAAGATATTAAGAACACATGAAAAAAAATTGACCCATTAGTTTGGTAAGGATTGTTTTATGGGAGTTACTAAGGAAGAGGACGGAAAATGTTTATTTCAGACGTAAGTGCTAAATGTTTATCATTTGAGTCCAGAAATGGATGGGAGTGAGTTAAAGGGGACGTTCCCTCAGAAGGTTGATGTTTTTGGCAACAGTACAACCGATGTTGCAAGAAGGGAAACAGTCTCAAGATGAAAATCTCTTACAGGTTGGCGTTTACCCAGAACTGTAATGTTGACAGGGAAGTGTGGGCACACCCAAAAACATCCTGGCTAAATTGCAGGTGTTGTGCAAAAGAAGCAAGTGGGAAGAGCAAATAATTTATAACTAGTAAGCACATTCTGGCAGTTGCCTTTTATAGGATGTGCATAGTGTGTTTCTATAGTATTATATAATATTTATATAGTATTTATATAGTATTATAAACTCTTAGGACACAAGAGGTTGCATTTACTTGTTTTTATTTGTTTGTGTTTATTTCTGTTGTAAAACAGAACTATGCTCTGAAAACCATGCATTATTTGATGTAGAAAAGACTTTTCAGGTCATCTCTTCTAATAGATATTTTTTTCAGCAGAAAGAATTCCTTTTAAATAAAATCTTAAATGGAACTCTGCTATATAAAATCATGTTATTTTATTAGTAAAAATAACTTTATAAGTTCAACCGAACATATTTACTCTTTATACAGTAAGTAAGCAAAACTCATGGAGTTGTTTTGATTAATACAAACACTTGGAATCAGAGTTACTGTGTGATACTTGTGATCTCATATAACCCTTAGCAGCTCTTTTATTTTGGTATTTTTGTATGTTGGCACATTATTAAAAAAAAAAATCCTGATTACACCAAAAAGTAGTTGCAAATAAGAAGTCTTTAGCAGCTCACCTTGTAATTTCATGATATTCTTGTAGTCTTTATTCCGAGGCCCATTTGAAAATGAGTCAAACCAGAAGCAGGCGTTCATGCACTGGTGGTTTCCTACGTGCTAACATCTGGCATATAACTCCTTGGAGCGTTTTAAATATTATGCTATTTTAAATGTTTCCAAAACCCTGAAAATGCAAATTGAGTCCATTATCTGTTAAACCCTATCCCCAGAAGCTCTTTCACCAAAATTTAGTTTTCTAATGGTGGTATAGTAACTATTTCAGGCTTCTCGAGAATTGAAGTATGTGCAATCCAGCAAAATAAACAAGCTTAACACTGTTAAATAAAATAATTTACATTCTAGCTGGGAAAGTCACAGTTGGGACAGGATTCTGGGCCTCTTGACTTCTTTCCTGTTTGATTTTCATGGGTAATGACTTCAACACAATATGGTAATGGTTCACTCGCTGTCACTTGAATTCTTTTGGCATGTCCTAATAAAAGGACATGCCTTGTGGGCTCCCATTCTTTTGAATATGTTCTTCACCAGCTAGATTTAAAGTCTCTTATCTCAAGGAACAGAGCAATACTTTTTTCTATAGCTTCTAGTACAGTGTGCACACAATAGGATACTATGGATACTATATTAGTAACATACTGATTATACTTTTAAAAATGTATGAACTTATTCTCATGGAAACATACATTATTGATAGTTTGCTTAGCATAAAGTGTTCTGTTGATGCTTCCAACTACATCATTTTCAGGGTGGAGATGATTCTATCCACTCTTTGTTTAAAATTTCATAAAAAGTTTTAATTAAAAGAATATATATTGACCATCCACTATGTCCTTGACACGGGTATAACTCCATGGATACAATGGTAAACCTTTTGTGTGACCATTTCATGTATTATAAATATTAATACAAGTAGTTATTCAGTAGAAACAATTAAGTCAAAATGGGAAGGCATCATTGCTGACTTTGTCATTAAGCTGGGCTTTTAATTGGGATGGTTTGTATTTTCTTCTTCCTTCACTTAAGAGTGGTAGCCTTCTAAAATAAAATACTGTTAGGTCTGCTTTGTGTTGTGGGGAGATTAAAATTCCTTCTTCAGAAATATCCTGTCTTTGCTTAACAATATTTCATGTTCCACTTCTATATGCAAGAGTTTATTACCATCCAAGTAAAAGACATGTATAGCTCTTTCACTTTGATAACAAGATTTTAATCTTACTTTTTTCCCCTAAAGTATTAGATTAAACTATATAAAATTGATGTTTTATAGATAAAAATTGAAAATTAACAGTTTCATATGGTTCTGCCTAGTGTATGAATCCAATTCAAATCAACAAGTCATTTTCTATCTAACTCTTATTAAATGCTCCATTGATAAAAAGTGATAAAAATGGAGATATGGTTTAAAGCAAAGGTCCACAAACTTTTTATAAAAGGGCTAGATAGTAAATATTTTAGGCTCTGTGGGCCATACTGTCTGTAACAAGTATTCAACTCTCCTGTAGCAGGAAAACAGCCATAGACACTAAGGAAGGGAATCATCACGTTTGTGTTCCAATAAAACTTTATTAACAAGAATAGCCAATGGACTGAATTTGGCTTGAGGTCCATAGTTTGCTCACCTTCGGCTTGAAGGATAGAGAAATATTTCCTGGAACTACATTGTCTTGGTATGAACTGTTAATTAATTGCCTTTGCAATGACCTTGTGAATACCTTGTGGTGTTTAGCTCTGGACTTTCATGGGGCAGAAGTTGAGAAATAACTTCATAAAAATTTTGATTACATTTTCTCTGGGAACATTACTCAGGAAAAATATTCATATGATTAATCAGTATTCTATTTAAAGTATTTCTTCCAGAGCTAAGATCTAGGTAAGTATTTGTTTCTTCTCCTGCCTAATTGATTTTTATGATAATAAAAACTATAACTGTATCCTTTTTTTTTTTTTTTTACTTTTGTTTGTGAGAATATCAACACCAAATCTGGGCTTCACAGCAACTATGTAGCCATTTAATTCCCTTCTTTCTTATAATTATCCTTGCTATGACTGTACATTCAAATTAAATTTTCCCTTGCTTCAAACATTTTGAACTGGAATTCACTATTCTATTTTGTGAATCTTTATTGTAAACTAACTGAAATTCTTACAGATCATGTTTGAAAGTAAATATGCAAAATAAATAGATGATATATTTTTACATCTGAAAATACATTTTTTTGCAAATGTCAGTCTCTACGATGCTTTAATCTCAAGTATAGACTCTTAACTAATTTTAGTTCAATAAGTAACTTATCCATTCTCCTGCCCTCAAAGAGTTTATAATCTGATAGGGGATACAGACACATAAACAAATAATGGCAAAACTACAACGTAATTGTTATACTGGGGGTCCCTACCCCATGTAGGTAATTGTTATACTGGGGGTCCCCACCCTATTCAGCCTGGACCTTTTTGAGGAATGATGCTGTTGTATCATCATCCTCATTAGCATGACGAGATCAACTATATAGAAACAAATCTTTTGTTAATAGTCATTACCCTCTACAGAAAAGCTTGAAGGCATGCAAGCTACATGATGCTATGGTTTCTCTATGTTAAGGCTCAGAAACTCTCCTAAGCAATCAATTCATACTTTAAGACCTACATTCTGGCGACTATGTGTAACTGAAGACCCCTCATGCCACAACAAAGATTGAAGATCCCACATATCACAATGACACCCAGCACAGCCAAATGGATAAATAAATCTTTTTTTTTTTTAATCTACATTTTGGAAAAACATGCTAATTTCAACTGAGATTTATTATCTAATTGTTAAGGCTATCAGTTGTAGCCTTATGTCTAAGTTAGTCTGAGCATTTCAAGAGTTTATGTTAGAGTCCACTAGCTTTTTTCATCAGAAAAACCAAGTTGTCCTTTCATGTTATTTAATACATATGAGCAAGATTAGGTTAAATGATTAAAAATTAATAGACTATTTTAATGATATTAAAATAAATGATAATATAGGGAAAAATGTTAATCATAATTACTCTTCCTCAGTAAATTAAGCTCTAGTAATCATGACGCTAAAGCTGAAACTCCAGACTTTGGCCACCTCATGCGGAGTTGACTCATTGGAAAAGATTTTGATGCTGGGAGGGATTGGGGGCAGGAGGAGAAGGGGACGACAGAGGATGAGATGGCTGGATGGCATCACTGACTCGATGGACGCGAGTCTGAGTGAACTCCAGGAGTTGGTGATGGACAGGGAGGCCTGGCGTGCTGCGATTTATGAGGTCGCAAAAAGTTGGACATGACGGAGTGACTGAACTGAACTGAACTGAACTGAATCATTTAATTAATATGCAAAATATTTTAACAATAATAATCATAGTTTATATTGTTTATGTTTAAGCAATTGTAACACAAGATTTTTTTCACCAAGATATGCATTTTTACATTTATAATTTTTAATATCTGAAATTTATTCACTCAGCAAATATTTATTGAGCACCTATTATGTGACATGTTCTGTCCATATACAAGAGATACTGCAGTGAACAAGATGTATATAGTCCTTGACCTCATAGAGGCCACATTTTGATGAGAAGACAGATGATAAACATAGAGGCAAATTCTTAATAAGATATATTTAAATGGTGATTCCCCTTCATGATCACAACCTTATTGTGGCAAAGAGGCTTTTGTAACTCAGTGAAGCTATGAGCCATGCCATGTATGGCCACTTAAGATGATCACAGTGAAGAGTTCTGACAAAACATTGTCTACGAGAGGAGGAAATGGCAACCCACTCCAGTATTCTTGCTGCGAGGACCCGGTAAGCAGTACGAAAAAGCAAAAAATATGACACTGAAAGATGAGCCAATATGTATATAGCTTATAGATGTCCAACATGCTACTGGGGAAGAGTGGAAGGCAATTACTAATAGCACCAGAAAGAATGAAGTGGCTGGACAAAAGCAGAAATGATGATCAGTTATGGATGTGTCTGGTGATGAAAGTCTGATGTTGTAAAGAACACTACTGCATAGGAACCTTGTATGTTAGGTCCACGCATCAAGGTAAATTGTATGTGGTCAAGCAGGAGATGGCAAGACTGAACATCCACATCTTAGGAATCAATGAACTAAAATGAACAGGAATTGGTGATTTTAGTTCAGGTGATCGTTGTATCTACTAATGTGGGCAAGAGTCCCTTAGGGAAAATGAAATAGCCCTCATAGTCAACAAAAGAGCCCAAATTGCAGTACTTGGGTGCAATCTCAAAAAGAACAGGATGATCTCAGTTGGTTTCCAAGATAAACCATTCAGTATCACGGTAATCCAAGTCTATGCCCCAACCACTAATGTTGAAGAAGCTGAAGTTGACTGTTTCTATAAAGACCTACCAGACCTTTTAGAACTAACACCAAAAAGAAATGTCCTTTCCATTACAGGGAATTGGAATGCAAAAGAGATACCTGGAGTAATAGGCAAGTTTGGTCTTGTAGTACAAAATGAAGCAGGGCAAAACTTAGCAGAGTTTTATCAAGAAAACACACTGATTATAGCGAATACCCTCTTCCAACAACACAAGAGACAACTCTACACATGGACATCATCAGGTGGTCAATGCCAAAGTCAGATCAGTTACATTCTTCGCAGTCAAAAATGAAGAAGCTCTCAAGAGTTAGCAGAAACAAGACCTGGAGCTGGCTGTGGCTCAGATCATCAGCTTCTTACAGCAAAATACCAGCTGAAATTGAAGAAAGTAAAGTAAACTAGGCCATTCAGGTATGATCTAAATCAAATCCCTATGATTATTCAGTGGTGGTGATGAATAGATTCAAGGGATTAGATCTGGTAGACAGAGTACCTGAGAACCATGGATGGAGGTTCATAACACTGTACAGGAGCCAGTGACCAAAACCATTCCAAAATAAAAGAAATGCAAGAATGCAAAGTGGTTGTCTGGGGAGGCTTTACAAATAGCTGAGGAAAGAAGAGAAGCAAAAGGTAAGGGAGAAAGGGAAAGATATATTCAACTGAATGCAGAGTTCCAGAGAAAAGCAAGGAGAGATAAGAAGGCCTTCTTGAACAAACAATGCAAAGAAATAGAGGAAAACAATAGAATGGGAAAGACTAGAGATCTCTTCAAGAAAACTGGAGACCTCAAGGGAATATTTTATGTGAGGATGGTCCAATAAAGGACAGAAAGGTCAGGACCTAACAGAAGCAGAAGAAATTAAGAAGTGTGGCAAGAATACACAGAACTATACAAGACAGTCTTATTGACCTGGATAAGCACGATCATGTTGTTACTAACCTAGAGCCAGACATCCTGGAGTGTGAAGTCAAGTGGGCCTTAGGAAGCATCACTATGAACAAAGCTAGTGGAAGTGATGGAATTCCAGTTGAGCTATTTCAAATCCTAAAATATGATGCTGTGAAAGTGCTGCAGTCAATATGCCAGCAAATTTGGAAAACTCAGCAGTGGCCACAGGACTGGAAAAGGTCAGTTTTCATTCCAATCCCAAAGAAAGGTAATGCCAAAGAATGCTCAAACAGTGCACAGTGGCATTCATTTCACATGCTAGTAAGCTTATGCTCAAAATCCTTCAAGCTAGGCTTCAGCAGTTTGTGAACTGAGAACTTCCAGATGTACAAGCTGTGTTTAGAAAAGGCAGAGGAACCAGAGATCAAATTGCCAACTTTGCTGGATCAAAGAGAAAGCAAGAGGATTCCAGAAAAACATCTGCTTCATTGACTATGCTAAAGCCTTCAACTGTGTGGATCACAACAAACTGTGGAAAATTCTTAAACAGATGGGAGTACCAGACCACTTTACCTGTCTCCTGAGAAACCTGTATGCAGGTCAAAAAGCAACATTTAGAACTGAACGTTGAACAACGAACTGCTTCCAAATTTAGAGAAGAGTACAAGGCTCTATATTGTCACCCTGCTTATTTAACTTATATGCAGAATACATCATATGAAAGGCCAGGCTGGATAAATCACAAGTTGGAATCCAAGATTGCCAGACAAATATCAATAACCTCATATAGGCAGGTGATACCACCCTAATTTATTTGAATTGATGCTTTTGAATTGTGGTGTTGAGGAAGACTCCTAAGAGTCCCTTGGACAGCATGGAGATCCAACCGGTCAGTCTTAAAGGAAATCAACCCTGAATATTCATTGGAAAGACTGATGCTGAAGCTGAAGATCCAATATTTTGGCCACTTGATTTGAAGGACTGACTCATTGGAAAAGACCCTGATGCTGGGAAAGATTGAAGGCAGGAGGAGAAGGGGATGACAGAAGATGAGATGGTTGAATGGCATCACCGACACAATGGACATGAATCTGAACAAGCTCCAGGAGTTGGTGATGGACAGGGAAACCTGGCATGCTGCAGTCCATGGGATCGCAAAGAACTGGACACGACTGAGTGACTGAACTGAACTGAGCCAACCTAATGGCAGAAAGCAAAGAGGAACTAAAGAGTCTCCTGAACTTGAAACTGATTATTTAACTGGTCATCTGCTAAGTCTGGATGAAAGCACATGGTGAATACCCTCGTGGATGATCCAGTCTAAAACCCACAGTAGAGTGGGAGGCTTTCTTCCTTGGGGTAGCCCCTGCCCATATGGCTTTTTGGCTAATCTATGGATCCTATATCTATCATGAAGGCCAGGCTCTAGCTCCTAGGTAACATCGACCACTTTCTGGACACCTCCTCTCTACTATCACGTCCATAGAGCTCTTGGTTATTGCCTTGGTGACTGCAGGAGGAAATATGGAATTAAGAGAGTATCGATTATGTATTTTTATGAGTTACCTAATAACTCAGTGGCTTGAAACAACAAGCATATATTTAACTTATGAGTTAATAGGGGCAGTCATTTAAAATGGATAATTATTCTGGTCTCTCTAAAATTTCTGTCAGTTGGCTACTAGCTGGGGGCAATTGGGCATCTGGACTAGCTTCAGTTTCTAGCAGGCTATCCCAGGTCTGTTTGCATTGTATGGAACATGTATAGAAAATAAGTGAACCTTCACAAGAACTTTGGTGGCTTGGATAGTTGTAACCTGGTACTGAAGACTTTGTATGGTTGATAAACAAAAGAAAGTCCCCCGTTTTTTAAGGGGACTTTTTAGTGTGCTCATTAAAAGCCAAGATCTTGACAACAGTCCATGGATTCAAATAGTTCTACGAGTTGCTAACTGTGTGTCCTTGGCCAAGTTACTTAATCTCTTTGTGCTTTAGTTTTCTAATCTGTAATGTGGGGATAGTAACAGACTCTCCCATTGGGTTGTTAGGGCTTTCCAGGTGGTGCTAGTGGTAAGAATCTTCCTGCCAATGCAGGAGACATAAGAGATGTGGATTTGATCCCTGGGTTGGGAAGATTCCCTGGAGAAGGAAACGGCAATCTACTCCAGTATTCTTGCCTGGAGAATCCCATGGACAGAGGAGCCTGATGGACTATAGTCCATAGGGTTGCAAAGAGTTGGACGCAACTGAAGTGACTTAGCTTCTTGCCTGCACTGGGTTGTTGTGAAGACTAAATTGATGGATATACGTAATGTGCTCAGTTCAGTGCTTGGCATATAAAAATGCTAAGAAAAAATATGAAAAATATCTTAGAGATAGCATTTCTCTTGTGGGTCACTTTGGTTTCTTCAGTGGTCTACTGCTTGGAAAGTCAACTCCATTTCTTTTGATTTAGGCAAGGCCCTTCAACTGGCTGTTTCTGACTTAGCCTCAATCTTCTGCTTCCCTTTCAGACATTTGATCCTGTGCAACATGTTCGTGGAGACCTTCGGTCCATGCCAATAGGGCCTTGATATTTGGTCTGTCCAAAACTATTTGGCATGGACCAAATACATCCATGGATGTTCTAAACAGGACCAAATGTCAAGGACATTTTGGTGTGGACCAAATGCATTATGGACCTAACATTTTATGGACATTTTGAACAGGATTAAACGTCTGCTGACTCTCAGCTTCTTTTGAGTCAGCACTTCCCATGTATATGCTGTGTCTGAAGTTTGTAAATAGATATTTACATTTTTATAGTTTTAAAAGCTTTTCATAGAGTATCAAACAGTATGCTAATTTCCATTCTTAAATAAAACTTTTTTCCACTCATCTTAGTTTTTTTAATTTTAATTTTATTTTTAATTGAAGGATAATTGCTTTGCAGTGTTGTGTTGGTTTCTGCTATGCGACAATGTGAGTCGGCTATAAGTGTACATATATTCACTCCTTTTTGAGCTTAGTTTTAAATTTACTTTGTCTCTCTTTATTAAATCCTTAAGGTCTTCCAACTTAATAAGGAAAGGGACAACTTTAAGATGCTCTTATTTTTCCTGGGTGTCTTCCCTATGCTCTATCTGGATTGAAGGTTTTGCAGTTTTTATTCAGGGACTGATTTTGGGGGTGGGGATTGATGAGTCCCCCATTTCTGGCTTGAA
Organism: Neotragus moschatus; assembly: GCA_006410615.1. Classification (NCBI taxonomy): domain Eukaryota; kingdom Metazoa; phylum Chordata; class Mammalia; order Artiodactyla; family Bovidae; genus Neotragus; species Neotragus moschatus. The sequence goes on along the minus strand of SJYA01000759.1, from coordinate 896,731 downwards.
ATTCTCTTCTTTGTTTCCTCCCTTGTTTTCCTGGAAAACATCCTTAAGTAAGTTTCTAAGAGATGATGGTGGTGGGGGTTGGGGGGGGGAAGGTGAATAAACATTCTGAGTCTTTGTATATCTGAAATGCTTTTATTCTCTAATATATTTGTNGGACTGATTTTGGGGGTGGGGATTGATGAGTCCCCCATTTCTGGCTTGAAATTCTCTTCTTTGTTTCCTCCCTTGTTTTCCTGGAAAACATCCTTAAGTAAGTTTCTAAGAGATGATGGTGGTGGGGGTTGGGGGGGGGAAGGTGAATAAACATTCTGAGTCTTTGTATATCTGAAATGCTTTTATTCTCTAATATATTTGTTAATTTGGCCAGGTATAGAACTATATAGGCTTAAAATAATTTTCCCTAATATTAAAGCCTTTTTTTTTTCATTGTGACTACTATTTTCTAAAGTCTCTTTTTAACTGTTGGCTTGTTAATATATTTACATGTGTAACTTCGCAATTATTGTTTAAGTAGAAAAATAAAAATCAACATTTATATTAATGTTAGGAGGAAAATGAAAGACAATCTAAGGAGAATAGAATGAAGGAAATAAAGTCAGAGTTGATCATGTGAAATCTGATAGCAGACCTATTTCCATTTGCATTTTTCTCTATTTAGAAACTTTTAAGATTTTTCTTTATATTTTGTGTTGTAAAATTTTATAATGCTGTGTCTAAGCTGGCGTGTTTTTTCTTCCTTGTCCAAGGCACTTAGCAGTATTCTTTCATCAAAATATCAATGTTCTTTAGTCTCAGAAAATTCTTTTTGAGTTTTTTCTAAGAAATCATTTTATCCTCTCTCTTTTTAATTTTTTTGTGGTTTCATCTTATAGTATTAATGGAAGCTGCAATTTTGAATGTCAGTTAGAGTGCTCAGCTTTTATAAAATTGAGTCTAGGAAAGCACTCAGGTTTACTTTTTCATAATTGTTTTCTTTTTTTAACTTTATTTTTTTTCATTCTGTGCAAGTTATAGATGTAAATTGATTTAAAAGCAAACAGCTAATAAAACTTACTTTTAAAAAGAGCAGAAACCTCCCCAACTCTTCTCTATCCTCAGTTTTTATTTCTATTTTAAATTCTTGTTTCTGCTAGTGTTGCTTCCACATTTCTAAATAACATGCTTACTCTGACTTTTTTTCCACTTTGGATACTATAATATCTATTAATTTCTTACTCTGAAGCCAAGGATTTAATTTTGTAATACATACTTCTCTTTCCTCTTTACCAAAACACTTTTCCTTTCCCATTTCCCAGATATACTCTTATCATTCCGTTTGATTAATTCAAAATTCAGTGTGTTTATAATTATACAGATTTTATTTGCAGATGAACTATTTAGCATACTCTAATTTCCTTTCATATATATATACATATATATTTCTCCCCGCCCTCCCCCTCCCCGACTTGGCGTATCCTTGTCTAGCTCTTTTTCTTTTGTTTAATTTTCTAAATGCCTATCACAGCTCAATGCGAAATTTTTGGCAGGAATCTCCTTCAATGCATTCAAATATATCAAATTATTTATTAAATTATCACTTGGCTGTACACTTGAAACTAATATAATACTGCAAATCAACTGTATTTCCATTAAAAATACAGCATTGGAGTTATCTCTCCTGGATGAGTAGACTTGATGCTCTCTAGTCCAGCTATGCTGTTGTTTTCTGAGCTCTCCCTTCATCATCATGATGGAAATTCCCTTTAACTCTATCCTGTGTTAAAGACTGCTTCCTGGGTTCCATCTCCTGATTTCTCTTTCTGGTTTACCGTTCTCTACTAGTTCCGGAGAAAAGGATCGTGGGAGAACATTACAAAATATTTATTTATTTACTTATTTTTGGCTGCATCAGGACCTTCATTGTGGTCTCTTCCCATCAGGTGGCNTTTTTTTTTTTTTTTTCCCCTTGTTGGGTGAGGAAGAGAAAGTTCTCTGGCTGAGTATGTTGGAAGAGGTGAATCTGGGTAAGATGCATGTGTGCTCAGCTGTGTCCATATCTTTGTAGCCTGATGGACTGTAGCCTGCCAGATCCCTCTGTCTATGGAATTTTCCAGCCAAGAATACTGGAATGGGTTGCCATTTCCTTCTCCAGGGGATCTTTGCAACCCAAGGATTGAACCCAAGTCTCCTGTGTTGGCAGGCTTTACCACTGTGACACACACAAAGTCCTTGAATCTGGGCAAGGAATGGGTCTAATTGCTTCTGGCTTTTGATCCCAGAATTGCTTTCAAGTATGAACCTGTTTCAGGCACATTCTTTTCGATGTAAGGGATATCACATCTCTTTTAGAGGTAAATGATGTCTTCAATTTTGAAACATTCCAGAGCTCTCTGATGTAAATAGCCTTATCCCTGATCTTACTACATTGTTGGGGTATGTTTACTTTTTCCCCTTTTTGATAGTTAGATATCCTCATTTGTTGGTATTATAGATTCCAAAATTTTGATGCTGTCATTTCCTTCTGTTTCATTTTCCTTGTAGATTTATATCTTTTTTTTATATCTTCAGTCATTTTAGTCAAGTGTGGGAAAGGAATGAAAATCAAGATATATGTCCAAATTGCCATGTTTAAACACAAGTCTCTGTTTTATTTTTAATTCAACATTTACTTAATAGGATGTTAAAATTTGGGAGGACTTTAAAATAACAAAATCACTCAAAATTCCATTACTTTAGTACAACTAACTTGAAAACTGTATATATTTTGTCATAATGTTATCCATATTATACATAAAGTTTCTTTCTGATTTCATTTAATGTTTCACCTTAAATATTTTAGTTTTTCCTATCAGACAACTGCAGTTATGGTTTTATAATGTATCATTGTGTTGACACCACATTATTAACTCAGTCTCTAATGTTGGATTCTAAATTTTTCCTGTCGTTCATAATATAAAAATAAACATTCACTTACTTTTTTTTTTTGCCTTTCTTGATTTTTTTCCTAGAAAATATATTCCTCACAGCTCAATAACTGAATCCAAGAGGAATGACATCTTTGTGAGTCCTGGTTCACACTTCCATATTGGCTTTCCAAAAATTTTCTGCCAAATTTTAAAACTCTCACAGTGACTGAAGATTATTTTGCCACAACTATTTTTATTAACAACTTGTCCCCTCAGAGCTCTTTCCTAAAACAGAGATCTTGTCCAAGAGAGGTGCTCTTTAAACATCTTTGCTCTACATATGTTTCTGAGAATCTGATGAAGGCTAAGGATCTTTTCCTCATTAAAGTGAATTCCTTCAGCCAAGTGAAGTGATATGGGCATGCCTCCCCTCTGACACCACCCACCCCCCCTACCCCCGCCCACACNTCTTTGCTCTACATATGTTTCTGAGAATCTGATGAAGGCTAAGGATCTTTTCCTCATTAAAGTGAATTCCTTCAGCCAAGTGAAGTGATATGGGCATGCCTCCCCTCTGACACCACCCACCCCCCCTACCCCCGCCCACACACACACAGAATTTCAGGCACTTGATGAGGACCTCTGAAGATCATTCTATGGACTCTTGTGCAAGATGCCAATCTCCAGGGAAAGTACTTTTCAGAGCTCTGAGCACCAAATTCTTTTGCTGTTGAGAAATTCCAAGCAGATAAAATCTGCTTGGAATCACAGAATCACTGAGGACACTAGTTAGGGATTTATGTTGCTCTTTTTCTAGCCATCATAATTATGGTGCTAAAATCTAGGGCCGTGGAGAGCGATGAGAAGCAGAGTTTTCTAATCTTTGCCCAATTCCTGTCCCTGAACTTTGCTCCACTGCTTTGAATTTATTGGCTAGAAACATGATCACTCTATAGTTGGCTACATAAACTTTATCTAGTCAAAAAATGAGCAAAACAGGAAGCTTAAATGGGGACTGGGTGTGAGAAACTTGGAGAAAAATAACAGACAAAGCACGTGGAACTAAGAGTGGTCTATTCTGAAGCATTGTACAATCTTACATGATAAAATGCATATTGAGGAACTGAAATTAGAACTCTTGGTAACCATGGGAACAGCACTGTTATGGCTCAATTGTTAGAAAAACAGTGCTGGGATTTCTGTGAAATGGAAATGATTGTTTAGATAATGGTACATCTCCAGTGTGGGGACAGATACTGAAGTTCCAGCATAATTGGAGATAGTTGGCCAGAATATGAGGATTTTCTGAAATCCAGCTTTCCAAAATCTCTCTCCATGAAATAAATAAAATTAATCTTTATGGGAAACTCTGGCATTCGGCATTTTGCAATGTGACATTGAAATTTTATGGCCATAATTTCCTATATGTCCATAATTTTCCACATCCCTCCTCTTTGTATTTTCTATATTTAGCAGTTTTTCAGTAGCTTGCTCCTGGAAAAATGTCATGTGAGATTTCTATTATTCTAGTCTCCAGATCCCAGAGTTAATTTTAGAAAGAGAATTTAGAAGTTAAATGCAGAGTAATCTTAGAAGAGGAAATTTATCAACATATAAGGAAGTACTTACATCTTACATCTGTGGTATCTTTGCCATGGAGAAACTTTATAATAATAAAATAATTAACGTTTCATTTCAAATGTGAGATGTTCTCTCAGGAGCTAGGCTTCTTGCTTACAAATACAAACAATGCTGCCAACTTTTTTTTTGTCCTTTGAATGTTTATAAAGTGTTCAAGTGAAGCTCCAGAAGGTTAAGTGATATCTCTAAGGTAATAAAACTGTGAGTGCCCACGTGGTGACTGGACTTTATGCCTCAATTTCCTTGTCTTTTTATGTCCAAACCTTGTGCTCTTCCTGCTACTCTGCGTGCTCAGTGCAATCTGTATCTGCTAACTTTGCTACAAATAAGGGCTGGTGTGTTGTTTCTGATTCTCCGCAAAATTGTGAATTCATATTGCTGATGCTAATGACCCTTCTTCTCAATCATCACAGTCTCCTGACTGGTTATGGCTCAGGTCCAATGCCACATCCGTGTATTAAACTTTCCTATTTCTACCCAGGTGGACCATGTCTCCTTCCCTGACATTTCCACAGCATTTAATTTTACATTTTATATGCTCTTTTACAATCTTCCTCTTTTATTGTGAGCATGTTTAGTTTAGCTATTTGCAGGTGTTTTATATAGGATAAAAGTCCACATACTCATTCACTGTAGGTGGCTAGTTTTGTCAAATGATCAGACTGTGCTGTTTTCTCTATGTCTTCAGGTGACCAGACAGAAGAGAAGATGAAAAGTTGTGGAAATATAGATGAGAAATAAAAAGTGTAATGTTTTAGTCCTTCCCCTCCTTCTGAGGGAAGTTTCTATAGAATTAATAGTTTCTGCAGAATGGATGAAAGGTTGCCTGGAAAGAAAGCTTTCGAGAAGACTCAAAAGTATCCTTTTGGTGTTCAAAAAGGCATGAAACAGAAGCTGAATATTTTATAACGTGGGCTTATTTTCCGTGGCTGTAAGGTCTCAAAAAAGTGCAGCTTTATCAGCATTCATGACATCAGTAACCACAACTATCCTAAACTCTAAACATTTAATTTCTCCAAAATAATTCCTAGACATGCTCACTGCCAGATATATTGCTTCTTTCAGTATATCTGGAACATTGTTTTGTGGAGTGATCTAACTTCTGGGAAATGCTATGTTGAAAAAGGAGTTTTCAATCCTATATTTGAGAAAAGGCAATCATAGGCAACATGGATGTGTTTTCTTTGAATTGTAGTTGATCACTGAACACCTTTTTGTGAAAATTCTAGTAATAAGAGAGGGCTAAAAAGAATAATAATAATAATCCTTATCATAACAATTCAAATTTAGATAATAATCTTCTTGAAAACTAAAAAAAAAAACAAGCGCCCAATACAAAAAACAAGTACTCTAGCAAAAAAACAAAAAAAACAATAAAACACAAAACCCAAGCAATATACCCATTAATGTTTATAATAATGGTGTTATTAAGGCATTTAGAGTATGCATAATTTATAGCAAGTGTTATTCTTAACGGTAAATATTATCCTGGTAGACTAGAATTTTTGCATGTGTTACCTTACATGGTAGGTAGGTCCAGTTTAATCATATGAATTCATAAAAGTGGAGGATACTTCCAGGTTGAATGGGAAGTGATGATGGACACATGGTCAAGGAGATGCTAGATTGCTGGCTTTGAAGATGGGAAAAGGGAGTCAGGAGTCAAAGAATGCAAGCCATTTCTAGAAGCTGGAAAATGAAAGGAAAGAGATTCTTCCTCAGAGTCTCCAGAAAAGAAATAGCCTCTAACGTCTTGATTTTAGCCCAGTGAGAGCCGTGATGAATTTCTGACCCACAGAAATACAAGGTAACAAGCTTGTGTGGTTTTAAGCCACAACGTGTTCATTGTAATTTGTTATGGCAGCAATAAAAAAGTCACCTAATAGCTGAGACAAACTTGCTCATGAATAGCTTATCTCTTTGGATGGGGAGAAAACAATGTAACCTGTTTAAGTACAAGTATCTCAACCCCTTCTGATTTAAAAACAGTTGTATGTTGAGGTCGCTGAGTCTCTTCTGGGTAAATGATTGCTCTCCCAGATTTCCTCTTTTCTCTGTTTTTCACAAGGTGACTCTAGGCCAATGGAGTAGAAGGGGGCTCATGTATCTTCTTGGGAATGGGGGACAGGTGGCTTCCCCAGGAGAAGCTTTTCATTATGGATCAGTCCCCACGAATCTTTGCTTGTTGGCCTCTGCTAAATGTGCTGATGTTATTGCTGGCCCTCCCAAACTTTGGGCATTCCCTGGGAGAATGGTGATTTGGGGGAAAGAAAAATCAGATTCAGAGAGAATCCTTTTCAGAGAGGAAAAAGAAGTAAAAATATAGTTTCTTCCTTTGCTGCCTACCCTAGACACTGCCATTGCCTCCGGTCATTGAGATCTCCTCCTTAATCAGCCCTAGACTCGACTGACCAAGTGATCTGTTTAGCAGTTCCGCAACTTCTGGGGGCCATGTGAGAAATTTGTATCTTCTGTAAACTGTGCTCAATACATGGGAGGCTATAAACCATATTTCAGGCTCCTTTAACCAGTGTTGTGCTATCAATCTTGGACCATTTTGGTCCAAATGGCTGAAAGTTTCTTTCAGAGGCTTTGAAACCTCCAGGCAGTTGGGTGACCAGTTCTGAAGTTCTTGGGATTCTTGTGCTTATCTGGATGTATTTTCCCCCATGTCTATGTACAGTGTTTGGCTAAGGGTTGTGGAATTGGGTCATCTAATCTCACACTGCCTCTCTTTATTCTTCCTTGGAGAAATTTATGCTTCCTTGGATAAATTTTCCTTGGACAAAAGGATCTGGACTTTTCTTTCTTCTCAACTCCAGAAAGGACTTTCCCTACATCTTATTTTCCTTTCCCCAAAGCACCAACCTTATTAAAAAAGAATAAAAGTAATTAAAAAAATAATAATGGGGAAGGGTGTTCCCTTCATACCACAGAAGAAACTCTGATCTATACTGGCCATGCTTGTCTCTTGATAGGATAGCTATAGGACGATGAGATATTTGAAGTCCTCCTAGCTGGCTGGTTGCTTTTTACAGGAGTATAGTGCTGTATTGTAGCTCAGTCATGTCTGATTCTTTGCTACCCCATGAATTGTAGCCCATGGGGGTCCTCTATCCATGGAATTTTCCAGACCAGGATACTGGAGTGTGTTGCCGCTTCTTTCTCCAGCAGATCTTCCTGACACAGGGATCAGGTCTTGTGTCTCCTGCATCGGCAGCTGGATTCTTTACCAACCGTGTCACTTAGGAAGCCGTAGTGCTGTGCATTCATTTATACCTGGTCTCTGACTCCTTCTGGGCTACAATGGCAGCATTGTATGGCCTGCACATCCCCAAATGTTTTCTCTCTGGCCCTTAAGATAGTATTTATGTTCTTTGCTGGCAGTCCAGCAGCTAAGACTCTAGGCTTCCGCTGCAGGGGGTGCAGGTTTGATCCCTGGTCAGGGAACTAGGAGCCTACATGCCAAATGGTGTGGTCACAAAACAAAGAAACCAAGAAAGTGCTTACTGACCCACATTCAATGTATTCATAATCTGTTCTATGTAACAGATAAGCTCAAAACCTGGGAGCTTAAAACAGTAAACATATACACTGTGGCAGCGATCTGGCTGCCATAGCTGGGTGATTTTAGCTCAAGGTCTCCTATAGAAGATTGCAGTCACGCTATTGACCAGGACCACAGTCATCTACAGACTCTATCTCCAAGCTCGCCCAGGGGGTTGCTGGCAGCCTGAGTTTCTTAGTATTCTTTAGCGGCTTTTGATTTGGAGGCCTTAGTTCTTTGCCACATGGGCTTCTTCACTGAGCTAGTCCATATGAAGTTGGCTTCCCCCAGAGCAGGTGATTTAACAGAGAGAGAGCAAAATCAGCAGTCTTTTATAACTAAATCTTGAAAGTGATATATCAGTTCTATAGTATTCAACTTGTTAGAAGCATGCTCTAAGGGCAGAGGAGACTGGGAGATGTTTGGAGGCATGCAATGACATTTAATAACCCTTTCCATTTTCACTCATTTACCTCCTTGTGCTATGCATGGATCTCTGTCAGGGTAGCTCTGGAATTTAGGACTGCAAGAGCCAAGATAAGCCAGATAGTGAAGTGTTGAAGTCACTGTAATTCTTATTCCAAGACAACTGTAAAGTTGCTGGTCTGCTTGGTGCTGTGGGGCCAAATCCAGGCTAAAACTCCAAAGGTTTGAAATACATGGGAGCCTAAAAGGAAGCAAATGGCAGAGATTCAGAGTACAGAGGCTGGTGATTACGACAAGGCTGATTTGTGGCAAGGTTAAAAGTTTCTGTGTGGTGGCTTAGTGGTAAAGAATCTGCCTGCCAAGCAGGGGACGCCTGCTAAGCAGGAGATGTGGGTTTGATCCCTGGGTCCAGAAGGTTCCATTGGATAAGGAAGTGGCAACCCACTCCAGTATTCTTGCCTGGGAAATCCCATGGACAGAGAAGCCTGGTGAGCTACAGTCCATGGAGTCGCAAAGACTAGGACACAACTTAGTGACTAAAGAGCAGCAGCAGCAGGCAGTTAAAAGGACAACAATGAGAGCTTTTGATTCGTTAATTCATTTGATAGTCAACAAATAGTTAGTGAATTCCTACTAAGCTCCAGGTGCTAAGCCTTTGTGGATATAGCAGCAAACTTGGAAGCAAGGATGGCCTCGAGCAGGAAACATCTTACAGCAGGTGCTTCCTTTGTATGTTGACAGAGACAACAAGTGACTTCCCAGGATTTGACCCTTTGTGGGCAGGAGAAGATATTTATATTAAAAGATAGTATTTATATGAAATATTTATTTTAAAAGATAGGTTGAATAGAGCCTGTATTCAGGGATAGGAGGCAGGCCCTTAGAAACTTTTTCATGCTTCATTTATGGTCCTTCCTTGTTTAACTGAATGCTTTAAAAAATGCTTGTTGCCCCCCAAGTTTAGGATTCCAGGCACAGGTGTGGAGTGGCAGGGTCAATAGAAGTTATGGACTGTTGAATGTATTAACACACCACCTCCTTTTTCTTACCTGTTTTATTTAGCCATTGTAAGCACAGCCATCTTTTTCATTAGGCTCAGACCATATATATTTGTTTAACAATTAGATCTACAATTCCACTCCAGAAACCTCCGTCAAAACCCAAACCCTTTATCTTCCTGTAGAGATGGAGGTAGGGGAGAGAAACTGGGACAGGAGACAAAATTTTCTTGGCTCATCCAAGGAAAGTCAGGTTGACTTGGGGATAGATCATAAAGACTCCAGTCCTGTGTTAGCTGGGGGAGAGCCAGGAACCCTGGTGTCCCTACCTCAAGGAGGTTGGTATAAACTTTTGACCTACAAATGAAGTTAATTTCCTCTATCCGTGTGACTGAAATTTCACATTAGGATTCCATTAGCCCCAAATATTCCATCAACTGTACTCACATCAATGGTTTATTGGTGTGGAATTTTTTTTATGGGTCTCAGCAGGAACTGACAGTAGGAGCTCTGTGGCACTCGTAAGGTTTCTGCAGTCGTGCACATTTCAAAAGGAAGGGACACGGAGGAAAAGACAACCATGGAAATTTGTTATTTGGAAACTGACTCTGTGAGAAAAATAGAAATGAACTTTTCAAACGAAATAATGGCAAAGCAAAATATTAAGGCGTAATAGGTAACTTTGGCTATCTCTGTGACCGTGAATCCTTTTTCTTAGAGACTGTCATTATCTGATGCCAGACACACAAATGTTTTGCACTTACTCAGCAGTTAAAGGTAAGAAGTTGTGAAACTCTAAATGAGCTAGGGGGAAAAAAAAAAGAGGCAAAGGGCTGAGTTTGAGTGAGTGAAGGAAGATAAATCAGTTGAGATTGCATGTTGATGACACTCACCAGGGTTGCTCAACAGTAATATCTGACAAACAGCAAGAGAAAAAGGAAACATTCTGGCAGAGTCAGCCACCCTCAGCATCTCTCTTCGAAACCCTACTAAGAAATCCCCACTGCTGGATGAGTTATTTCCTCTTTCTGTTGTAGGAGTACAATGGGAAAAAAATAGACCCTAGAGCTGAAAGACTGAGGTTAGGAAATAGTACCATGAGTAATAACAAAATAATGAATTGGACCTGGAGGTATGGATCTTCCATCTAGAGGCTTGAATTTAGTCGGGTTCATTCTGGCACAGTGGATATTTTGCCTGACTCTTAAGGCTGTTTCGTATGGTCTTTTGTTTGTAGCTATTTTTGGTTTTGTTAGTTCCTTCGTCTTGCCTGGCATCCAGTGGAATTGCACCTCCTCCTCCTCCCCTTTGGTCCCTGTCAAATCCACTCTCAGATTCCTATGCTTTCTTTAAAATCCAACTTAAATCCATCTTTTTTCCAAGAAAACTCAGCTCTCCCAGTCCAACTTTCACTTTTTCCTCCTTTCTCCTCCAAATATCGTTAGCCCTTTATTAAACTGGTCAGTGTCCTTTTTTACATGAGTTACTTATATATTTTCTGTTGTCTTTATTGAATTGAAGTCTCCAGAGGGCAAAAGGCTTGCCATGAACAACCCTATATTTCCTATAATATTTACTCAGTGATATGAGCATATAAAAAGCCAATATAACATGTCAATGTTTATTACAAAGTATAAACTAACTCTTAATAACTTTAACAGAGATACAAGATCCTAGACAAAATTTCTATAACTTTCTTAAATTTAATTAACCTCTATCATCTTTTTTTGGCTGCACAGTTTGTAGGATTTCAGTTCCCTAACTAGAGATCGAACCTGTGTCCTTGGCAGTGAAAGCTCATGGAGTCCTAACCTCAAGGAATCCCCAACCTCTATCTTCTTTTGCTTTGCTGTGTAGAATCCTAGTGGAAGAGACAAGGTTATTTATTTTTTGGAAAAAAATTTTGGAAATGCTATGTTTATTTTAGAATCTTTTGATTGAAAAAGAAAAAAGAAAAAGAAAGTGATTCTACCTGCCTTTGAGTTCCTTGGAGGCACAAGGCCATGGGGTTGTCTTGCTGGCTTCGTATTAGGGCTGTGGGAGGTTCTAGAATTTTTAAATTTTATCCCCCTTTTGTGGCGAAATCTTTTGAACAGAACTTTGTGTTGTAAAAAAGAAACAGAACGCCCATCACTAGATCCTATGGTTTTCTCCCTTCCTTTTCCCACCCAAATCTCTCAAAGGTGTTGTTTATGCCTATTGGCTACACTTTTGAGATATGCCTTCGTTATCACACTCCAAAAACAGTTCTCCAAAAGGTCAGCTGTGACTTCCTTTTTGTCAGAATATCTCAGCAGCATTTCATGTTGATGACCTCCTCTTTGTGACACTCTATTGCCTTCTCTTTGACATTTTTTCTTTCCTAGATTTTCTTCTGGGGGAGGGAAAAATTAATTTGTTAAACACACACGATCCTCATAGGTCCTTCCTACACATCATTATACTTGAGCTTCATGACAACTCTCTGGGGCAGAAGGCACTCTTGCATGCTGCCACTTGAGGAGAGAGTTTGTTTTGTCCCACTGGCCAGTTATCACTTGAGGGTAGGGTAGGGTGGGAGTAGGTCTCCTGTGCCTGAGCTGGTTACAAGTTCCTTGAGAGTGAAATCCACACCCTTCACTTCTCTGTCTCACAGTGTCTGACACAGCAAATATTCTTAGGGTTTAATAAATATTGGTTGACCGATTACAGATCAGCAAATATTTATAGAAAGAGCTCAGACACTGAGGATAAAGAGGAACACAGCACACTGACCAGTTTTTGCTGAATATTTCTGTTTTTCCAAGGGCTAGATGAGACCTCCTTTCATAAGCCATCTTCAGAAACAAAACAATACCCCTAAAACCTCACTCATGAAAAGAGCATGTCTGACACGAAGATTAGAAAAAGATTAGCAACAGTCACATGTTGTCCAGAGTGGGTTTCCTTCCAACCGCAAAAGAACCTCTCAGCCCGGAGGGATTGAAGCCAGAGGTTTCCAGATTAGATCAGGATGATTATATTTATTATCTGCTCTGGGCAGCTTTGTCCAGCTTCTGAGTCAGATGCACTGAATTTGTACTTTCTGTCTGATACGCTGATATCTTATCCCTCGTTTCCACGTGAGATTGGGCCGGGCCTGGTGAAACGGGAGGGGATGGGGGTGGTGCTGGCTGAGATGGTCCGCGTCACCCTCTCCATTTCCTCTTACGCTCCCTCCATGCCTTTCAGTTCCTCATTTCCCACCAGGTGCCCGAGGGTTTATGCTTCCCCGTGATCTTCTTTGTCATGGGGGAAGTGGTGGGAACCAACAGATTTTTGAAAGTGTGCCTACTCCGAAGCTTGCGCATAACTGAGCAGTCAGCGTCCTTGGTTCGTTTGCAGTCTCTTGGCAACGCCACTAAGTCGCTGTTACGAATTTTATAGAAGAGAGGTTGAAACTGAGGCTTGGAAAGGAGAGGAAGCTTGTCCAAATTCTACAGCTTGAATATACAAATGTGGAATTTAAAGTTCAGCTTGTTAGACTTCAAAACATCTGGGTTTCTTGTACGGTTCAAGGTTACCTCCTATGAAGGAGAGGGATGATATAAACTTGTTTCACATTGAAGATGAAACACATTTCACATTTGTAGCTTACCGTACACAGCGATCAGTGATTCTCCCACAGCGCCCCAGCAAATTTGCCATGGTCAGAGGACCAGGGCACTTGAAGTGGACCAGGCTATGCTTTCTCTCTGGGCAGGACCTTCTCATCCTTATCTGTACTTCCTAGCATCGCTCCTGACCTCTTCAACGAAGCATTCTTAGGCATTTGAGGTCAATAACCTGGAATTGAACATTTAGAGACCTTTTTCTTTGATGGATGTTCTTTCATTAGTCCCGGGAAAATGAATTGAGTGTACTAGGCCCTTCTTTTTAATCAAAGAAAATGCTTAGGTTAGAAAAAAGAGCAAAACCCTTCCATCAGCACTAAGTTAATTGACCATGGCAGTATGTGTGCAACATTCAGATGAAGCCCTCTGCACAGGTTGATGCTGGAGTGCTCACCTGTGACTTGATGGCTGATGCAGCCTCACAGGATTCTAGAAGCTTCTTCAGGGCAAAGGTCATGGCTGGAACAGTGAATGGGTCTTCATTATCCTAGGAGTGAACATCCAAGGAATGAATATGTATAATGCTCCTGAAAATGAATCCACTTACCCTTCAATTTTTTTTTAATAATTAAAAAAACCCATGAATTGGGCGGTCTATGTCTTCAAAGGGAAATTAAATCTCATTGTGATAATTTCTATGTACAGTTAAATAAATTTAAGTTAAATTATAATTAGCACCTTAAGAAAACAAAGATGAATCAAATACTGATAATTCTTTTCCCCTTAATTTTTCTAATAAAACTGTAGGGTAGCAATATTGAAATTTTCACTTAATGAGTATATATATATATATATATATATATATGTGACTTTTGCAGTGTTATCACAGAGATTTTGCCCTTAGTGAGGGCTTTACCATTTTTCCTAATGTCCTCTCTGAATTTTTTTAAATCAAATAGTTTTTTTTCTTTTACCATGCTTATCATATCTGTATGCTTGTTGACTTCCTCTTCATTAATTTTTAATAGATCCACCTTTGCCAGTTCTTGTGTGTGTGTGTATGTGTGTGTGTAATCCAGGAAGTTTTCTGATGCTACTTTCATCAATCTTATGAAATCCTACAACTTTCGCAATGTTTGTCATCTGCTTGGCAATTTATTGCATTGCGTTTGCCTTGTTGGATTAAATGTCTATAACATCTACACCATCAGTCAGAGGCAGTATTGATATAATGAGTGGATGAATAAGCTAGGGGTTAAGTAGAGTGGGATCAGTGGTGCCTTAGTATTTCAAGAGATTGATCAGCCCCTTTATGAATATTTTTGTGTTACGGTGCTCCTTTGCTTCCCTAAGCAGCTGTATAATTGTGGGATGGGGCATAATGCATGTTTTAATAATTAGGACTCACTGGGCTCAAATAATTGTTGAATGGAATGGAACTGAACTTGTCTGGATGTTTGAAGCCTTCAGGCTCGGGTTGCACAAAGATGAACTAAATCCTCTTCCAGCTCTTTCAGTGTGCATAATGGAGCTGAACATATTCCATAACTACCGGAATGTTAAATCTCAAATCTGGAGACCTGCTTGAAGGCCCATAATTATCTCTATTGTGATGCTTTTCAAGAAGGCTAAGAAGTTGAGCAGTTTTGATTCAAGGTAGGCTAAGGGGATGGTAAAACAGAATGACACTGAGGTTCCAGATCTGTCCTGTCTTTGTTATAGTGTGCTCTTTGAAGTGTAGGGGAGTGGGGGAGGAACATCAGCTTCAGTAGACTTCAGTGCTGTGCTCATTGCTTCTTTAAACCTCACTTATAGCTATGTTCTATGTTGATATAACAACAAATAAGAATGTTTTCCTTTTTTTAAGTACTAAGGTATAATAGATCAGTGGGAGAGGGTGAGCATGCTTGCTATCCACCCTCTTCTAACTCCATATGTATGACTGAATGTTTGAATAGTATTCTTTGCAAAGTGTCAGTCAGTTCAGTTGCTCAGTCATGTCCAAGTCTTTGTGACCCGATGGACTGAAGCATGCCAGGCTTCCCTGTCATCACCAAGCAATCGTCAGTGATGCCACCCAACCATCTCATCCTCTGTCATCTCCTTCTCCTGCCTTCAATCTTTCCCAGCTTCAGGATCTTTTCCAATGAGTCTCTTTCCACCAAGTGGCCAAAGTATTGGAGTTTCAGCTTCAGCATCAGTCCTGCCAATGAACATTCAGGACTGATTTCCTTTAGGGTGGACTGGTTTGATCTCCTTGCTGTCCAAGGGACTCTCAAGAGTCTTCTCCAACACCACAGTTCAAAAGCATCAAAGTATAAAAAGTAAAGTATAAAAGCACTTAAAAATAATAATTTATTTTTTTCATAGGTGGGGAGAGTAATGACCCTTTTTGCTTCTTTAATATACTGCGTAAATGACTTTTTTTTCTTTTGTTCCTATTATAGTTGAATATGAAAGTTTTGATTAATTCTATATTTTTATTCCTGCTGAACTGCAAACTTCTTGAGGGCAAAATCCATTTCTTATTTTGTTTCACGTGCTCAGGATCTGACATAGGACTCCACAAATACCTTTTACATTGTTCTTTAAGTTAGAAATTGATAACCTGACTTAGGGTGGAAATGGTAAAATGTTGTGGTGGAAGTGAAGTGGGTTGTACTAACTTTGCAAGGGCAGGAAATAAAACAAGGTTAACATGTGGCAAGTAGGGCAGAGGGTAGATTCTCTGTGGTCTATTATGAAAGGATCAGAGGCCAAAGTACAATGACTAGTTTGCTGAAAACAAAACAAAACAAAACAAATAAACAAGCTGGAACATTTTTGCCTGGGCACTTCTAAACTTGGTGCCAGTGAATAGTTAGCTGCTCTATGCTAGTGACAAGGTATAAAGTCATCTGTGTAGTCTCTTAGCCTTTCTAATTTTCACTCTTTCAAAAGTGCTTCCCTATAGGAAATGAAATCTTTGAATAACGTATCTATGAAATTTAGCCAGTGCTTATACAAGGTGATAAAAATCTCCATTTTTAGGAGATTCCATGGTGATGGAATCTCCATGGTGGTTTTAAAATCTCCATTTTAAGGAGATTCCACTACTTCAAAACTTTCCAGTGAGTGACAGAAAAAGGGCACAAAGGTTTTCTGGAAGCCATATGTCTGCTGAATGTATCCACAGACCTGTGAAGACAGAAGAGCTTAATTAGAAAGATGAGCAATTTCCTGAAAAGGCCTATGGAGGTATTGGATTACATCTCATTTCCTCTAAAAGAGGCATGAAAACCATGATGATTAACAGTTCACTGTTTTGGAGCTTAGCCATTTTCCAGTTTATCTTCACTTGGTGAGAAAGAAGGAAGGTGATGCTACTGCTGTGGAGTTGAGTTCTCTTAGTCATGAATGTTGGATTTCTTTTACACAGAATGTGTGTTAAATTGAGGCCCAGATTATTAGAGAGTGGGATTCCACTTTGCAGCTTGCCCTTAGTGAAGCTGCAATCATTTTAGCCATGAGAATGTCCTAATCTATCTCTTCCCATTTTCAGTGGCTCAGGAAATAGAAACTAGTTTTGATTTCAACTAATCCAAACTTGATGAAGAAAGGAAATATAATGCTACATATGGAAGCAGACAGTTCCTGCCAAATCCAACATGCACTTCAAAAAATATTCTACTGATATTTGACTTATTCATATGACCTCGATCTTTTCATTTCAGAGCATATGACTGAGAACTGACTGGACTGGAAATTAAGACATGATTTCATCAGTATCAAAATGCTACCACTGATTTGGATGATTGGAACTGAAAGTCCTCTTTGGACAGTATAGACCTTAGCTTCCATTTCTCAGTGTTTCTGCTTCTTTGAAATAAAGGAAATGTGTAACTCTTACTTAGTTTCCTTGTGCTCACTTGTATTTTTTTCTCTTCCTTTTGTATTTTACAAAACTGAGTCATTGAAAGCTCTCCCATTTCACCATCATACAGACTTAGTGTAATTATCAAGAAAAGAAACCTTTTTATTCTGTGTAAAGTATCAGAAATCTTAGTTATTACATCTCATTACAGATCATTGATTTGAGATATTTTGATTTATTTTTTTAAAACAGTTGGCCAGATATTCTTGATAGTGTTGTTTTTATAGTAGTTAAGTTTAGGTAACAACTGAACCAACCACAACATAAAAGAAAGATAAGCTGAGTGCCTGGTTTCACTTAAATATATTTGTATAAAAAAAATAACCATACTCCTTTTAAAACATAAATTAAAGATTTAAAAAATATTATGGTGGTAGTGAAACTTTGATGAAGATGAGATTTTCATATCTACTACATGAGGCAAGCTGGGAGATAGGAAATTAGCAAACTTTCTGGGTTGGTCATACAGAGTTAATTTGATCTGCGATATTTTACTTTAGTTCAGAGAAGGACCTATATCAGTGTATTATCAGGGTTCTCCAGAGAGACTGAACCAACAGAATATTTATTTATTTATGGTGTCTGTGTGATTATGGAGGCTGAGAAACCCCATGATCTGCCTTCTGTAAGCTGGAGACCCAGGATAACTAGTGATAAAATTTAGTCTGAATCAGAAGGCCTGAGAACCAGGTGAGCCAATGATAGACATGAGAGTCCAAGGGGAGGAGATGAGATCAGATGTCTCAGTTCAATCGATGAAGCAGGGAAAAAAGGAACATATTCCTGCTTCCTCCTCCTTTTGTTCTGTTCAGGCCCGGAGTGAATTGGATGATGTCCACCTATATTGGGGAGGGTTATTTACTCAGTCCACCAAATTCTAGCACTGATATCATCAAAATACCAAAATCTGTACTAGTCTGGATTTTCCAAAGAAATAGAACTGATAGGAGATTTGTTTATTTTGTTGTTTGCTTGAGGAATTGGCTTATGGGATTGGCTACCCATATTAGTGAGCATGACCTTATTTATTACATCTTTTGATTCAAATTCTAATCTCTTCTAGAGACACCCTCATAAACACAAAAGAAATAATATTTTACCAGCTGTCTGGGCATCCCTTAGCCTGGTCAAGTGAATACTTTAAAATTTAACCATCATAGAGCTCCCTTTACCAAGTAAGCAGTTAAACTTGGCACCAGAACTGGAATATATAGAAATGATTTTGGAAGGTTCTTCTGGTAATTTTGAGAAGTTTAAAACCATCTTAAATATCATTTAGTAGATCAATGCAATTCACAGAGCAGATTTCATAAAGAGAAATTACTATAATAGTTCCAAGTGAAGTGTTAGTTGCTCAGTTGTGTCCGACTCTTTGCAACTCTGTGCACTACATAGACCAGCTGGCTGCTTTGTCCTTGGTTTTCTCCAGGCAAGAATACTGGGATGGGTAGCCATCCCCTTCTCCAGGGGATCGTCCTAATCCAGGGATCAAACCCTGGTCTTCCGCATTACAGGCAGATCCTTTACCATCTGAGCCATGATCTCATTTAATTTGTAATTAAAGGTTCATATAAAGAAGCAAGAAAGAGTGTAAAACCAAACTTTAGCAGAGCTAAATTTTAACATTATTCTCTTTTCTACTTTTTCTCCGCTCCATATTACATTACGGCATTGATTTGTTCACCACAACCACCACCCTCCCACGCATAGATGCATACAAAATTATTTTAGCACAGATGTTCAACCAAGAGTACACAGGACATGTTTGACCATAGATTTATTTTGTTTACCTCTGCTGAGTGTTTAAAACTTAAAATTTATCTTCAACACTAAGGCAATAAATATAAATTTCTGGGTTGTCTTGATAAGTGGAAAGACTTGGTATTGTTGGACAGGTAATATCCATGTAGCTCTGAGAAACTGGAGCGAATTCCAAGGGCCATTTTCTTAAAGTTACGAAAAAGTGAAATTAAAAAAAAATTCAGTAGTTTTTAAAAAGCAGTCCAGTGACAGGTACATTGAGAAGAGTGTGTGTTTTAGGAAAAGGAGGAGGGAGTCAGCATATTATTTACACATACAAAGACTATCCTTAAATGTTTAAATTTCTGTCAAAATGAGCCTGGCCCACCACACCAATGTTACCTGACTGATCTACCTTGGGGGTTTATATATTTGTATGTCTCTTTTAGGAGCTCAAAAATAATGTAAAGTAATACTTTGCCAAATGAAAAAGATTTCAGGGACCTGTTTCGTGGCACTGACCTTTGTCATCATGAAGTAATAATGATGTTGGATGCAGTAAGCTGGGTCTCTCATTTTTTCCTCTTCCTTATGAACCCACTGACTGGGCTCCCTAGCTCTTTGTATGCATGTCCGTCTTCATCTGGATAATTCTGTACTTGCTGACACAAAGGACTCCTGCTTCTGGGGTTTGGGCTCTGCTTTCCTAATTGAGGGTTGTTTATGTGCATTTCTATGTTGGGGAGCATTGAATGGGAAGCAGGTAGGGTGAGTGCTGGTGATGGCAGTTGGTCTGTTTTTCAGTGGGATTTCAGCTCAGATCGATCTGTCAAAGACATGAAGCAAACAGCACTGTGGTTACTTTCTCAGACACGACTTCTACTCTCGGCATTAAGAAGCCGGAAATGTCAAGTTCTTTTCTTCCCCTGTTACTGTTGTGAAAGAATGCTTGGTTCACGGAAGATTTATTAAGCACTGTATAATTGTCTTTTCATATTTAAGATTTTTTTTTACAGATAGATCCAATTTTAGACCTTAAAGTCTTATTATTTTAATTAAATCGAGACTTCGGAATTCAGTTAATAAGCCTCACGGGGACTGTCCAGGCTCTTAAAGGACCAAAATCTGAGGTTTTTGATAAGCAATCCCCTCCAGTATTCTTGCCTGGAGAATCCCATGGAAAGAGGAGACTGGCAGGCTACAGTCCATGGGCTCATAAAGAGTTGGACATAACTGAAGGACTAACACTACGCTACTGCTACATGAATGCTCTTACTCCCATTTCTTTGCAATAGTGATCACACAGACACCTATATGTATCTTGCGACTGTTTAGATGCTTACAATGTTCATAAATTGAGGTTTTACTCAGTTAATTCCTTGCTCTGTTCTATGCACTGTGAGAAGCAGAAGAACCCAACCAGATCCTGGGCAGACTAGCAAACATAAAATGGTTTGATAACACAAAAATTTAGGGCATTGAATGACTATGTCAACTTGAGGGGCCATGGCAGGGAATGGCAGATTCTATTGCAGTTGCAGAGAAGACTATTGGAGATAATTCCTCCCATATCACGTCAACCTGAATTAATTAACACTTTCCTGGGAGAAACTTGAATTTGCATTTTAGCAAAGTTAGCCAGTATGGGAAGAACAATAGGGCGTGGATTATACTGACTGTTCATGAAGAATCAAAGCAGTCACCAAAAAATGAGAAAAATAAGTAACTTCAAAAGTTTTACATCATCCAAATAATTTCTTTCTGCCTAAATCTTATTTTATTTTGAATGGAAATTGTGAACAGACACAGAGAGAATAGAATCCCTTTCTATTTGTACATTTTATTCTATAATTTAGTTTTTATCCTTAATATATTTTGCAGCATGTTTTCACATCAGACATATGTATCCATATCATTTAAAAAAGGTTCACTTCTTACTAAATTTCACTTTATGTTGTGTTGTTCAGTTGCTAAATCGTGTCTGGCTCTTTGTGACCCCATGAACTGTAGTCCACTGGGTTCCTATGTCCATGGGATTTCATAGGCAAGGATACTGGCATGGATTGCCATTTCCTTCTCCAGGGGATCTTACTGACCCAGGGATCGAATCCGTGTCTCCTGCATTGACACGCAAGTTCTTTACCACTGAGTCACCAGGAAGGCCCAAACTAATGTTACATTAATAAAAAAGATTTAAAAAGAAACTCTTATAGATTTTATATTGATATTTTCATATGTGTATCCATAGAGTAAATTCTCAGAAGTAGAAGTGCTTGGCCAAAGTATGCACATTTTCAGTATTTATAACCATTATCAACTTGGACTCTATGAATTTTACATGAATTTACATTCTCAAGTATACTCTAAGAGAATTTAAAATTTACCATCACTCTTACAAAAGTGTAGGCTTCCCTGATAGCTCAGTTGGTAAAGAATCTTCCTGCAACATAGGAGATCCCAGTTCAATTCCTGGGTTGGGAAGATCCTCTGGAGAAAGGATAGACAACCCACTCCAGTATTCTTGGGTTTCCCTTGTGGCTTAGCTGATAAAGAATCTGCCTGCAATGCAGGAGACCTGGGTTCAATCCCTGGATTGGGAAGATCCCCTGGAGAAGGGAAAGGCTATCCACTCCAGTATGCTGCCTAGAGAATTCCATCAACTCCACAGTCTGTGTAATCACAAAGAATCAGACATGACTGAGTGAATTTCACTTCACTTTACAAAAGTGTATATTGTTAATCTGATCCTCATGCTTTAAAATGTAGTAATTATTAGTGAGAGTTGAACATCTTTGATCATATATTGTTCTGCTGTGAATTGCCTGTCCCAGTCTGTTCTCTTTCTCGGTTTTCTTTTGGGTTATTTTCCTTTTACTTCTTTAACTCTATTTATTATGAATGTCAATATTTCTGCATTTGGCAAATACATCATTTAATTTGTCACTGTGTCACTTGTTAGTACCCTTCACTATTCCCAAAACTCCTGCATATTTTGATCATGTCAAACTGCAGAGATGAAGTTGTTTTCACCAATATTTGTGTCAAATTAATAGTAAAAATAAAAACCCAGTCAAATAAGTGAAGTCAATTAAAAGAAAAGTTATAAAACCTTGACTTTTATATTGACTCTACTGATATTTAGATTACATAAATTCTTTTGTACTGTCAGATAAGTAATACGAGGTTGGTACAAGGTAGTGTAGATTTTTGGTCTTTCTCTTATTTCTATTTCATTTCTGCTTTCTCAACCCCCCTCTTTTTTTTTTGGTATTTTTGAAAAACTGTTGATGTACAATATTGAGTAAGTTACAAGTGTACAGTACAGTGATTTACAATTTTTAAATGCTATACTTCATTTATAGTTAATACAAAATATTCACTGTATTTCCCATGTTGTACATTATACTTTTGTAGCTTGTTTTATGATGGTTTGCATATCTTAATCCTTAACACTATATTGCCTCTCCACCTCCCCTCTCCCTACTGATAACCTCTAATTTGTTCTCTTTTTCTGTGAGTCTGCTTCTTTTTGTTATATTTACTAGTTTGTTTTAGTTTTTGGATTCCACATTAAAAAAATTTTTTTGGTGATATCATACAGTGTTTGTCTTTCTCTGTCTGACTTACCTCACTTAACATAATACACTCCAGGCCCAACCATGTTGTTGCCAAAGGCAAAGTTTCATTCATTTTTATGGTTGAGAAGTATTCCACTGTATATCTACCCATTTATCTATCTATACTGGGCTTCCCAGGTAGCTCAGCTGGTAGATAATCCACTTGCAATGCAGGAGAGCCTAACTTGATTCCTAGGTAGGGAAGATCCCCTGGATATGGGATAGGCTACCCACTCCAATATTGGGCTTCCCTTATGGTTCAGATGGTAAAGAATCCACCTGCAATCCAGGAGACCTGGGTTCAATCCCTGCATTGGGAAGATCCCCTGGAGAAGGGCATGACAACCCACTCCAGTATTCTTGCCTGGAGAATCCTCATGGACAAAGGAACCTGGCAGGCTACAGTCCATGGGATTGCAAAGAGTTGGACATGACTGAGTGACTAAGCACAACACACATCTATCTATATACATCTTCTTTATGTGTTCATCTTTTGATGGACACTTAGGTTGCTTCCATATTTTGGCAATTGTAAACAATGCTGCTATGAACATTGGTGTGCATGCATCTTTTTAAATAATTGTGTTTTTTTCTTTTTTCTTTTTTTTTTTTGGATATATACCAAGAGGTGGAATTGCTGGGTCCTATGGTAGTTCAATTTTTAGTTTTTTTGAGAAACTTTCGTACTGTTTTCCAAATGGCTGTACCA
This sequence comes from Neotragus moschatus, assembly GCA_006410615.1. Lineage (NCBI taxonomy): Eukaryota > Metazoa > Chordata > Mammalia > Artiodactyla > Bovidae > Neotragus > Neotragus moschatus. Next base: position 873,683 of record SJYA01000759.1, on the reverse strand, counting down.
ATTCACATTACCACTACCACCAACAGTGTATGAGAGTGCCCTTTCCTCCCATCCTTGTCAATATTTGTCATTTGTGTTCTTTTTCATGATAGCCACTCTGACAGGTGTGAGGTGATATACACTGTAGTTTTGCTTTGCATTTCTCAGATGATCAGGAATGTTGAGCAGCTTTTCTTGTGCCTCTTGGGCATCCATCTGCATGGAAAACTATCTATTAAGGTCTCCTGCCCATAAGGAAATACTAGTCTTAAATAACACATTAGACCAGATAAATGTAATTGATATATAAAGAACATTTCATTTGAAAGGAACAGAATACTCGTTCAAGTGCACATGGAACATTCTCTAGGATAGAACACTTGCTGGATCACAAAACAAGCCTCTGTAAATGTAAGAAAACTGAAATCATATCAAGCATCTTTTCCAACTTCAACACTGTGAAACTATAAGTCAACTATAAACAAGCCTCTGTAAATGTAAGAAAACTGAAATCATATCAAGCATCTTTTCCAACTTCAACACTGTGAAACTATAAGTCAACTATATGAAAAAAAAACTGCAAAAAAAAAACCAAAAACACATGGAGGCTAAACAATATGCTAGTAAACAACCAAGTGGATCACTAAAGAAAGCAAACAGGAAGTAAAAAATAAAATACCTAGAGACAAATGAAAACGAAAACTCTATGGTCCAAAACCATAAGCAAAAGCAGTTCTAAGAGCGAAGTTTGTAGTAATACAAACTTACCACAGGAAACAAGAACAATCTCAGATAACATAAGTGTAGTGTAGTTGCTCAGTCGTGTCCAACTCTTTGCAACCCCATGAACTGTAGCCCACCAGGCTCCTCTGTCCATAAGGATTCTCCAGGCAAGAATACTGGAGTGGGTCGCCATTCTCTTCTCCAGGGTATCTTCCCGACCCAGGTACTGAACCTAGGTCTCCTGCATTGTGGGCAGATTTACCATCTGAGCCACCAGGGAAGCCACACACCTAAAAAGACTAGAAAAGGGAAAACAAACAAAACCCAAAGTTAGTAGAATGAAAGAAATCATAACGATTAGAGCAGAAATAAGTGAAATAGAGAATAAAAAAGCAATAAAAAAGATGAATAAAACTAAAAGCTAGTTCTTTGAAAAGATAAATAAAATTAATAAATGTTTAGCTAGACTCATCTGGAAAAAAGAGAGGGCCCAATAAAATCATAAATGAAAAAGGACACCACAGAAATACAGAGGATTGTAAGAGACTACTATGAACAATAATATACCAATAAAATGGACAACCTAAAAGAAATGGATAAATTCTTAGAAATGCCAAAACTGAATCAGGAAGAAACAGAAAATATGAATAGACCAATTACCAGTAGTAAAATTAAATCAGTAATTTTAAATTCCCAACAAACAAAAGTCTAAGACCAGATGGCTTCAAAGGTGAATTCTATCAAACATTTAGCGAAGAGTTAACACCTGTCCTTCTCAAGCTATTCTAAAAAATTCCTGAGGAAGGAACACTTCTGAATTCATTCTATGAGGCCAGCATCAACTAGATACCAAATCAGATAAAATATCCTTCGTCAATCTTTTTTCTTTTTTTCCTGTGCACTAAAGGACTCTGGGGGCATTTTTGTTTCACTCTCAAGGTGACAATTAGTGGTAAGGAAGTTGTTATGAACAGTTTAATAAACAAAACATGGATAAATCTGAACACATAGGTGATAGATCTGTTATTATAAATTAAGTATCCCCAAAGTGTAGATTATGATACCTGTTCCCTGATTTTGAGGGACCTCAAAATAATTAATTATGTCATAAATATGTAAATATCTTGACCTTTCTCATGTCTTACTGAGAATCACTTATTGTTTGCAGGAGAAGGGGGAATAGTTGACAAGAGCTAATCTATATTATGGTCTACCATGGATTGTTGTTCATTCACTAAGTTGTGTCTGGCTCTTTGTGACCCCATGGTCTGCACCACACCTGGCTTCCTTATTTTTCACTATCTCCTGGAGTTTGCTCAAACTCATGTACACTGAGTCAGTGATCCCTCCAACCATCTCAATTCTCTGTTGCCCTCTTTTCCTCCTGTCCTCAATCTTTCCCAGCATTAGGGTCTTTTCCAGTAAGTTGGCTCTTCATGTCAGGGGCCAAAGTATTGGAGCTTCAGCATCAGCATCAGTGCTTCCAATGAATATTCAGGGTTGATTTCCTTTGGGATTGTTACTATGTGTTCACTGCCATGTTTCATCCTTCTAGTAACCTATTAAGAAATGGGCAAACAGTTCCTATCCTTTACAGGTGAGAAAGTTGAGGCTTTGGGATCTTAAATAATTTGTACACGTGGTAAAAATGAGATTTGGACACAGGACTAGATGTGTTCATCCTCCCCTCCTCACTCCCCAAACAAGTGTAAGATTGACAGACTGTTTTTGGGGTTTGGGAGGTTTGTTTTTCTTATATTTTCTAATTTAGAAAAAAGTCTTTTTGGACACAGTGTCTGACATAGATTCTCAAAAGATATTTGTTGAACAACCATGGTTAACAACCATGTGGTTAATGGCCATGTTCTTTCCATTATATCCTATTGGAGCTGAGTAGGATGCAATATTTGCCCTCCTCTGATGTTGTCATAAAGACTTTTTATCCCCTCAAACAAATTCTAAAAAGTGTTTAGTCTCTGTTTTCATAATTTAAAACTTACTGGTTGGATTTTTGAAGCTTATGCTGGCTACTGGAAAGAAAGTGTTTGAGGGATTCTATTGCTTTGCATTTAGAGTCATTTGACTACAAAGCTTTAACCTGCCTAAACTGGAGATTTTATATGTAAGTATTTAAAAAGGATAAGCATACCTTATTTTCAAATTAAACCTTCAAAATGAAATCAATTGTAGGGACACACACCCATATACAAGGTAAATTGCAGGCCACATTACTTATTCATCAAACACTTGAGTGTTGACCCAGTATTTACCACTGTGCCGAGTATTAGGGGTATTATATTGAATACATTATCTCATGTAAATATAAAATGCTTTTTAATAGAAAGAGAATGTTTTAATATATTGAGACATAAAACTGAGTAAAATTTGCTTGTTAGAAATATCTTTTAGAAAACTAGGAACAGTTACCCATTTAGGAAAATTGCCCCATGCATACACCTCTGATAAAGAGTCAGTGTGGTAACACACTTATGCAATTCTACTTCTCTAATATGGTTCGTGAAGATATTAAGGCAATGGCCAGATAAAGCAACTGTACTGACTGAATTTGTTATTCATTTCAGCTAAACAATTGATTTTGTTTTCATCTGATTGGCAGTTGGTTAGCTGTTTATATGTAGCATTTCACATAAGTTATTTTTCCATTGTATTCTGAATGTAGTGCTTGCTGGCAAGTTTCATATACATTCTGAAAAGGAGAGTAAAAAAGAAAAATAAACAAAAAGGCTCAGGAAGATATATGCCTTGAATGCTTTCTTTGCTGTTTGTGCAGTTATGAATTTTGAATAGTTTTCCATTCATTTGTATTCTCTGTAGTTATACACTTAAGAAGTACACTTATTTTGTGAGTAAGTCTTGGAAATATTTTTTTTTTTACAAAATAGAAAAGAAATAGAAACTGGATATACATTAAGGAATTTGAGAAAAGATGAATAATTTCATTTAATCTTATATCCAACAAAATTAGCAGTTAAAATGTGCTTTATAAAAATATTTTCCAGTTTTTTATGAAAAGATTTTCTTTTTTATTTGCAATAGAAAGACAGCAAAAACAGATAGAAGAAGATAGTAAACCAATGATCCAAGAGGATTAAGAGATTAATGCCAGGCAGAGGGAGTTTCTTTGTTCTACACAGCAAGTTTATGCAGATTAGGTTACCTTTCTGCCAAATAGAGTCTCAGTCCGAAAATGCTCTTTATCATTGAGTCTGTAGCTTGCCCTTCATCATTTGGGGTATGTGAGAGGCATAGTCGAAGAATGCCTCTATAAGAAACATAATAGCATATTACTCATATGCTGAAATTCTAGGGCTCTTTCAGTTAGAAGAGAGAATCCTTGTGTTACCCAAATATCAAAGTCTGTAATTCCACTCAGAAAATAGACCAATTCAATAAACAGTAGCTTCTTATAATGCCTTGCATTGATGGATCTTAAGTCCTCAATTTCTGTACCAAACAGCCTTCTTTTTGTGGCAGAAAAAACTCAAATTCCATCTTTTATCTTGCACAACTTCACTGTGATTGGCTTAAGGACTAGATATAGGCTGAGATTTTAAATATTGCTTTAAAACACAAAGCAGTAGATTTAACAAAATTCCATCTTTTGTGGATGTTTCAATGACTGATGAGAATTAAGGCAGAGTTGATAATCGTACTTTCCTAATCATATAGATGAAATCATTCCAAATTGATTAAAAAATGGTCAAGCAACTTTCTGTATGTGAATGTGGTGAGCAAAGATAAACTCAGTGAGATGTTTATTATTAAATTAAGAAATAGTGGAGGTCAGTGGACATAGAGAAAGGTGCTTAACCTCAACAATGAACAACAAACCCTCATTAACAATTAGAAAAATAAAAATTGAAATGGTGATGATGTATTGACCAGATTGGCTAAAATCAGGGGGTAAGAATCACATTGAAAGGAAGCTACTAATGTTATTAAGAAAAGTTGAAAATATATATACCATATGGCTCAGAAATTCCAGGAATATACTTTAAAGACAGGCTTGCACATGTGCCCCAGAATCTATGCATGATGGAAAAAAAGACTAGAATACTAAACAGTAATGTAAATAAACAGAAGACAGTTATAGGCAACACCTAGAAATTATGGAAATTGTCACAAGTGAAAGTTTCAGCAAAGAAATTATCACACATTGTTGTTGTTTAGTTACCAAGTCATGTCTGACTCTTTGCAACTCCATGGACTGTAGCCCACCAGCATTCCCAGGTAAGAATACTGGAGTGGGTTGCCATTTCCTTCTCCAGGAGATCTTCCCTGGAAGATCTCATAAAAAGACCCTTCAATAAAATCCTGTTTGAGTCTATTAACTTCATTCATTCCTATAACTATCCATTTAATCTTAACTTGGTTTAGGGATAAAAAAAAATTAGACATTCTTTGAAATTAAATGAGAATTGGTTGGGAATCTGAGAACTAGTCTGGGCTCCTTCATTTCCATTCCAGCTTTGTTGTCTTTCTAAACAATTTGAAAATTTGTTTTTGTCAATCTCCTTTTGCCTCAAGTGACACAGCCTGTGTTCCACAGATAACAAAGGAGAAAATACATTCAACTTTTTTTTTTTTAATCATCTCCAAACACATGAGCAAAGGAATATCTGAAAGATGGTTTCATCTGGCTAATTAGGTTAGAAATCTCAGGGAAACTGTCCTATTTGCTTTTTTTTTGGAGGTGCTTCTGTCTCTGGTTGAGAATCTTGCAGGAACAGATTTCTCCTTTGACACTTCCTGCTGAAATTTCAATAGGCAAAAAAGAAAGCAACTTTTTCTTTCTCATCAACTGTGGAAGATAAACTTGGATTGTCCCACCTGGTCCCATCATTTCATGGCAAATAGATGGGGAAACAATGGAAACAGTGAGAGTATTATTTTCTTGGGCTCCAAGATCACTGCAGATGCTGACTGCAGCCATGAAATTAAAAGAAGCTTGCCCCTTGAAAGAAAAGCTATGACTAACCTATACTGCATATTAAAAAGCAGAGACATTACTTTACTGACAAAGGTCTGTCTAATCAAAGCTGTGGTTTTGCCAGTAGTCATGTACGGATGTGAGAGTTGGATCATAAAGAAAGCCAAGTACTGAAGAATTGATGCTTTTGAACTGCAGTGTTGGAGAAGACTCTTGAGAGTCCCTTGGACTGCAAGAAGATCCAACCAGTCAACTTTAAAGGAAATCAGTCCTGAATATTCATTGGAAGGACTGATGCTGAAGCTGAAACTCCAATACTTTGACCACCTGATGTGAAGAACTGATTCATTGGAAAATACCCTAGTGTTGGCAAAGATTGAAGCTGGGAGGAGAAAGGGGACGACAGAAGAAGAGATGGTTGAATGGCATCACTGACTCGATGGAGTTTGAGTAAACTCTGGGAGTTGGTGATGGATAGGGAAGCCTGGTGTGCTGCAGTCAGTGGGGTTGCAAATAGTCGACATGATTGAGCAACTGAACTGAACTGAACTGAAACTTGTATTGTAGATAACTTCAGCACAAAGGCCATGACTTTTTAATTTTCTAAGTACATCTTTTATAGTATGGAATTGTGCAGAGTGCCAGGAAACAAATGCTTTTCGGTAAAGGTTGACATATCTTCCCCACTGCCCCCTCCACCCCCAGAATTTTTGTATTTCAGTGCAATATTCATAGAGTCCTTAGCTTTTAGTATATGCAAGTCAGATAGTGAAACATAAAATGGTTCTCTATTTGAAATATTTTTTATGGTTTATGAATGTGAATACTTAGGAACAATTATCCTTTCATTCTTTCATTACCTTTCGTTCATCAGTTGATAGTGAGTTCTCTAAATGAAGCAGAAATTTTCCTTTGTGTTCTCCATGGCATTTAAATATGATGCTGAGAATACATATATGCTTAATAAATTCTTGCCACCTTTGATTTCATCCCTTAAAAAAAGATATGCTTTTTGAAAAGTGTTTAAAAAATAGATTCAATGGTGGCTCCATGGTAAAGAATCCACCTGCCAATGCAGGAGACAGGGTTCCATCTCTGATCTGGGAAGATCCCACATGCTCTGGAGCGACTAAACTCATGCGTCACAACTACTGAGACTGTGCTCTACAGCTTGGGAGCTGCAACTGCAGAGCCCACGTGTCGTTAACTACTGAAGTCCATGAACCCTAGAGCCTGTGCTCAACAACAGGAGATGCCACTGCAGATGAGAATCCCATACACCACAGGTAGAGATTAGCCTCCTCTCACCACAGCTAGAGAAAAGCCCTGGAACAACCAAAACTAGCTAANTGCCTCAATCAAAATCATCAATAATGTGGAAGACACATACAAGTAATTTGTTCACATTTCTAGTATACTGGTTACTTCCAGTATGTTTTAAATATTACACTGGCCTTTCAGATATCTAGTGGATTTTATTAGTCCTGAATTAAGCTGAAGTATACTCCTGGACTACTGACTTAGGGTAGAGAACTACATGTATCTTTCGTTAATTTTCCTCCTGGTACTGCTCCTAAGAACAAAAATATGAATAAAATGCTAGGAACTTTCTATCATCAGGTTTATATTGGAAAGGTCATGATGCTCAGGAAGTAATAGGAAGCTAATCAAGGATAACAGTGTTAATTTTGTCCAGAACAGAGAGAAGACAAAAGCTGTGAGTGTTAGAGAACATCGCATCCCATTAGTTCATTTGACAAATTAGGAAATGGAATTCTAGAAAACTCAAATAACTAGTTCAAAGTTACCTATTAATTAAAAATTCAAGCCATTGATTCAAATTCCCAGCACAATATTCTTTCTAGTAGAGCTTTTTACATTTTATATGGGAAAGGGATTAAATTTATATTCTATTTCTCACATGCGCTTCCTTTTAAATCCAAGACCTATTTATTCAATTGTCTTTTTTCTATCCTGACCTGCCACTATTTTTCTTAAACTCCATTTAACCTCAATTAGGGTTGGATGATCCACATGAGTGGTCCTCAGGCTTGAGCATATGTTAGAAGCTTCTGATTAAAACAGATTCCTAGGTTCAACTCTGAGTTCTTTTAAAACAATTTTTAAATTTATTTACTTTTGGCTGTGCTGGGGTTTTGCTGCTGTGCATGGGCTTTCTTTAGTTGTAGAGAGTTGGGGCTTCTCTTGTTGCAGAGCCCAAGCTTTAGTGTGCATAAGCTCAGTAGCGGTGGCCCACAGGGTTAGTTCCTCTGAGACCTCTTCCTGGAGTAGGGATCAAACCTGTGTTCCTTGCCTTGGCAGGTATATTCTTAACCCCTGGAGTACTAGGGAAGGCCCAATCCTGAGCTTCTGATTAAGCAAGTTGGGTTTGTACAGAGTGTGAGAATTTGCATTTCTAAGGAGTTTCCAGGTGACGCTGAAGTTGCTGGTTGGGCATCACACTTCAAGAAAAACAAACCTACATGAAGCAGGCTTGACAGTTCCTCTAAGGATTGTTAGAGAGTCTTTAACTCCGTTGATCACTCCTTTGACCTCTAAAGGTATAATAAGTTATTAAAACACTCTATCTAAAAGCTTAGTTGCTCTCTGGTCTCCCAGCATGGGCTTCTACATCAAGATTGGTGTGAAAATGACTGTCTTTGAAGATGGCTAGTAAGTAAGTCTGGAACAAGAAAGCAGCTATTTAGCACTTCTGATTAGCACTCAGAGCTCCCAAGACCCACCACCTGACTAGTGCTTCCTTTTCTTTCCCTCAACAAAATAATGTTAAAATTGCCGATGATAAAAAGATACCTGTTAAAAAATATGCCCCATGAACCTCCTTACACTTTCAATCCTTAAAGAAGGAGAGACTTAAAATAGCACTGTAGTAGTCAGGGTTCTTAGTTACAGAAATAGAATTGAGGTTAGCCAGTATAAACAGAAAGAGGTGTCAGGTAGCCTGCAGAATGTGATTTGGCTGAGAAGAATATGAGTCCCACATGGAATCCTCAGGGGAACATGGGGTTTAGCTTTCCAGTCTTTACTGCACAGGAAGGCATGCTAGAAGGAGATTGGGTGGTTGTTGAGTGAACCACACTGCAGCATTTGCCACAAGTACCATGACTAAGCTTTATTCTCAAGTTAGATGCTGATAAAATGTCAGATCTTGCTTTTACATGCTCACATAATATTTATGTTTTAGCCTAGTATTAAAGAAGAGATTGTAGGGAACTGACATATACAGTGAAATTTTTGTAAATAATTCTGCTGGTGCACTGGCAGAAAGGTTAGGGATTTCTGGTCCTTAGGTTCCTGGGGCTTCAGGATTCACAAAGATCTTTTATCTGAAGAAACAGATTTTTTTTTTNAGAATTGATGCTTTAGAACTGTGGTGCTGGAGAAGACTCTTGAGAGTCCCTTGGACAGCAAGGAGATCAAACCAGTCAACTGTAAAGGAACTCAACCCTGAATATTCATTGGAAGGACTGATGCTGAAATTGAAGCTCCATTACCTTGGGCACCTGATGCAAAGAGCCAACTCATTGGAAAAAAAACCCTGATGCTGGGAAAGATTGATGGCAAAAGGAGTAGAGCGTGGCAGAGGAGGAGTTGGTTAGAAAGCATCACTGACTCAATAGACATGAGTTTGAGCAAACTCCAGGAGATAGAGAAGGACAGCAAAGCCTGGTGTGTTACAGTCCATGGGGGTTGCAGAGTCGGACATGTCTTAGCTACTGAACAACAACAGTGTATAAATAAAATGATTTCTTTGTAAATGGAACTTTAATGCTGTGGGCTAGGTCACTGCTAAATACAATTCAAGGCTGAAGCATTCTGCATTTTATCCAATGGCAGCATTCACTGATGGCTATACCATTGGATGAACCATCTAAGCTGCTAAAACAAAGACTCACAATGCAGTGAGAGTTTATTTTTCTATTATGTCTAGAAGCAGGTAATACAGAGCTGGTATATTAACTCTGTTATAGTTAACATATAGCTTCCATTTCTGTGTCCATGTTGGCTATAACAACTCTCCTCCTGACAGGGAAAGGGAAAAAGAGGAAATGGAAGGCATTTCCCTTTTAATTAAGAATAAAACCTACAAATTATATATACCACTCATGGCTCACATGTCAATAGTGAGAACTTAGGCACAAAGCCACACCTAGTTGTAATGGAGGTTCGAAATTGTCATTTGTAGTCGGAAGGTCTTGAGCCCACTGAAAATTTGGGTTGGGGGGTTTACTATCAGAGAGGAGAAGCAAATGGAATTGATTGATGGATAGCAGTCTTTGCTACAACGGCTTACTTGGAATTGTTGGTTGGTTTTCTGCTATGGGGTTGGATTCTGCTGTGGCCATCTGTGCTGGAAGTGAAACTCCTTGAAAGGGTCAATAAAAGAGAGTGTATTAAACTGATTTCCTAATAAACAGATCAGGAAATAATAGAACTTCAGTGCTGAAAACAATCTCAATCACCACGTAGTCCAACCACTCACCTGAGAAGCTCAACAGAAGCATCTCTCTTTTAGACATGCCCAATACTACATGTAAAAACTAAGGACTTCACCCAAAGTCACAGAATTGTTGGTGACAATCAAGACTAGAAGCTAGAGAACCTGGTAAGTTTAATTTTCCTTCCACTGCCCTGAATGGACCTTTTGTGAGCTTGGTTTCTGTCATGCCATGGTCAGAGAAGAGATATTTGTGTTTATTATAAGCTGTAAGAATCTATGTATTTTTAGAGAGCTGTGGCATGCTGTAGAATAATTGAGCTAGTATATTGAATTGTAATGCCTCCTTTCAGTTATTGAAACAGTGGAGTCTTGTTAGAACACACTTTGTGATTACGCATCTTTGGATGACCATACAAGTTAGTGAAAAGGGTATTGAAGGGGAATTCAATGACAGGACCTAGTCTTGGCTATCTACTGTCTATATGACTCTGATGAAATCATTTAATGTCTTTCAGATCTGACTTATTCTTAGTATAGGACTGCAATTGAACTAGATGGCACATTACTTGACCACGGGCATAACACAGGTTCTGACCAATCAGAACAAATACCAGTCATGAAAAACTCAATTAGGGAAACTGGTGCATTCTAGGAAAGCATCAGCCAGCTTTTAGGTCTATGCATTTTCTCTTGAAACTGAATGGTACACTGTAAAAGTTGCCGCATTAACCTGCATGCTTAGTATTCATCCTCACCTTTGGTATTTATGTGATAGAAGAATATATTGAAATTTCTGCCTAATGACTGGATGTTATTTTTTCAAATAAAGTTTTAAAAGTAACAAATTTCTGTTAAGATTGTTCTGGAACAATGAGCAAGTATCATCTGATTAAAAGAGTTTCTTAGGTAACCTATAAAATAAAGTATAAAAGGATATAGAGACCGGGTTTTAAAATGACAAGAAGTCCATTTGGCTATAAAAGGATAGAGTTTACTTCAGAAGCCTGTCACATTTCATTACTTGTCTAAAGACTTCAGCTTCAAAGAGAGGACAATTGTGGGCCTTTAGGTAAGCCTGAAAATAATCTTTAGTAAGGTAGAGATAAATGGCGCAATGAGAAGAGAATCCATTTAGGATAAATTACACAGAATAATTCTAAATTGTGGCCTTGAAGTTCCCACTTTACTTTTAGGAATGAGATAAGGCAAAACCCTCCAGTTAATGGAACAGGAGCTACTCATTTCCTGAAAAAGACAAAAGTAGGGGAGTGCATTGCCCTTACATGGAACGAACAATTTTCCTCAATCTCCACACAGATAATAAGACTCTGTGTCCAGGAAGAAAATGATAGGAGAGGCAACCTCAGATCAAAATAAAGATAAAGCAAAGCTGAACAATGACTCTTATCAATCCCACAGGCAGCTCACCTTCCTGGCTTCCAGCTGCCCTGGTCATTGTACGCCCCACGGCCACAAGGCTGAGCCTGTTCTCTGTTCCTCTGCTTGCCTGTGTATGTGTATACACACATTTTAATCATTTGTAAATAGCGTTTCCTATAGAGTATTTTTCTCCTGGCTCCTGGAAAAGCAGTGCCTCTCTTCCATAAACACGGAACTATCATCACCATCTCATCTCATCTCATTTACTCGTGGACTTTGGACAGAAGAAGAGCACTGGCTTTTCCAGAGCTGAAAAGAAGCATTCTTCTAAGATAGGAAAGCATTAAGGATCAGATGATCTACAGAGCTGGGGAAGGTGCTCAGTTCCCAGAATCCCACTGATTAGGGTGGTTCTCTTGGGAGATGGGGCCCTGGTTACCCCAGCTCACCTTCTGGCCTTCCTAGCAATCCTACCACCACCCCTACCCCTTTCCAAGGCTCTACCTGACCTGTGCTTCTGCAGCCTGTGGAAGAAGAGGAACGTTTCTATTGATCAAAGAAAGAGAGGTGAAGCTCTACAATGGCCTCTGGCAGCACTTTATAGATTTTTTTTTTTTTTTTTT
>SJYA01000759.1:699556-860782 GCA_006410615.1 Neotragus moschatus | reverse complement strand
AGGTAACCTATAAAATAAAGTATAAAAGGATATAGAGACCGGGTTTTAAAATGACAAGAAGTCCATTTGGCTATAAAAGGATAGAGTTTACTTCAGAAGCCTGTCACATTTCATTACTTGTCTAAAGACTTCAGCTTCAAAGAGAGGACAATTGTGGGCCTTTAGGTAAGCCTGAAAATAATCTTTAGTAAGGTAGAGATAAATGGCGCAATGAGAAGAGAATCCATTTAGGATAAATTACACAGAATAATTCTAAATTGTGGCCTTGAAGTTCCCACTTTACTTTTAGGAATGAGATAAGGCAAAACCCTCCAGTTAATGGAACAGGAGCTACTCATTTCCTGAAAAAGACAAAAGTAGGGGAGTGTATTGCCCTTACATGGAACGAACAATTTTCCTCAATCTCCACACAGATAATAAGACTCTGTGTCCAGGAAGAAAATGATAGGAGAGGCAACCTCAGATCAAAATAAAGATAAAGCAAAGCTGAACAATGACTCTTATCAATCCCACAGGCAGCTCACCTTCCTGGCTTCCAGCTGCCCTGGTCATTGTACGCCCCACGGCCACAAGGCTGAGCCTGTTCTCTGTTCCTCTGCTTGCCTGTGTATGTGTATACACACATTTTAATCATTTGTAAATAGCGTTTCCTATAGAGTATTTTTCTCCTGGCTCCTGGAAAAGCAGTGCCTCTCTTCCATAAACACGGAACTATCATCACCATCTCATCTCATCTCATTTACTCGTGGACTTTGGACAGAAGAAGAGCACTGGCTTTTCCAGAGCTGAAAAGAAGCATTCTTCTAAGATAGGAAAGCATTAAGGATCAGATGATCTACAGAGCTGGGGAAGGTGCTCAGTTCCCAGAATCCCACTGATTAGGGTGGTTCTCTTGGGAGATGGGGCCCTGGTTACCCCAGCTCACCTTCTGGCCTTCCTAGCAATCCTACCACCACCCCTACCCCTTTCCAAGGCTCTACCTGACCTGTGCTTCTGCAGCCTGTGGAAGAAGAGGAACGTTTCTATTGATCAAAGAAAGAGAGGTGAAGCTCTACAATGGCCTCTGGCAGCACTTTATAGATTTTTTTTTTTTTTTTTTAGAACATCTATGAAAGAGTCTCAGTACATTCACTAATAGGCCTGATTTCCTGAGACTTTTCCCCTCTGGCCTGGATAAAGAAAACAGGAGAAAGAAGGGATTTTTGTTACTATGTTTCCAGGGTATCTGGCCTTGTTCTAGGCTTCCTGAACCTACCATCTCCTCTCCCCATATCCTTTGGATGCACATGTAGATAAGTGGGGTCTGGTGTTTCCCTTGCAATTCTTTTGGGATGAAATGAATTCTCTCTCTCTCTCATGCTCTTCCTCTCTCCCTCCCTCCCTCTCTCTTTTTTCCTTCCTCTCTTTCTGTGCAGTTTTTGTTTTTGTTTTGTTTTGTTTTGTTTTCCCCCACAGATTTTTCCTTGTATTTCTCTTGCAAGCGCCACTGGGAAAAAGTCTTGACTGTCTTGTTGAGTTCCTTTCATATTTCAAAACAGTCTTGGGAAGCTGTGTTTGAGTGGGGCAACTTGGGGACTTCAGCTATCTGCAAGGCCCTCTCTCCTCCTGTTGTTGTTTTTGCTCAATTGCTAAGTTGTGTCTCTTTGCAACCCCATGGACTGCATCACAGCAGGCCTCCCTGTCCCTCACCATCTCCCAGAGTTCAACAAAGTTCATGTTCATTGAATTGGTGATGCCATCCAATCATCTCATTCTCTGTTGCCCTCTTCTCCTTTTGTCTTGAATCTTTCCCAGAGTCAGGGTCTTTTCCAATGAGTCAGCTCTTTGCATCAGGTGGCCAACGTATTGGAGCTTCAGCTTCAGCATCAATCCTTTCCAATGAATATTCAGGGTTGATATCCTTTAGGATTGACTGGTTTGATCTCCTTAGTGTCCAAGGGATTCTCAAGAGTCTTCTCTAGCACCACAAGTTGAAAGCATCAGTTCTTCAGCATTCAACCTTCTTTATGATCCAACTCTCCCAGCCATCTGTATATGACTACTGGAAAGACCGTAGCTTTGACAGTAAGGATCTCCTCCAGAATGGACCTCAGATCCCACAATCAAGATGGCTTTGGATCTTTTTCCCAGATTACTCTAAAACTGTGTGGTTCCTTACTAGACTCAGTCCATATTGTTAAAAATGGGTTGATATTATTAGCCTGACATTTAGGAGGTGGTAGGATAACAGTTGGGCTTCCCTGGAGGTTCAGATGATAAAGAATCTGCCTGCAATGCAGGATACCTGGGTTCCCTCTTAATTGCACCTACTACATGTTAAGGGCATGCTTTTTGCCCCACTGGTTTGAGCATTTTGTCTAATTTAACTCTCATTACAAGTCTATGAACTAGGTATACTTTCAAGTGATTGGTGAAAAACTGTGACTTTTAGGGGTTAAATAGCTCAGTTGAGGACACCCACCTGGTTAGCTGTCCAACAGAGAGGTGGACTCTGCTCCCCTGTGGCAGGCTGGTTCCAGAACTCTCACGCTGAAGCATCAGGTGCCCTGCCTCCTGCAGCAGCATATATAGGGCAAGCATTCCCTTTGGTACCTCAAAGCAGAGAGTCAAATGGGGCAGCCATACCTTTCACATAGACATAAGAATTAAACTAGCTGTGCTGTGATCAAAGGGAAGAAGTAAGTGTTTCTTCAAGACTGGCTACTGAGTTGATCAGGTGTTTGTGCAGTGAATTTATGTGCAGTGTGTATGTATGTCTGTGGTGTGTGTTTGCAAGTGTTGTGTGTTCAGGTTTATTATGTGAACAGGTGTGTGGAAGGATGGTGTGTGTAATTTGTATGTATGCCTGTGAGGGGATATGCGTATATGATGTGTGTGGTATATATGTGGGTGTTTGCATACACGTGGGTATTTGTATACATATGTGATATCTCTTGGTGTGTGTGTGTGTATGATATATTTGTATGTGGTGTGTGTGTGTTGTGTGCATTGAGGGTATGATGTATGTGTATGTGTGTGATGGCACGCAGACATTATAGGTGGGCAGAGGTGAGAGAGACGGGGGGGTATGTGGCACAACTACAGGTAGACTTTTATCCTTTAGTTGTCCACTGATGTGCTATTCAAAACCACTGTCGCAATGAGTTCTATCTTGAAATGAGGTAAATAAGGTTGCATCCTAGAAATAACAGCTCCTTCTTTCTTGGCTCTTGCAAAGTCATGAAAGGTTTTGGGCAGAAACATCTAACCAGTTCACTCTAATAGGCCTCCTTGGCCAGGATCCTCCAGGGAGCTGGTCTATGTTGGAAGGAAGTTGAGGGAGAGAAGGCCATTTTAGAAAAGCTAAAAAAAATCTTAGAGTTACCCAGGGTTTATAGATGTATTTCATTGCCAGTCGGAGACAGCAGTAGATTTGCACTGGCAATAGCCCTTCTTCCAAGTGGACTAACACTTGGGGTTGATTTTGTTTGGCTCACACTGGGCCTTCAGAACTGGCTAGGGTCACATTTCTCAATCTGGAAATAAACTTGTCCACCTGCAAGAGGCATGAGGAAGAACCCCTCACAGCCTCCTTAGAAGCTCCCTCATCTTACTATCTAAAAATAAAAATCAGACCTCTGGCAGCTGAAAACTCCACTTTCCATTCTTTAAGATCTTTTTTTTTATTAGGCTTCTGAAAAATGAACCCGTCATGGACCCGAGGTGCAGAGAGAGAGAACGTGAACACAAACACCACTTGCTGAGCGCTCCTGCTGCTTCTCCCTACATGCGCTCTAGCCAAAGAGTTGGCCTCAAACGCAATTTTGAAACTGAAACAATAAACCTTTTCTCAGAATTCTCTGGCAGAGGAGCTGAGGTAGTTCCAGCGAGCAGTTCACCAAATCCTAATTACTCCCTCAGGAGCCGGTCATTAGCTGAAAACCTGCAGAGTGTTCCATCTCCTGGACGAAGCAGATGTGTACACATTTCTCCTTTTGTTGTTTCCTGCCATCTGGAGAGGCTGCTGTTTGTCACACACTAAGCAGAGGGGCAGAGGACAGCAAAGTGCATTTCAGCTACTTGGACAGATTTTGTAAACAACCAAAAGACGTGGCTGTTTTGAAAGGCTTTCTTCCTCTGTGTTGCTGTGTCGTGAGGTTGCCTGACCCTCTTATGACTTGGAGCCTCTCATCTGTGGTTGTTCAAAAGGGCTTCAGGGGCCATATTAGGTGTATGGAAGCTGAACGGTCAGGACTGGATGTCTACCCCTTCAAATTTCCAGTGTTTTCAGTTTCACTCAAAATATACTTTACTGTGCTAGGATTTTATATAACATTTAATTCAAGGAGAAAGGTAGATAAACCGACTTCACTATAATCATCAACGTTCATAGTGAGCATTGCACAGTGAGTAAGACTCTGTGAGTATTGCATGGTGACTTGGGGATTGCCTCAAATGTAAGAAGAACCAGTGGTCAACTCGTGAAATATTCTTAACAGTCACCCAAGCCCTGACCCAGGATCATCAGCCACTGATCTACAGGAGAACTCTCTGATTCAAAATCTCTTTACTGCCTCAATTTTTCCCTATCAGAAAACAGGAGTAACTCACGATGAAATGGAAAGATATGCAATAGGTAGACAATGAGAAATCTTATAAGGCAGGTTAAAAGGATGAACTTTATCTTCAAAGTTATAAAGTTCCATAGATGAAGCTCAACAGGTTTGAGTTTTAGGAAGATCATTGTGACTCATGGGTGGGAAATTAATTGAAGAGCAGCAAAAATGGAGATGGAGAGACCAAATATAATACTTTTTTTCTTTTCTCTCCATTTTTAATTTTAAAAAAAGATTATGTCTATGTTGGATGGCAAGGGTATGTTAGAACAGTGCCAAAAGAGCGCTTGTGAAAGAAAGTTATTTATTCATTCAGCTATTCAATTTATTTATTCAACAAATATTTGATGCCTACTATATGTCTGGCATTTTTCTAGGCATTAGGATAAAAAGTTATTGACCTCAGGGAGTTTGTGTTCTAGACTGGAGGAGACAGAGAATAAATGAATAAGTTAAATGTACAGTATTTTAGTGGAGAAGGCAATGGCACCCCACTCCAGCACTCTTGCCTGGGAAATTCCATGGATGGAGGAGCCTAGTGGGCTGCAGTCCATGGGGTCGCTAAGAGTCTGACTCGACTCAGCGACTTCACTTTCACTTTTCACTTTCACACATTGGAGAAGGAAATGACAACCCATTCCAGTGTTCTTGCCTGGAGAATCCCAAGGATGGGAGAGCCTGGTGGGCTGCCATCTATGGGGTCGTACAGAGTCAGACACGACCGAAGCAACTTAGCAGCAGCAGCAGCAGCAGCATAGTATGTTAGATGGATTTCTTTGGAAAGGATGATGCTAAAGCTGAAACTCCAGTACTTTGGCCACCTCATGAGAAGAGCTGACTCATTGGAAAAGACTCTGATGCTGGGAGGGATTGGGGGCAGGAGGAGAAGGGGACAACAGAGGATGAGATGGCTGGATGGCATCACTGACTCAATGGACATGAGTCTGAGTGAAGTCCGGGAGTTGGTGATGGACAGGGAGGCCTGGCGTGCTGGAATTCATGGGGTCACAGAGAGTCGGACATGACTGAACAACTGAACTGAACTGAATGTTGACTAAAAAGAAAGAAGAGATGGGTCATGCAAAGAGTGGGGAGGTTGGAATTCTTTAAAAGGTTATGATGGTCATAGATGGGGACAGTGGAAACAGTGTCAGACTTTATTTTTTGGGCTTCAAAATCACTGCAGATGGTGATTGCAGCCATGAAATTGAAAGATGCTTACTCCTTGGAAGGAAATTTATGACCAACCTAGATAGCATATTCAAAAGCAGAGACATTACTTTGCCAACAAAGGTCTGTCTAGTCAAGGCTATGATTTTTCCAGTGGTCATGTATGGATGTGAGAGCGGGACTGTGAAGAAAGCTGAGTGTCTAAGAATTTTTGCTTTTGAACTGTGGTGTTGGAGAAGACTCTTGAGAGTCCCTTGGACTGCAAGGAAATCCAACCAGTCCATCCTAAAGGAGATCAGTCCTGGGTGTTCTTTGGAAGGACTGGTGTTGAAGCTGAAACTTCAATACTTTGGCCTCCTGATGAGAAGAGCTGACTCATTTGAAAAGACCCTGATGCTGGGAAAGATTGAGGGCAGGAGGCGAAGGGGATGACAGAGGATGAGATGATTGGATGGCATCACTGATTCAATGGACATAGGTTTGGGTGGACTCTGGGAGTTGGTGATGGACAGGGAGGCATGGAGTGCTGCAGTTCATGGGGTCCCAAAGAGTTGGACATGATTGTGCAGCTGAACTGACTGATGGTCATTAAAAGCTCAAGAAGGTAAAATTTCAGCAAAGATCCAGTAGAGGTAAGGTGTAAAGAGGTGTTTTTGTGATTATATACAGAAGGTCATTCCAGGCAGTGGGAACAACAGGGTCATAGATCACAAGAGAATGTCAGCACTGGACTGCTCAAGGAAGAGCAAAGAGGCCAGTAAGGCTGTTAATTACAGAACCAAGGGGGAAAGGAGTAGGAGATGAGCTTGGAGAGATGGGAGTGGGGCACACGACAATGGAAGCATTTTGGCTTTACTCTGAGTGAGCTGGATGTTTTTTGGGCCACACCACATTGTATGTGGAACTTCTCTGCCCTGGAATCGAACCCATTACCCCTGAATTTTGAGGGTGGAGTCTGAATCACTGGACCACCAGGGATGTCCCTGAATGAGCTTATTGGAGGGTTTTGGAAGTTGAAAGTTGTTGGAGGGTTTTAAATGCAGGGAGAGACATGATCTAACTTATGATTTCACAAGGTCTTTCTAGCTGCTGTGCTGAGTATAGATTTTGGAGGGCAAGAGTAAGTCAGGGGGATCCTTTAGGAGGAAATGATAGTTCACTTGGTAACGAATCCACTTGTAATGCAGGAGACCCCAGTTCAATTTTTGGGTTGGGAAGATCCGCTGGAGAAGGGGTAGGCTACCCAATTCAGTATTCTGGGGCTTCCCTTGTGGCTCAAAGAATCCACCTGCAATGCGGGAGACCTGGGTTTGATCCCTAGGTTGGGAAGATCTCTTGGAGAAGGGAAAGACTACCCACTCCAGTATTCTGGCCTGTAGAATTCCATGGACTGTATAGTCTGTGGGGTTGCAGAGAATAGGACGTGACTTTCACTTTCACTTTTCACTGCCATAATATAAGGAAGAGGTGGTAGTGTGCTGGGTCAGAGAAAATGAGAAACAGAAGTAGGATTCTGGATGTATGTTAAAGCTGAGAGGATGCACTAAAGGATTGGATTTAGGGTATGCGAAGAAAGAGAAGTCAGAAATGAAAGAAGAGAGCTGGCGTTAACTGAGACAGGGAAGATGGAGGGCGGATGGGGCTGTATTTCTGTAGAAGAAATACAGTTTGAGACATGTTAAGTTTTAGATGGCTGTCATACAAGAAGGCATTGGGTTACCTGACTGGAGTTTAGTAAAGAGGTCTGAGCTGGACTTAGAAATTTGTGAAATCTCTGCATATAGGTGATTTTTAAAGCCACAGACAGGCTGCGGTCACCAGGGAGAGGATACAGCTTAGAGAAGATGTGAAAGTGAACCTAAGTAATGATCTTCTGTAACTTACACCTAAATCCTCTGATATCTCCCAGAAATCTTTTATCAGAAGTTTCATAAAATTAATTCCTCATCTTTCCATCTTCCTGTAACTAATTCTTATTCCAGCACAGCAGTTTTGTTTTCTACTGATTCAAAATCTAAATTAATATTATTTTCTACATATTTGGTTTAATAGAATTCACAGGTAACCTAGGAACCTAATTCACACTTTTCAACAATGTTTCTACAGGAACGTATATTCTGAAATTCAAATAAGTGTCTTTCAAATTACCTCTGGAACTTACTCAGTTTTAATCTGGAAACTGCCTGTTGTTCTAATGCAGAAAAGATTATACACTTTTATCATGATTTATATATTTCCATTTGATCAAATATCCTTTATATTCATCAATAATACTTATAATACAAACAAAATATTTCTTTGTATTTTAATGTTATAATTACTATTAATACTTTTGTTGTTAAGTTTTTTCATTTTATTTTCCTTTGTCTGATGTATGTTGAGTACTTTCTACTTTTGCTGATAAAATAATTTCTATTTTAAGTGGTGACTACTAATTATTACATATAATGGAAATATGTCCACTTCCTTCCCTTATATGCCTCAAATTAATGCCAGATCAGACTTGTTTGGGGCAATCTCGGGGCTGATGACTCCATTTCCTCTCCTGTCATTGGCTCCAGATTGCAATGACTGTGAGGAATAGGAAAAAGGATGAGTAGCCATTGAGGTGGTGGAAATCGAATGAAGCAGCAGTAGAATCTGTTTTTTCTTCTTTGTTCAATTTTCTGGAACCCCTCAAAGACACCACTTCATTTACTGTGGCTGAGCCTTTTTACAAAAGGACTAGATTGAATCGTTCCCTAGTCTCTATAGGGAAACCATTTTGTTTTTACAGCTTCTCTTCATGGTGCATTTCAGGGGTTCCTTTTCTGATTGCTCTTGTGACATTTTGTATGGAATGGCCAAGCTAATCAAGAGGATCTCACAGGTTAGCTTCTTCCTGTTAATCAGAAGCATATTTTACCCCTATACTATTAATCTCTTTGAAAAACACTATGTTTCAGTATTTACATGGCATGTCTCCAAATCACACCCTTTCAGTTACACCATTAACTGAGTTAATTTTTGCATAGGGTGAAATGTCATCAATTTCACCAGAGGATTTCACAATCTCTTTCATTTGTTTCAGTCCAACAGTTTTTCTCCTGACTGGGGTAAATGATCACTAGGTCCTGCAGTAAAATTCTTTGGCTTTGTTAAACAGGAAGGCTTTGATTTCTATTTGCACTTCTAGTTCACTTTTTTTTTTTTTTTTTACCCTTACTCTTTTATATCTTCTGAAGTAACTGGAAAATATTGTACAGAAGTATTATCCTTTTGTAATAGGAAAAGAACATGACAAAGCATTTGGAGATCTGGAATGTAGCCCCATAAGTCAATGGACAAATATCCCCTTTATGTTTCAGTTTAACAGGGCTTTGTTTTGCCTTCTCTATTCCCATTGCATTGCAGGTTACACGAGATGATTCAGTCTCAGATTTGGAGAAGCCTTAAGGGGGTACTTTATTGTGATTTCTACAGTAAGATCCCCTTTTGAATATCTTTCATTAGCCGTTGTCTGCTTTTGCTTGAACATCTTCAAACATGAAAATTTCCAGTCAGTTAAAGGAAAGCAATAATTGTCATTATACATTATTTTGAAATGTAGGGGGAAATCGACCCAACATTGCTCCTCATAATGCACTTGAATATTTTTGAGATGCCAACCACCAGCTACATGCAAGATATTGTTGCCATTGATTGAAGGTCATCACAGGTGGTAATGACTTGGGGAAGATTTGAGTGCCTCTTTTCCCAAAGAAAGTTTCATTTTTTACCACTGGGAATCAGCACTTGTCAGCTTCCCTCACCCTGTTATTTGGCACGTTTATAATTTTTTGAATCTATGACATCACATGGAGATAGAAATGCCGCATCTAGGGACAGGAATTGACAGGTTAGTAAAGAAAATTGCTGGTGACATTTTAAAGAAAGAAGAGAATGAAAGGAGGAATAAAAGAATAACAACAGAAGAGATAAAGAGGAAAGACAGGAAAAGATGTTCAAAGGAAAAGGAGGGAAGGAAAATAAAAAAAATAGAAAATTAAGAGCAAATTGCCTCTTAGATGCCACATCGGTCCCTTCCATTGGTATTGCAATGAGAAGTATGTGGAGCTGTGGTTCTGTTTCACCCTCTAGCTTGGGTGGCCATGCCTCTCTGCTCAGATCTTCAGAAAACTTTCTTCCATGTTATTAAACTTCGATATTTATGAATGTTCATTTCTTCTCCTTTTGAATAACAGGAAGGAAGCTGAGGGATCCGATCCATATTCTTCTTGGTACAGCACTTTAAAGATGTGACCTTTTCATGTAGCATGAAAAGTAGGTAGAGTAAAAACTGGTCACATTTTATATGATAAAAATGATAAGGCATTTTTACCTAATGCTTCAGCTCTGGGAAATTCTGTACATTTTAGTGGTTCCACTGTTAGCCAGAATTACTAAATTCTATAGTCACTTTGTTATATAAGGAACTGGTTGTTTTTTGATAGAGTGTTGATAAGCATGTTATTGGTCATTTTAAAATAACTGACCACTTCTCTTTTCTGTGAATATCTGCGGTTGGAAGGGCTGCTACACATTTCCCACGGTTTGCCTTTCTAGGCAAGTCTCAGGTAGGGAAGTTACCTTTTCTTGAGCAGAATCATTCATTGATATCTTAAGTCTTCTGGTGTTATATTCATCCAGTCACCCATCATCTATATTTGTTACTCTCTCATTTCTTTTCAAAGAAACTGTTATTTTTTGATGTTCTAAGCTTGTTGAGATCCGTTCCTTACGTGTTTTTTCTAATGATCCAACAAGAATAGTTTGCTGCTTTATAATGTAATATATAAAAATTTAAATTAAAATTTAAAGTATATAAAATAATATATTAAAAAAAATCCTCTATTAGAAATGATGATTATGTAGATCAAACTCTTGAGCAAGTATAAAGTTTGTGTGAGCTTAAAAATTACTGATTCTAATTCACTCATTTACTTGAGTATATATTTACTGACTACTTTATGTGGCAGACACAGGAAAGAAGCAAAGATGCACAAGGTAATGTTTGTATGGTTAATGAATTTACAGGTTTGGTGGGATAGTGGTGTGAAAGTCATTACTTATGAAATAACATAGCAAGGACTATTTAAAAATGAGTACAAGATTAACACGGCCTTTGAGTAAACAGTTTTCAACAGAAATGACAAGGAAACTGAGATCTGAATGATGAAGGGTTTCCACTGATGCCTCTGAAGGAAAGGGGCTTTTCTGGAAGAAACTCCATGGCCAAAAAGTTCAGAGGCAAGAGAGAACAGGGTGTGTTTAGAGAAAGGCAAGTAGGGTGGTGTAACTGAAGTGCTGGGAGCACACATAGATGACACTTGACTTGCTGAAAACCAAAATTCTTCTCTTGTAAGTAGTGAGGAACCATTACAGTAACGAAGATACATTGTTCTACCCAAGACAATGTTATTAGATTTGTGTTTTAGAAAGATAATAATTGACAGTTTCAAAGATGAAATGACTAGCAGGAGAAGAGGCAAAATAGCTAGCTCATTCAGTTGCTATGAATGAGTGATGTTCAATATTGAATTAAGAAACAGTGGAGACAGAAAGAGACAGATTCAAGAGATTTAGGAGACGGGCTTTTACTCAACTAAATATAGGTAGTAGAAGTAGGGGGATGCCACTCGATTAGGAGGAGGGATAATGGTGGGGGAAATGAAAATAGGGAATACACTTGGGCAGAGTTGAGGAAGGACAGAACTGAACTCAACCTTGATATATTGAGGTCACAGTTTTGATTGAATATCGAAATGGAGAAGGAAATGGCAACCCACTCCAGTATTCTTGCCTGGAGAATCCAATGGACGGAGGAGGCTCGTGGGCTACAGTTCACAGGGTTGCAAAGAGTTGGACACAACTGAGCCAACTTCACTCACTCACTCACGCAGGAGTCAATAGTTTTATTATTGTTTCATGGCCAGCCCAATCTGTCTATTCACCTTCTCCATTCAATTCAGTTCAGTCACTCAGTCGTGTCCAACTCTTTGGGACCCCATGAATTGCAGCACACCAGGCCTCCCTGTCCATCACGAACTCCCAGAGTTCACTCAAACTCCTGTCCATTGAGTNAAGAATGATGAGTCTTAGAGGGTCTTTAGTGGTCCCTCCTGGCTCACGTCATCTGGTACATGACTGCAGAATTAATAAAACACTAGTGCCCCATCAATGAGATGTTCACCCCCAGATTCAAACGTTGCTGGCACATTTCCTATAGAATGGATTTTGAAATTTTACTCATGCTTTAGAGTGACTATAGAACTTCATAGTTAAACTGGAGGCCCGTGTGCCATTAGCGTAAGTCTTCTGCAGACAATCAAGGGACCCCTCCTGGAATAAGAAGGAGAATAAAAATGATGCATTTTTCATATAATAAGACTCCTTGGTGCCTGTTTCCTTTCTCTCGGGGTGAAACTAACAATCAAATACAAAAGATACGCAAACCTCTGGTCATTCTCAAAGCACTATTCAATTCAAACTTGCTTTCATCAAAATTCTATTTTGGCTGCTTCCATGACGTCTCCTGAAGTTCTAAACGCATGCAGTAGTCCTTGCTGCTTTGCTGTGCTGTGCTCAGTTGCTCAGCCATGTCTGACTCTTTGTGATCCCATGGACTGCAGCCTGCCAGGTTCTTCTGTCCATGGAATTTTCCAGGCAAGAATACAGACATGGGTTGCCATTTCCTCCTAAAGAGGAATCTTTCCAACCCAGGGGTCAAACCCATGTCTTCTGCATTGGCAGGCAGATTCGTCACCAGTACCACATCTTTTCTCATGGGATCAGTTGAAACTAATTTCTTTAAGCCAAAGATTTTTAGGAAGGAATTCCTGGCCATTCCTATACACTCTCTTTTAACTTGAGCACTAGTGTGGCCTCTGCTAGCCCTCTTTGTCATGGTCCACAGTAATGGGCTAGAGAATATCCTTTTTTAATTTATAGTGTCCAGGTGATGGAAGGATTAGAAAATATGAAGGATATTGCAAGATGTGTGCCAGCAGACAGAGATGATTGGTTTTTGCCTTTCCTGATTTTAGCTGGACAGCCAAGATCAGGATAATGGCATGTCGTTGTTGGAGGAACTTATGTATGTTGAAAGAAATATCTCTCTGTGTGTATGTATGTATGCCTGTATGTGTGTGTGTCTCTGGGAGAGGATTTGGAAAAAAAATTTTAAGGAAAATACAAAAAGTCTTTTAGAATAGTGACATTCTATTTTTAAACCTTGGAGAAGGAAATGGCAATCCACTTCAGCACTCTTGCCTGGAAAATCCCATGGATGGAGGAGCCTGATAGTCTACAATCCATGGGGTCTCAAAGAGTCGGACATGACTGAGCGACTTNGAAAAAAAATTTTAAGGAAAATACAAAAAGTCTTTTAGAATAGTGACATTCTATTTTTAAACCTTGGAGAAGGAAATGGCAATCCACTTCAGCACTCTTGCCTGGAAAATCCCATGGATGGAGGAGCCTGATAGTCTACAATCCATGGGGTCTCAAAGAGTCGGACATGACTGAGCGACTTCACTAATCACTAATTCTTAAACCACTTCCTTTCTTATCAAATAAAGGGCAGATGGAAAGGTCCTTGCAATTATTTGAGGGCCTATCCAAGGATACATGCACTGAAAGAGGGGTCAAGAAAAATAGAGTGGCCAGTGTGAGGCCTATTTCAACAAAGAAGTTAACCTGATAAGTATGTAGCCAGCCAGGACACCAGCATAGTATAGAGGGCTTGGTCAGCAAGATTAGCAAGAGAGAATTACTGTGAGATGGCCCAGGCTGATGTCAAGGAGTTCTTGAGTGGAGAAGAATCCCTCAGTTGGGCTCCTTGGCCAATATGATATGGGTCAGGTAACATACTCAGGGAAAATCTAGGTTGTATATTAATTTTTTATCCAGTTTCCTCCAATGAAACTTGGGCTTCCCTGGTGGTGCATGATAAAGAATCTGCCTACCAATGCAGGAGACGTGGGATCAACCCTTGGATCGAGAGGATCCCCTGGAGAAGGAAATGGCAACCCACTGCAGTATTCATGCCCAGAGAACTCCATGGTAAGAGGAGCCTGGTGGGCTCCAGTCCATGGGGTCGCAAAGAGTCGGACACAACTGAGCGACTAAATAGCAAGAACAAAAACAATAGAACTTATTTCTAAAAAACTCTCCCAAGGGGTGGCACCTTAGGCTTAGCCAATTCAAAGTAAACTTAGTAAATGCTACTTTTCTTCTCACTTTCTTCTCGATTTTGCACTTACATTTTGGAGTCACATGTAACCTCAAAGCACCAAGGAGCAGTTATCACGCACCCTCAGTCCCCACTGAGGGATTTCCCGTACTCTTTGCAGCTCATGCCACGTTCACCTTGCTCTTGGATACTCGCCGTGTTTCTGAGCCTCGGGGAAGCTGCTGTGGGCCCTTCTCCTTAGAGTCCCTCACAGCCCTGGATAGTCTGCTGCACCCATGCTGCAGGAGGGGCTGCCCCTCACCTGGAAAACTAGGACCTAGGGTTTTTATCCTGTTCTCTCACTGCCCTGACTTGGGTTGAGAGAAGGGAAGCCTTTTCTTATACACAGCCTTTTCTCAGAGCCACTGAACAGCATAAGAACGTCATACTTTTTCTTTAAGTCTTCTCGCACCCCTTCCTCACTTTGTAGCATCTTACCTCTCAGTGAAATGAGGCAGAGGCTGGGATGAATGATTTCCTCTTATAACTAGAATAATTCATGCACGTCTTTTCATTAAGAGCTAAAAATAATATGCCAAGAGTCCTTCAGCTACTCGTTTTGTTTGTTTTCATACTATTGTCTCTGCTATGAGTGTCAAGTTTTTTTGAAATCTAAAAGTCAAGGGTTGACTGGACTGCTTTGAAGCAACAAGAATTTACTCTATAGCACAGGGAATTATATTCCAAATCTTGTAGTAACCTGTATTGACGTGTAATCAGAAAAAACCACAACTAAATCACTATGTTGTACAAACTAACACAATATTGTATATAAACTATCTTTCAATTAAAAAAAAAAAGAATCGACAGCTTAGTTTTGTTGAATCATCATCCACATAAGAGCGTGAAATTCTCCAACTGTTGCCTCGTACACAACAGGAACTGCTGACAGTTAACAACACATCCACAAATATACCTGGGCTTCCCTGGTAGCTCAGCTGGTAAAGAATCCGTCCACAATGCAGGAGACCCCAGTTCGATCTCTGGGTTGGGAAGATCCCCTGCCAGAGGGAATGGCTACCCACTCCAGTACGTTATCATGCTGCTGAGGCATGCAGCTGGGTACAGGCACACCTAAATATTAGAACAAATGATTCCAGGTTAATTCTCAAAGGGAATTACCATGCCTGTTTCCCAAACTCTTGAGTTGAAAAACCAAGCCAGCTATTACAAATCAGTCATAGGTGAATTTGTGGACTTATTAAATTACCAGGTCACCATCTTGGTGCTTGGTATTCAGTATTGCTGTTATGCCAAAGAGTGGCAATTTAAAACAGATCTTCGAGGCCAGTGTGACTGCAGCCCCAGTGTGAATCCCCTCTATACCATTCTCAGTTGGCACTGGAAGGTGGAGTGGCCATGTTTGCCAGCGTCATGTGCTAAGCGGCGTGTATCAGGTTGGCCAAAAAGTTCGTTCTGCTTTTTCTGTAAGCTGTTTTTGACCAACCCAACACTTGGGAACAGGACTGGCTAGGCACAGGGTAGGTAAGGAGTTGGTCAAGCCCAGTGTAACTTGGTTAAAAGAGTTTTGTTATGTTTTCTGGGTATAGAATAATATTTTCTCATTGCAAAACATAATCAGGAACTGCTGATACATGTTTGGATAAGAAAGAGTATTCAGCGTAATCAGGCTATTCAGATATAACCTTCTTAATATTTTGTTGTAGATTTTTTTTTCCTGAGCATACCCAAGACATATGTATGTTCATATATATGTAGAAACATAACACATATTTACAGAAAACAAATTTTGATCATGTTGTATGAATTGTCTGCAAACCTTATTTCTCCTTAAACTATGTATTGTGAACATCTTTGCATGTAAATACATGTGGATCCATAACAGATTTTTTTTTTACAGGAATAACAAATTACTTAGCCAATCTCCTGCTAATGAACATTTAGGTTGTTTTTGATTTTCACGCTAGAAACAGTGCTATTGCAAAAGTCCTCAAACATTCTAAAAGTGGAATTTCTGGGTCAAAGGAACGGGCAGTTAATTATTTCACCAAACTGCCTCCAAACAGTTTATCAGTTTAGACTTGAGCCAACAATGAGTGCCAACGTCATGGTCCACACAGTGAGATTTGAAGACCAAGTCCATCTGTCTAAATGTCAGCATGAACACCACCAAGTATAGTCACCTTCCCCATTAGCCATTACCAGTTCATTCATAAGGACTTTCTTAGAAATTAGAGTATTTTGTTTTCCAGGAGAACATGATGGAAAAGCATCGGTGATCAGAGGAAGTGGTTTCAAATTACATAACAAGCCTGTGTGTGTCTAAGCATGTGTGTGTGCGTGCAGACAGGCATCTGCCTGGCCGCAAGCATGAGTACAGTATATATATATGTTCAAGCTTTTCCTAGGACAGTCTTGATCTGATTATTTTCTAATGAAATCATTTAGTTCTCAAAAATATACTTATATAAGGTGTGTTATTTAATTTCTATAAACTGCATTTGCCAATTTATAAAGTCTTTTTCATCAACTTATCCGTTTTGCCTTTTAACTCTGGAAATACCATCACTGTGCTATGGTTACTATCGCCAGAGAGCAGATAACGTCCTATTTCTGGCAGCCTGGGCATCCCCCGCCCGCATAAAATGAAGTGTCTAGGTCTGAACCACTGGCAGTGTCTGGCGGAGGCAGGCTCCTGCAGAAGCTGCTTCACCTCCCACTTCCGTGTCAGAGTGTGGACCACCCCGTGAGACTCAGTCAAGTCTCCCATCCTTCTCTGAGACAGTCTTCTCCTGTCTGCTCTCAAGTTTCTCTCCCTTTTTTTCTCCCTTCTCAGGGTAAAGCGTGGGAGTAAGAAATTAGAAAATGCACCATTTTTTTCTAGAGATGGAATGGAGACTTGGGATGTTTTTGTTTAAACCTCACTAATCTCTTCCAAACAGGTGGCCTTAGGCTTTCGCTCCCACACCCCTACCCGGGCCCTGTCCTGCTCCAGTTTGGTTTTATCCCACAGATTGTCTGGCTCCTTTCTCTTCTTTCCTCCACTTAAGCAGATTTCTGTGTCCCCCAAAGAAAGGAGCTGACAAAGTCCTAGGGTAGATGTGGATGGAGGGTGCTGCTGTCTTGAAAGCCCTTAATCGAGACAGACCTGAAAACAGTGTACTCATAACTCGGGGGAAATTGGCAGTGGTGAGAACATGAAACAGAGAGAGGAAGAAGAGTGGTGGCGACAAGGAGACAGATGCATCTGAGGGCCTGCCACACAAGCTGTTCTCGCCCGTGGGATGGATGTGGCGGGAAGACGGCTGGCTGTTCAGAATCGATTTTTTTTTTTTTTTTTTTACGACAGTGCAATGATTCTTCTGCAGAGAATAAGGAGCACAATGAAGAAACAAAGGTTAAATTGTTCCCTAGAGACAAAATGAGAAGAAAATCCTCCATCCTCTTCGGCTATAATCATTTCCAGAAGGTCTGTCTGGTGTGTGTGTGGTGTGTGTGTGTGCATGTGTTTGTGTCCTTTTCTCAACCAACCTACAATACAAACTAACCCATGAAGGCCTGATGTCATTGTGTGTCTCCATTTCTAAGAACCAAAGGAAATGGAGTACTAGGGGGAGTGGACGGGGACGCCCTGATATGGCTTTTCTGCTCTGTCACGGAGCACATTTCTGTCGTCTACCGATGAACCGACAAGAGGAAACTTCTGTTGTTTGTTGGGAGGCTGCCTTTTGGGCTTCCCTGACGGCTCAGGTGGTAAAGCGTGTGCCTGCAGTGAGGGAGACGTGGGTTCGAGCCCTGGGTTGGGAAGATACTCTGGAGAAGGAAATAGCAACCCACTCCAGTACTCTTGCCTGGAAAAATCCCATGGACGGAGGAGCCTGGTGGGCTACAGATCATGGGGTCACAAAGAGTCAGACANGTGAGGGAGACGTGGGTTCGAGCCCTGGGTTGGGAAGATACTCTGGAGAAGGAAATAGCAACCCACTCCAGTACTCTTGCCTGGAAAAATCCCATGGACGGAGGAGCCTGGTGGGCTACAGATCATGGGGTCACAAAGAGTCAGACACGACTAACTGACTTCACTTTCTTCCTTTCACTTTTGTCAAGGAAAAGAGGGAGGTCAGTTATGATTTAGAGCTGACTTTTGAAACTGTGGTAACCAGGATGTGACCCTATCCTAAAGCTGGGACCTTCCAGCTGGTCCTGGGAAGAGACGGTTCCTCTGAGGAGGGGCCCAGGAGGAGCGAGAGAAGTTACTCTCTTTGCCTTCAGCAGGTTTATCTCCGTTCCCTCAGCCCTCATCCTGCCGCCTCCTCTTCCTTCCCTTGGTGACTCAGCATTGATAAAAGATAACAGAAGGAAGGGCTACAAAGAGAGCAGAGAGCACCTGCAGTATCTTTTGTAATCCTCAAGACAATGCTCGCGGGCATGCCACCTTCCCCCATTATCCTGATCAGGAGAGTTAAGGGACATACCTGGGGGTCACTCAGCTGAGCAGAGGCAGCACTAAATCCCAAGAATCTGATGTCAAGTCCAGAGTTTTCCAGTCTATCACCTGGAACCAGCTCCTGAATATGATTTTACCAAGTTTCTTGGCAATCTAGATCATCTGTCGCTTCAGTCGTGTCCGACTCTTTGCGACCNGTCACTCAGCTGAGCAGAGGCAGCACTAAATCCCAAGAATCTGATGTCAAGTCCAGAGTTTTCCAGTCTATCACCTGGAACCAGCTCCTGAATATGATTTTACCAAGTTTCTTGGCAATCTAGATCATCTGTCGCTTCAGTCGTGTCCGACTCTTTGCGACCCTATGGACTCTAGGCCACCAGGCTCCTCTACTCATGGGATTTTCCAGATAAGAGTACTGGAGTGGGTTGTCACGCCCTCCTGCCAGGGATCTTCCTGACCCAGGGGTTGAACCCGTGTCTCTTACATCTCCTGAACTGGCAGGCAGGTTCTCTACCACTAATGTCACCCAGGAAGCCTTATATTTCGAACAACTCCAAGAAAATTTCAAAAAGCAAGGAAAACTTAAAAGGATAAAAGAACTAAGCTTACAGGTTCCCATACATTCACTATTCTNACTGGCAGGCAGGTTCTCTACCACTAATGTCACCCAGGAAGCCTTATATTTCGAACAACTCCAAGAAAATTTCAAAAAGCAAGGAAAACTTAAAAGGATAAAAGAACTAAGCTTACAGGTTCCCATACATTCACTATTCTTATCACCAAACAGAGCAAATAGTGACATAGGACTTGTCATTCATGTAGATCAAATCACAAATGGTGGTTGAAATTTAAAAGGAAAATAAAAGAATCGAACAGAGAATGTACAAGTCCAGATGGGGTGGGATGTGGTGGGGAGGATATGAAATTGAAGAATTCTGGTTCTGGAATCAGATTACCTGAGTTTCCAACCCAGTCTTACTGCTTTCTAACTATGTGGCCTTAGGCAAGCTGGCTCACTTCTGCAGGCCTCTGTATTCTCATCTATAAAACAGCGATAATCACAGTATAGATCTCACAGGTTTTAGAGGAAATAATCCTCGTAGACATAGAGCTGATGCTGTGTAAATGATAGCCATTATGATTTTTAGATGAAGGAGTTGGCAGGGTCTGGTCTGGGGTACACTTGGGGTCTGATGGCTTCCTTTCTGGGAGGAAGTCACAGAAGGAATTTCTTGGCCTTTAAAGTAAACTGTGAAAAAAAGGGGGGGAGGGGAATCAAACACACATAGGTCCAATTTGCCTTGCTGCCAAACAGGTGATACCGTGAATAGAGAAAAGATGGCAGAAAGATAAAAAGTTCACTCATCATCTCCAACCTCTCCATTCCCAGCAGATTCGCTGAGAGAAAAGAGGTTTCTGACTGCCACTGTGACCACCGGACGCTCTGGCGCTGGGCAGTTGCAGCCAGCCTGCGCATCCCAAACCCTTTGCCTCCAGTTTGGTCTGTTGAGCAAAGTCCCTGACACCCGCAGTTCACCTATTGCAATTGCGGGAGGTCTCCTTTGCCCTCTGCATGGTGAGGATTAAACCACAACTCCTGGGAGGCAGCTGCTGTTCAAGGGTCTGGGAAGGACAGAGGCCCCCCCAAAGAGCCCTCCTGTGCCAGCACTTGGGAGGCGCATTTGTGAGGTGGGTCCAGGCTCAGGCCTAGCCTTCCACTGCCGGCTCGCCTATGGCATTTCTTACCTTGCTAGGCAGCTGTGCACTGCCATTTGCGAAGAGGAAAAACTGAGAGTGGAGGAGAAAACAAACACTGAAGAATTATTTCTCCTTGTTCTTAAGATCGGGAACTCACCCCAGGAAGCTGATAAATTATTCATTAAGCCTAATGGGGTGGTCACAAGGGAGCATTGCTGAGATGCAATTAAGTGGTACTTTAATTTGAGAAATATTTGAGGTGCAGCGTTCATTCACATCTTTGTGAAAAACAATTTGATGGTAACTAAGGAGAAGACAAACCAGAGCAGTCTGTANCAGAGTTTTGCAACCATCACCACAAGCAATTTTAGAATATTATAATCACCTTCCTCCTAGACTTTGCACCTAGTAGAAGTGCATTCCCTTATTTCCTCCACCAGCTTCCTTCCCTCATATTTTAGGCAGCCATTAACCTACTTTCTCTCTATACATATTTGCCTATTCTGGCCATTTTGTGTAAGTAGACTCATATAATACATGGTCTTTTGTGACTGGCTTCTTTCACTTTGCACAATGTTTTCAAGCCTCATCCATGTGGCAGCATGCATCAGTGCTTCTTTACATTATGTGAGCAAATGATATTCCACTGTATGGACTGACCACATTTTATTAATCAATTTGTTGTTTGATGTACGTTTGGGTTTTTTCCACTTTGGGGCTATTATGAATAATACTGCTATGAATATTCATATACTGGTTGTTGTCTGGGCATATTTTTTCACTTTTCTTGTGTATGTACCCAGGAGTAGAATTACCAGGTCACGCAACTTTCTGTTTAAACTTTTGAGGAACTGTAAGCCTGTTT
Organism: Neotragus moschatus; assembly: GCA_006410615.1. Classification (NCBI taxonomy): domain Eukaryota; kingdom Metazoa; phylum Chordata; class Mammalia; order Artiodactyla; family Bovidae; genus Neotragus; species Neotragus moschatus. The sequence goes on along the minus strand of SJYA01000759.1, from coordinate 839,795 downwards.
TCCCAAGCTCCTGTACAATTGTACCTTCCCACAAGCAGTGTTTGAGGTTTCTAATTTCTCCATTTCCTCACCAACACCTGCCTTTTTGATTTTAGTAATCCTAACAGTTATGATGTGGTATTTCTTTGTGACTTTGATTTGCACTTTCCTGATTGCTAATAGTCAGCTTTAAAAAATGTTTATTCCTAGACTTTGTTCCAGATCTACTGAGTCAAGGCTATGGTTTTTCCAGAAGTCATGTATGGATGTGAGAGTTGGACTGTGAAGAAAGCTGAGCACCAAAGAATTGATGCTTTTGAATTGTGGTATTGGAGAAGACTCTTCAGAGTCCCGTGGACTGCAAGCAGATCCAACCAGTCCATTCTAAAGGAGATCAGTCCTGGGTGTTCTTTAGAAGGACTGATGCTAAAGCTGAAGCTCCAGTACTTTGGCCACTTCATGTGAAGAGTTGACTCATTGGAAAAGACTCTGATGCTGGGAGGGATTGGGAGCAGGAGGAGAAGGGGATGACAGAGGATGAAATGGCTGGATGGCATCATGGACTCAATGGATGTGAGTTTGAGTGAACTCCAGGAGTTGGTGATGGACAGGGAGGCCTGGCGTGCTGCAATTCACAGGGTCCCAAAGAGTCAGACACAACTAAGCGACTGAACTGAATGGAACTAAACTGAATCAGAATCTCTGAGAATATAGATTTGAAGACATCTATAATTTTTACCAAACTCTTCATATGATTTTGATAATCAGTCAGCTATCTGAACTGCTTCCTAGCCTAGAAATTTTCTCAAAGAAATTCTTTTAGCCTTAGAGTGAAGTGATCTCTGTGTTGCAGACTTCAGAATTCTTTATGTCTCGTGACTTGATAAAATAGACTAGAAAATATATTTCCTTTAAAACACACAGATTAACTAATTGTAGGTCTTCCAAATGAAAATGTCTCTTAAGACCACATTGACACTTTTCCTGCAAGCAATCGATTTTTTTCATCAGTGTTTATTTTGAAACTTGATGGAAGAATGTTTCTGAGAATGATTACATGACTTTGTGGTTTATTTACTTGAATGGCTAAATGGCAACCCACTCCAGTGTTCTTGCCTGGAGAATCCCAGGGATGGGGGAGCCTAGTGGGCTGTCATCTCTGGGGTCACACAGAGTCGGACATGACTGAAGCGACTTAGCAGCAGCAGCAGCAGTCTGTAGCAGCTATGGTTTGAATGCCTACAGAACCCAAGAGCAATTAGTTGGATGGCAGTTTTAAAAATACATGATATCCGAGACACTGGGTGATTTATTGGATGTGTTCAGGGAATTTTTGGAAAAGAGAATTCTTTTCCTGGCTTTAATTTACCTTAGCATTAAGCAAGTCACTTTCTCTTTTGTCAGAGTTGCCTCATCTAGTGAGGTAAAAATAAATTACAGATAATAAAATACTGACTTGGATCATTGTTTGTGTCCTGGTATCCACTTTTGAAAGCTACCACTAATATATATATATCATTTATTTATTGAGGGTTTGCTATTTGTCAGATACTGTGATATATGCTTCCAACATTTCCCATTTAATTGTTATGCCACTTAAAGATAAATATTATTACACCCACTTTATAGATAAGGAAATTAACATTCTTAGCAGCCTTTAGAATCTAGTTGAAGGATATACAGCTGTTAAGGGGTAGGGCTGACATTTAAACCCGGCTTTCTTCAGACATGGTTTTATAGTTTTCAGCTCGCCTTATAGAAAATATAATTTTAAAAAGCAATAGTCAATCAAGCAAAAAAAGACTTCCCAAAAGCATGTCTAAAAAATCTTAAGTAATCATCCTCTCCAGGAAGTAGGGAAGTTCACTTTCGCCATCCAGCGTAGTCTCTTTTCTATGCCTACACAGTGGAAGGAGAGACCTCAGTGCTAATACGCATCTAGCACACAATAGCCAAGTGACTGAATGGAGACAGTATAGATTTTAGAGCTGTACTGGGCATTGTTTGAAACTTGCCTTAGCTGTATGATTTTGGGAAAGCAAATCTCTTGAGGCTCATCTTCCTCATCTGTTAATTGCTGATCACAATATCTACCTTGTAAGTTTATGTAATGATTATGAATAATGGTTAAAAAATACATAACATACAATAGGTATTCAATAATGGGAAAGACTAGAGATCTCTTCAAGAAAATTAGAGATACCAAGGGAACATATTATGCAAAGATGGGCTCGATAAAGGACAGAAATGGTCTGGACCTAACAGAAGCAGAAGATATTAAGAAGAGGTGGCAAGAATACACAGAAGAACTGTACAAAAAAGATCTTCACNTCCAGAAACTACTTTAAACAATCTCTCCCGATGACTTTTATGCACGTTCCAAGTTTGAGAACCACAGCTTGACTTTATGCAAAAACTAGAGAAAATTTCTTCAGTGACTTTTGAGGGTTGCAGTGGCAGCTTCGGGATTTCTATAGATAAGAATTTAGGGCCTACGAGCTAGTTGAATAAAGGTAAGACTAAGGCATTTGTCTGGAGGAGGAATTTGCATAGCAAGCATCCTGTTTTTGCTTAGATTGGAACAAATCTGGACTTAACCTAGGTGCCTGGGGAGAGGGGTTGGCTGATGGATAACGGAAGGGATGGATCTAAAAGCCCCAGGCCACTCTCTCGTGCCGCCACTACCCAACTGGACGACCTGGGGCCCCCTTTGTCCGGCTCACTGGAGCAAAGATCGGGGACTACTTGTGGCAAGCAGCTGGCCTGTCCTTGGGATGTCCCAGCAGCCGCCTCAGGCCCGCGCCACAAAAAAGTCCAGGACAGCAAGCGAAAAGTCGGGGCATCCGGTTGCGGCTGCTGAGTTGGCGCATCGGGGTCTTCTTCTGGGAAGAGGGCTCAGCAGAGCCGCGGCCCTCAGGCCCATCATTACTACTCCGCGCCCAGGGACGGCGGGCGATGACCATGTCGGGGCGGGGAGGACGCACTTACCTGTTCCTCCGTAGCGGACGCACGCGCCTACCTGGCCCGGTCTCCACGTCTCCAGCCGTCGCCCCGGCAACCACCGCCGCCAGCCTGGCACCACGTGAAGCAGAGCAGCCAATCACGGGGCGCGACCTGTGCGGAGCATCCTGGGAGGAAAGGCGGAGTCTGGGAGGCTACGCTCCGAAGCTTACAGGCATCCGAAGTGAAGTTGGGACTCGCGGAGTGGTGGCGCCTGCGGATGTTGCGCTGCAGAGCCAAGTTGCCCGTCCTCCTTTCCACAGTTTCCCATTGGCTCATTTCCACAAATATTGTGCTTGGCCCTGCGGATAAGCCCAATCAGGCTGGAAAATAAACTGACAAGAGATTGCAATGTGGTGTGAGTGGAAATAGATGGATGTTGTTATTCCCATTCCAGAGGAGCCGCCTTCAGTTCAGTTCTGTTCAGTTGCTCTGTCGTGTCGACTCTGCGACCCCATGGACTGCAGCACGCCAGGCCTCCCTGTCCATCGCAAACTCCGGGAGTTTACTCAAACTCGTGTCCATTGAGTCGGTGATGCCATCCAACCATCTCTTCCTCTGTCGTCCCCTTCTCCTCCTGCCTTCAGTCTTTCCCAGCATCAGGATCTTTGCAAATAAGTCAGTTCTTTGTATCAGGTGGCCAAGGTATTGGAGTTTCAGCTTCAGCATCAGTCCTTCCAATAAATATTCAGGACTGATTTCCTTTAGGATAGATTGGTGGAATCTTGCAGTCTAAGGGACTCTCAAGAGTCTTCTCCAACACCACAGTTCAAAAGCATAAATTTTTCGTCACTCAGCTTTCTTTATAGTCCAACAATCACTTTATAGTCCAACAATCATAATCCATATATAACTACTGGAAAAACCATAGCCTTGACAAGATGGACCTTTGTTGGCAAAGTAATGTCTCTGCTTTTTAATATGCTGTCTAGGTTGGTCATAACTTTTCTTCCAAGGAACAAGTTTCTTTTAATTTCATGGCTGCAGTCACTATCTGCAGTGATTTTGGAGCTTCCTTGGAACCAAAAATGTAGCCCAAGATCTGCCTTAAAGCTCCAGGCACTAGAATTCCACCCCACTGCAGCAGTTTCCAGGAATTTAGAGAAACTGTTTTTCCCTCAAGTGAAATGTAGGTTTGTAAAAATGAAACAGGATGGCAAATCTTCCCTCACCTTGCACATGGTGTTTTTGAACTGAAGTTCACCAGCACTGAAGAAGCACCTGTGAGTCTCTCTCTGGGCTGGATGCTGGGGAGGTGGCTGGAGAAGGAGAAAATTCCTCCCCTCCAGGCACTGCAGGCCAGATCTCGCATGTGTACATCCCCAAGAAGGTGGAGACCACCCAGGCCAGAGACAAGGAAAAAGGCATGGAGAAGGTAAATGGGCTTGGCTTTGAAAAAGCCCTGAGATGGTTTGTGGTCATCTCCCCAGGACCCAGGCTTGCCAGTGCTCTCTTGAGGTCTGAGACTGTTTTCAAAGTAAAGGTTGTATTTAGCAGGAAGAGAAACCCTTGCTGGTAATATGAATTGAAAATAAATCTCTCTGTTCATGATGAAAGTTAATATTTATTATCAGCTTACCCTGTTCTAGGGTTGCCAGACAAAATACAGGACAACAAATTAAGTTTTAATTTCTGATGAGTTTTTAGTATAAGTATGTCCCCAATATTGCCTTATTTAATTGTGCATACAGGACATTATATTGACTTGTATTTTCATTTGCTAAATATGGCAACCCTATTTTGTTGCATTGTTCTGTTAAGGCTTTCTTATCTTTTTTTGCAGGGAAATAGAGGAAAATAACAGAATGGGAAGGATAGAGATCTCCAAGAAAATTGGAGATCCCAAAGGAACATTTCATGCAAAGATGGGCACAATAAAGGACATAAACGGTAAGGACCTAACAGAAGCAGAAGAGATTAAAAGGTGGCAACTAGTGGAAAAGAACCTGCCTGCCAATGCAGGAGATGTAAGAGACGCAGGTTCGATCCCTGGGTCTGGAAGATCCCATGGCAGAGAGCATAGCAATCCACTCCAGTATTCTAGCCTGGAGAATCCGATGGACAGAGTAGCCTGGCAGACTACAGTCCATAGGGTCATAAAGAGTCGGACACAACTGAAGCAACTTTGCACTCACACAAGAGTACACAGAAGAACTATACCACGTGGGCTCTGAACAAGAAGACAGGTGGCTCTGAAGTTCATGAAACAGTAGGACGCTATGGTCCTTGACCGCCCCCTCCCCCTTCCATGTCCTCTGCCTGCCTTTTGTCTGTGGAAAACTGCAGTCAAAGAATAAGTTTAATCAGAGAAATGAGAACATGTGAAAACAAAGGAAAACAGGCAAAGGAGACTAAATAATACTAATGTAGTCATTAAGCATCGTCAAGGACCTTTAGTTCTTTCTCAAGGGCTGTAGATAACATTCTGAGCCATATGCTGTGAGCTGTATTAGAGATACCAGAAAACCAGGTGGAGAAGTTGACTACATGATGACCAGACTATACCCAGGACAGGAGCTGCCACAGTTCTGAGAATTGGCCCGAAAGAAATGGGAACAAATGGACCTTAAAACTGAAGATTAACCATACCCAAAACAACCAAGATCACACTGGTCAGATCACTGATGACCAATTTGAAGATGACTGTTAGAGATGACTGTGCTGTTTCTGTATGTCTATAAAAGCTCCTGCCTGTTGGGGGTAGCGGGAAATCTGCCTTTGGACAGATGTCTGCCCTGAATTAAAGCAAACTTTTCTTTCCACCAGCCTGGCCTGTATATTGGCATTTGGACGGCGAGCAGCCAGAGCCCACACACTTCAGAGCCACCTGTCTTCTTTGCTCAGAGTCCACGTAGAAATAGAAGAACTGGGTCTTGGGTCTCCCAAGAGCTGCTTGGTTTCTTGGAAGGAGAGCACAGTGGGGTGGGAATGTACATCCCCCCAGGAGAGCTGTCTATAGGCAGGGGAGCAGGGAAGTAGGAAAATGAGGGAGACCAGAGCATCCACCCTGGCCTCAAGTGCTGTCCTTCCTCTCCCTGACCCAGGGGTGTGAGTCACATCACAGCCCCTGATAGGTTTTGTTTTTTTTTTTTCCAATTGAAACACGTCACTTTTTTAATGATATTTTTAAAATTATTTTTGTTTATGTATGTATTTATTTAGCTGTGTTGCGTCTTCTTTGCTGTGTGGGCTTTTCTATAATTGCAGCAAGCGGGTCCTACTCTCTAGCTGCCACGTGGGGGCTTCTCATTGCAGTGGCTTTTACTGCTTGCGAAGTACAAGCTCCAGGCCACTGGCTTCGGTAGTTGTGGCACGTGGGCTCAGTGTTTGCAGCTCCAAGGCTCTAGAGCAGAGGTTCAATAGTTGTGACGCCCAGGCTTAGCTGCTTCACAGCATGTGTGATCTTACCGGATCAGGGATCGAACCTGTGTCTCCTGCATTGGCAGGTGGATTCTTTACCACTGAGCCACCAGGGAAGCAGCCACCCCCAATAGTTCTGTGGCCTAGATGAGGTTGGTAAAAAGATGCAGGCCTTCAAATGACCTTCCCAAATGGCAGACCTGGATCCAAGATCATTGCAAAGCAAGTCAGCTCCTGCAAGAAATCCTCAGGCCATTCTCAGCACTGGCGTTCCTAGATATAGACATGATTTTTAGGAAGAAAAGTTATGACCAAGCTAGATAGCATATTGAAAAGCAGAGACATTACTTTGCCANGGGGGGCTCCAAAATCACTGCAGATGGTGACTGCAGCCATGAAATTAAAAGATGTTTACTCTTTGGAAGAAAAGTTATGAGCAACCTAGATAACATATTTAAAAGCAGAGACATTACTTTGCTGACTAAGGTCCATCTAGTCAAGGCTATGGTTTTTTCCAGTGGTCATGTATGGATGTGAGAGTTGGACTGTGAAGAAGGCTGAGCGCCAAAGAATTGATGCTTTTGAACTGTGGTGTTGGAGAAGACTCTTGAGAGTCCCTTGGACTACAAGGAGATCCAACCAATCCATTCTAAAGGAGATCAGCCCTGGGATTTCTTTGGAAGGAATGATGCTAAAGCCGAAGCTCCAGTACTTTGGCCACCTCATGTGAAGAGTTGACTCATTGGAAAAGACTCTGATGCTGGGAGGGATTGGGGGCAGGAGGAGAAGGGGACGACTGAGGATGAGATGGCTGGATGGCATCACTGACTCGATCAACGTGAGTCTGAGTGAACTCTGGGAGATGGTGATGGACAAGGAGGCCTGGTGTGCTGCGATTCATGGGGTCACAAAGGGTTGGACATGACTGGGCGACTGAACTGAACTGAATGGGTAGACTGCAATGTTTACTGATTAAGATGTAATGGAAACAATGGTCCATGAGGGCCATATGACATCCAGTCCAAACTTCGGCCAAAAAATCCAGCGATTATCCTCAATTGCTCTCTTTCCCTCATAACTTATAGTCATTCTATCACCAGATCTTGCCAACCCTGTCTTCAGAATGTGTCCCAAATTGGAACATTTATTATCGTCAAGCCTACCACCCTAGGGCAAGCCTCTCTCTCCTTTCATCTGGAATCCCAACTGGTTAGCTTCTAGACTGACAGTCTGTTCTTCACCTAGTGGACTGAGAGATCTTTTATAAACATAAACCAACTTAAATCACTTCCTTGGTTAAAGCACTCTAGAGGTTTTTTTCATTGCTCCTAAAGTGGAGCTCAAACTCCTTGTCCAGCCAGCAAGAATCCTCATAATCTCCCATCGTCTTTCTGTCTGAATTCATGATCAATTTCTCCATCATGCACCAGTTTTGTTTTGTTTTGCTGTTGTTGTTCCTCTCAGGATCACTTGCTTATTTCCTCTCCGATCTTTTTGACTTGCTGTTGACATCATCTTCACATTTCTTCTCCCCTTTCCTTTGTACATCTGGCTCACTTAGTTCATTTCAAATGTACTTTCAATGTTTTCCCTGATCTCCCATCAAAAATTTCACTCCCATCCGTCTTCCTCTATCCATTAAAATGTTTTTTTTTTTACATAACATACAATATTTTTTTTATTATTGACATATTTGTTTACATATAGTTGAGGAAACAATTGCTTGAATAGTACAGTACACTCTAAAGGAAACAATTGCTGGTATAGTGCTGATAACTAGGGAGCAGGATAGTTTGAAATGTCAATTAATTACACGCAGAAGAGAGTACAATAGAAGTCAGGGAAGGGGAAAACAAGGGCTCTAAAGTCTCAAGTTCACAAGGAGCCAGGAGCCGACTCTTGATTGATGCCGGTTAGAATCACAATGATAAAGGCTAGGAGATAGATCAAAAAGAGCCAGTGAGGCAATGAAATCATGGTGAGTAGGAGGCCAGAAGAAGCTTGATGTGACTGCAGAAGAGTGCCTGACTTGAAGAAATGAAAGTAATGTCTAGAAAGGGTGATGGAGGTAGGCTGCTGAGAGTCTTAAATCTCAACTACTAGACAGACACTGATGAGCATTCCAGGAGCAAAGGGTCTTTATGGTCTTTATTTTTAGCTAGTTTCATTTAAGTCATATTAAGCTTCTAACATGCAATCCCGTGGGAGAAGTCTTTCATTGAGAACTACTTAAATCCAGCAATTTGCATTGGTGATTTTTGCCTTTAGTTAAATGTGTGTTCTGACAGTACCACCATAGTCCAGCCAGTAAAGACAGAAGCCAAGTTGGGCTTCTCTGAGATAGAAGATAACAAAAATAGAAGAAAAACCATGCTTGCTTCAAACAGGCACTGTCATTCTGCCTTTTAAAGCAGGACCTTTTCATTCATCTAGCAAGACATAACACAATACAAGCACACTTCCGCTAGTACTGTTATTATCATAAAGAAAGCCCAGAGTTTTCTCTTTCAGCTGCAGGCACTCAGGACTTTGCTGCAGGCTGCACTGATCAGGAGAGGATTATTTGTGGTGACAGGAAAATGTGTACATCTTTAACTGCTTCCCTCTCTTCTTACTTTGGGGAGGGAAATTTATCCTTTCCATATCTTTTGAAGGATCAAAGTATATGAAAATCAATGTGCCATGGGTGAAGCTTTCCAAACTTCAAAAGCCAGGTGCCTTTGGGCACAGAGTGGCCCCAAGCATGCTCCCTCCCACTCTGACCTCCTCCCAGCAGGCAGATCCCAGGCTGTGCAATGTGTTTTGAGGGCATTTGGGAGCTAAAACAGATGTCTTACCAGAAGTGTTTCTTCCTATTTGGAGGAAGAATCAGGGAACAGTGTGGGTTGTTGAACTTGTGTGTTTGGAGATGGAAGGATGTTGGAGGCTATTGCCAAATCATTTTTTTCCTGAGGCATCTGTCTACCATGGACTGGATCAGCTTTTAAACTTGGACTTGAAAATCAAGTTTTGACAACATCCACCCATTCTGCTAGAGACCTGCTCTGTGGTTTTAATTGTAATTCTCTTGAATATTTTCGTTATGCCCTGAAAAGTCAGAGCCCATATGTGTTGGGTAGGAGGAAGGGCAATATTTTACATGTATACGTAATACGTATGTATGTTGCTATTTAGTTGCTAAGTTGTGTCAGACTCTCTGTGACCCCTGAACCGTAGCCCACAAGGCTCCTCTGTCCATGGAATTCTCCAGGCAAGAACACTGGTGTGGGTTGCCATTTCATTCTCTCTATAAAATGTATGATATGTTTGTCTCTGTCTCTAAAATATATGTATATGTATAAATACACCCATCCACATATACACGTAGACAAGTATGCTAAGTCGCTTCAGTCGTGTGCGACTCTGTGCAACCCCACAGACGGCAGCCCACCAGGCTCCTCTGTCCCTGGGCAAGAGCACTGGAGTGGGTTGCCGTTTCCTTCTCCAATGCATGAAAGTGAAAAATGAAAGTGAAGTTGCTCGGTCGTGTCCAACTCTTAGCGACCCCATGGACTGCAGCCCACCAGGCTCCTCCGTCCATGGGGTTTTGCAGGCAAGAGTACTGGAGTGGGGTGCCATTGCCTTCTCCATAGACAAGTATACCCATATATATTTATGATATGTTATATATAATATGTATTAGGTATATGTATTACTTGTATATATAAATTATGTAATGTTTATTTAAGTTATTTCCTACAATCCTTGGGACTGTTCTGCAGTTTTCTTCTTTCTTTTCCTGTTTTCCGTCAGCTCTGTTGAGGTTTTTTAAATGAGAATTCTCTGACTCTTCCCCTTGACAGGATGAGGGGCACAGATGACTGAGCTCTGGCTGTTCTCATGGTGGCAGGGCAGGAGACACTGTGACCTACAGGAAGCTTCCTTGCCGGAGAAACACAACAGAGTCCTGTCTGAGGCACTTCCGAAGGGGTGGGCTGACTGCCCACGAAGCCAGGGATGGCAGCTTCAGCTTGGCCTCAGTTCAGGGGCATTCTCCCCTGGTTACCTAGGGAGGTTCTGTCTCTAGTTCAACTTAGTAAGTGAAGTTTGTCCTCTTCCCCTCAACTCAGGAGGACTGGAGAGATGGAGATATGACCTGTGGTGCCCAGGTCGCTTTCACAGGGGTGTCCCTTCTACTGCTCGTGATGTTGTGGGGCTCCTCCTGTGACTGGGTCCCCCTCGAGTTTTCAACTCTCAGAGTTGTCCACGTGGAGCCTCCAGGAGTTCGTTATTTACTGCTCAGGTTTTCCTGCCCCAGTATTGGCTGGGGAAGCCCCCCTTCGTGGTGTTTGCTCCAAAGTCTCTGCTCCTGTGAGCCATGACTCCGTGTTCACCCATCTCTCCAATCCTGTGCATGTGTGCTTAGTCACTCAGTCCTGTCTGACTCTTGGTGACCCCATGGACTGTAGTTAGCCAGGCTCCTCTGTCCATGGGATTCTCCAGGCAAGAATACTGGAATGACTTACCATTTCCGCTTCTAGGGGATCTTCCTGACCCAAGGATTGAACTTGAGTCTCCTCTGTCTCCTGCATTGGCAGGAAGATTCTTTACCGCTGAGCCACCAGGGAAGCCCATCTCTCTTAACAGCAGCCTTTTGCTTTCTGACTTCCACTCTCTTATGGATACAAGAAGAGTTGCTACTTCTTCAGTGTGTTTAGCTTTTTACTTGTTGTTAGGACAGAATGGGGACTTTCAAACTCCTTACATTTGGAACCAGAAAACAGAAGGCTTCTGTATGCCTGAATGTTGACTATTTAAGTTCACAGTAGCAGGCTGAAGGGTTACAAGGTTAAATCCAAGATAAGCATTTTCTTCCAGCTAAATGTGCCAGGGAAGTTATTTCTGAGTAAAGAGGAGGAGACAGTGGAAGTGGTTAGGTAGGTAACACTTCTGAGTTCATGTGGATTATAAATTGTGAAATATACAGATAGTCGAGAGTTGCTTGCACTTGAAATCTGACTCCAGTTTTGATTTGCTTCTTGGAGTGACTGAAATAAGCAACGAGGACAATCCATTGAAAGAACTAAGAAAAGTCATTAAACAGAATGTTTTCTCTTCTATAGCTGAATCCTTAGGAACTGGACAATTCTTCCTGACGATGAATGTCTTCCGTGCAGCTGGTTGCATCCTTACAGCATCTGTTGGTTTCTGTTTTCTGGTGACGTGAGAGTCAGAGACCCTGGGGGATGGAAAGGCTGCCCACTCCAGTATTCTGGCCTGGAGAATTCCATGGACTGTGTAGGCCATGGGGTTGCAAAGAATCGGACACGACTGAGTGATTTTCACTTAACAAGAGTCAGGGAAAGCCCATTCATTAGCTGCGTAAGTTGCAGACCACAGATGTTGCCCCTTGTCCATGTCACTTTTTCAGATGTTCATATCAGTGTTCTGAGAGGCCCAGGGGCAAGTTCTGGGAAATAATTCTGGGATAAAAGAAGTTTTTTTTTTTTTTAATTTTTATTTTTTAGTTTGTTTTGCTTTTCAATACTGTACTCATTTTGCCATACATTGACATGAATCAGCCACAAGTGTACCTGAATTCCCAATCCGGACCCTCCCCCTTCCCCCTCCCTCCCCACACCATCCCTCCAGATCATCCCCGCCCATCAGTCCCAAGCCTTCTGCATCGAACCTAGACTGGCAATCCATTTCACTTATGATATCATACATGTTACAATGCCACACTCCCAAATCCTCCCACCCTCTCCCTCTCCCACGGAGTCCAAAAGGCTGTTATACACATCTGTGTCTCTCTTGCTGTCTCATGTACAGGTTTAACACCACCATCTTTCTAAATTCCATATATATGNCCTCCCTCCCCACACCATCCCTCCGGATCATCCCGGCCCATCAGTCCCAAGCCTTCTGCATCGAACCTAGACCGGCAATCCATTTCACTTATGATATCATACATGTTACAATGCCACACTCCCAAATCCTCCCACCCTCTCCCTCTCCCACAGAGTCCAAAAGGCTGTTCTACACATCTGTGTCTCTCTTGCTGTCTCGCATACAGGTTTAACACCACCATCTTTCTAAATTCCATATATATGTGTCAGTATACTGTATTGGTGTTTTTCTTTCTGGCTCACTTCACTCTGTATAATTGGCTCCAGTTCTTAAATTATCATACTTTACTTATCCAAGGAGAGAATATATGGAAATAGATGGAAGTGGAATCTGGAATTGCCTTCTCAGTTTTCTTCTGGCTTTAAACTTCTAAATTCCTAGTGGTAGTTTTCGGGTTACTGAAAAAACAATTCCATGAAAATAAATTTTTGTACCCATGGAAACCTTTTCATGAGTTTGTTTGGAACCTGAGTATGACTATCTATATTTTTGGTAGAGGATGAACTCTGCTACTTGTAAAAGCAATATTAAAAGTACCCTAGGGAGAGCTAAATAGAATGAGTGATCATTTTGTGGTGTGATTACAGATATTAGTCTTTTAGCTGAAAATAACCATGTGTTATAGGAATAAGAAAAGTGTGCACTCAAATAATCAGTAGCTTTGGGAAAAAATTACACCAATATTTGAAGGCCAGTGTGTACACCTGATGCATCATGCCAAGTGAAATGTATTTTTCTCACATTATTACAGTTTTTACTTATTCAGTGCTTTCTTGGTGATTCACACAGTTTTTAATATCTGTTATAACTTATAAATTGGATTTGTTAAATATGTAATGTGTCATGGTGTGCTTTATTTTATGCAATATAAGTGGCATAACATGAAAATTTTACTTTCAATAAACTAGGATCTAAAGTGGTTAAGCATATGTAGATTTATATATATGTGCATTAGGAAAATCTACATTTCAAATTTTGTATTACATAGGAACTTGTAACATTTGACCATGCAAGGTAAATTTAACATGGTAAAGTACGAGATGGAAAGAGCGAACATCAACATCTTAGAAATCAGTGAACTAAAATTGATGAGAATAGGCAAATTTAATTCAGATAACTGTTGTATCTACTACTGTGGGCAAGAATACCTTAGAAGATATAGAGTAGCCATCATCGTCAACACAGCAGTCCAAAATGTAATACTTGTGTGCAGTCTCAAAAATGACAGAATCATCTCTGTTCATTTCCAAGCAAACCATTCAGTATCACAGTAAATCAAGTCTGTGTCCCAACCGCTGATGCTGAAGAAGCTGAAGTTGAACAGTTCTATGAAGACCTACAAGGCCTTCTAGAACTAACACCAAAAAAAGATGCTCTTTTCTCATAGGGGATTGGAAAGCAAAAGTAGAAAGTAGGGGATACCTGGAGTAATAGGCAAGTTTGGGCTTGGAGTACAAAACGAAGCAGGGCAAAGGCTAACAGTTTTGTCAAGAGAACACACTGGTCATAGCAAATGCCCTTTTCCAACACAAGGGATGACGCTACACATAGACACCCCCAGATTGTCAATACTGAAATCAGACTGATTAGGTTTTTGCAGCCGAAGATGGAGAAACTCTATACAATCAGTAAAAACAGGAGGTGGAACTGACTGTGGCTCAGATTATGAGCTCTTTATTTCAAAATTCCACATTAAATTGAAAAAGTAGGGAAAACCACTAGGCTATTCAGGTATGCCCTAAATCAAATCCCTTGTGATTATACAGTGGAGGTGACAAATAGATTTAAGGGATTAGACCTGGTAACAGTGTGCCTGAAGGACTGTGGATGGAGGTTCATAACATTGTACAGGAAGCAATAAACAAAACCATCCATCAAAGAAAAAGAAATGCAAGAAGGCAAAGTAATTGTCTGAGAAGGCTTTACAAATAGCTGAGGAAAGAAGAAAAGTGAAAGGCAAGGGGAAAAGGGAGAGATATACCCAACTGAATGCAGAGTTCTAGAGAATAGCAAGGTGAGATAAGGCCTTCTTTAGTGAACAATGCAAACAAATAGAAGAAAACAAGAGAATGGGAAAGGCTAGAGATTTCTTCAAGAAAATTGGAGATGTCAAGGGAACATTTCATGCAAAGATGGGCATGATAAAGACCAGCTTGATAGGTAAGGACATAACAGAAGCAGAAGATATTAAGAAGAGATGGCAGGAATACATATAAGAACTATACAAAAAAGATCTTCACTCACCTAGAGCCAGACATCCTGGAGTGNAAAATAAACTCAAAATGGATTAAAGATCTAAATGTAAGACAAGAAACAATAAAACTCCTAGAGGAGAACATAGGCAAAACACTCTCTGACATAAATCACAGCAAGATCCTCTATGATCCACCTCCCAGAATACTGGAAATAAAAGCAAAAATAAACAAATGGGATCTAATTAAAATTAAAAGCTTCTTCACAACAAAGGAAACTATAAACAAGGTAAAAGACATTTTAAACAATGCCCATTGCAATCCAAGACACGGTATATAAACCAAGTCTCCCATTTACTTCCCTTTCAGCCATAAGTACTTTTCCTCTCTGGATCTTATTGATTCCCTCCTGTAGGACCTCAAGCCTTCAGCCATCCTTGGCTGATTTAGTTTATCTCCATCCTGCATCTAGTCTTTCTTCAATCATCTGGCCTTCCAATCGCTCTCTTGATGCTGAAAACTCATCCTCTTTGCGCCAGTGCTGACTCAAATCTCAGAGATGGAGCTTTAGATGAAGTAGAAAAGAATATTTCTTTGCCAGACAAAGGGGTGTGCAGCAGGCTCATGCCTCTCAAAACTGTGTGCCCCAACCTGGGATGATTTGGTAAGGAGTTTTATAGCAGTGGTTCAAGGGCAGATTGCTGATAAAGATTAGGGTGTGTGGAGAGCCTGTATGCCTTTAATTTGGCCTTGGTCCCATGAGTTTCTGTGAGTCCTTTAATTTGGCCTCAGGTGGTCTCTTGAAAAGCTTCTTTGGTTCCTTTAATCTGAAATGAAGAACATTAATATCTTTCATTTGTTGAGGGTTTGCTTCCCTGTGGCTCAGATGGTAAAGAATCAGCCTGCAATGCAGGAGACCTGGGTTCTGCAGGAGACCCAGGTTTGATCCCTGGGTCAGAAAGATCCCCTGGAGAAGGGAATGGCAACACACTCCAATATTCTTGCCTGGATAATCTCATGGATAGAGGAGCCTGGTGGGCTACAGTCCATGGGGTTGCAAAGGGTTGAACACAACTGAGCAACTAACACTTTCACTTCTTTCTTAGTGCTACTGAAGTGTCCAAAGATATTGTTATGTGTATTCCTGAGGCAGAGCTAGGACTCTTCCCCAAGACTGCACTATCATTTCTTGACTGCTCCTTTCTTGTCTCTACATCCCCTTCCTCCTCAGATTAGCAACTGTTTCAATCTGCTCTTTGGAACTCAGGGAAGGCCATCAAGGCTGAAGGCTACTCTCTACAAACAAGAAACAGGGGGCATGGAATGACCCAAGTCCCACAAGGTCCTACTTTGTTTCACCCTTAGAATATACATTCCTTCCTGCAATTGCTTGAGCTACAGACATAGAGTCTTCTTTAGCCACTCTTGGGACCAGAATGGACAAGAAATGAAGCAATTCTATGGGGTTCTCAAAGCCAAGGATGGATTGTTCTCAATTGTTCCATACTTAAGCAGGGTCTTTCAGATGACACCTGCGTTTGTCTTATACTAACTATGTGTGCCCTATTATACTTCACAGAATACATCAAGGCCATGGGAGAGAAATGTCCCCAAGCTCCTCTACCAAACATACCAAACTTCCTACATCTGCAGCTACCCTTTCTAGTTGTTAAAGCAAAGCAGTGTTTCTTTAGGTTTTGTCCCTGGAGCACTTGCATTGGAATTATTTGGATTGAATATTGAAAAAAGACCAGACCTATTGATTCAGAAACCTACGAGTGGAGAGAGCATGGATATCTGAATTTAAATGGGCACACTTCTTGATTTTCATGTACACTGGCATTTAAGAACCACTATCTTAACCTATTGATCATACTTTCTCTAATATGTTCATCCCCTTTTCTTTAAGAGATAGAAGTAGGAATCTATATTGGTTAAGAACAAGAACCCTGTAGCTCTGACATGTATTATCTGGGCCAGTTCCTTAAACTCTTTGCTTCCATTTCTTTATCTGCAAAATGAGAATCATAAATACCTCATCTGCAGAGGCTAATAAGAAAAATTAAATGAGTAAATATATGTAAAGAACATTGTCTTGCATATAACCAGCAAGATAAGTGTTGACTATTTATCATTACTCAGTCCCTGCTGGGCTTCCCTTGTGGCTCAGATGGTAAAGAATCTGCCTGCAATGCAAGAGACCTGGGTTCGATCCCTGGGTGGGGAAGATCTCCTGGAGAAGGAAATGGCAACCCACTCCAGTATTCTTGCCTGGAGAATCCCATGGATAGAGGAGCCTAGCGGGCTACAGTCCATAAGAACGCAAAGAGTAAGCTATGACTGAGCGACTAACACACAAAACAGTCCTTCCTATCAACACTGAAACCTGTGCAAGACTCTTCTATTATCCTCTTTAGACTCTTTATCTCTCTTTCTGTAGTCACAATACTATCACCGTCCTTTTTAAAAATTATTTCCTCCACTAGGTCCAATTCCCTCCCCTCCCATGGGTCTTTAGTACCAGAAAGATGCTTTTCTCAGCTCTACCCTTTAACCTAGGTATTTTCTACTCATTCTTCCATTGTCAACTCACTGGCGCCTTTTGTAGGGAACCCTCAGATTATGCAAAGACCCTTGTTATATGCTTCAAAGTCCTGCATAATATTTGTCACAGATGTAATTTAATATTTATGTGCACAACTATTTGACTAATATCTGTCTCCTCCACTAACCTGAAAGCTCCAAAAGATGTGGGACTCTGCTGACATTTTCATAAATGTTTCACCAATGCTGAGCACAGCACTGGGCCTGGCACATAGTAGGTTCTCATAAGTCTTTGTTATATGAATGATGGACAAATGTGAATGTATGTAAAAACCCTAAGGAGAGAGCCAAAACAGGCCTGCTGTTAGTACTTTACCATTATTTAAAGAGTCTACCTTTGAAGTAAGACAGGCCTGAGAACCAGTCTTCACCCTCCCATATGCCAGCTATGTAATCTTGGGCAATATTCTTAACTTTCCAATGATTCCCTTTCCTTTTTTGTAAAATGGCCATACCACTCTAGGAAAGTACAGTGTGTACCATAGAGAGTTGTTATGGGGACTGTAGAGCAAAAGCATGCATAGGGTTTACCACAATGCTTGGGCCAAAGCAAATGTCCAATAAACGTTCATTAAGATGTGATGATAATGATCTTCCTGCTGTTAACAAAACTCCCAAGAGGTCTCCAGTCTTTTCAATGGCTAATTTCAATCATGAAATCCCTAGGTGATCCTTCATGCATTTCCCATTTCATCTTTACTCACAGCAAGAAGTGTGCGATTCCTTGGGTATATCCTGCACACACTGGCCAGAGTCTGCTTTACTCCCTTGCATGCTCTTGTAGTCTGCCACTGCACCAAGCTGCTCAGCTTGCCTGGTATTTTTTTTTTCTGTTGCTTACACCAAGGCAGGCACCTCTATGCACATTCAGCAATTGCCAGGGCCTTTGCCAGAGCTACTCCATCATCTTCAGTGTTGCCCCTGCCACTCCATTTCCTCAGCAGCATTGGGCTCCCTCCCTCTTTTCTTTATTGCTTTTGGCAGAATAGAAGTAATGAAGCCTGACCCTCTCAGAGAGAGATAAGTGACTTGTGAGGCACAGCTTTTCTAATGTGTCCTTTGTCCTTTGAGGTTTCCTCTCTCAGGGGCATGCATAGGAGGGTCAGGGCAAGCAATGTCACGATCTTCCTAAAGATTCTAGATGATGGCCTTCTCCACCTACATCAGTGATGCTGGGGGCAGTGAGAATGACAGGAAGGAGTGTCAACCCTAGGAAACTTGGAGCAACTATTGTGCAAGCTCCCTTTCAACTGTAGAATATGTGGGCTTAAAAAAATGTTCACAGTCTAAAAGTTGCGAGTTATGTTTTACGTGGTGAGAAATTTTTATAACTTGATCTCTGGGTTGGCAAGATCCCCTGGAGAAGGCAAAGGCTAACCACTCCAGTATTAGGGCCTGGAGAATTCCGTGGACTGTATAGTCCATGTGGTCACAAAGAGTTGGAATGATTGAGTGACTTTCACTTCACTCCATGGCCTCAGGCCCTAGAGACAGCATCTCAAGTAACCCTGAGAGAACTGCTCCAAGGAGGTGGTGGAGGGCAGGGGTGGTGGTGAGGGTTGGGGGAGCTAGGTTACATATAAGTTTTACAACAAAGTGCAGGTAGTCAAACAGCAAAAGATGATGTTAATTAAAGAAAATTAGGTATCTCAAGTTTAGGAGTTTAGTGCTTTTCTATGTATGGGAAAATGCAAGAGTCTGGGCTCAGTGAAATCATTCTTGTGATATGTACCTCAGCTATCTGGGGCCAGTTTCCTGAGGTTTCACATCCTGAGTTTCCTCAGGGTTCACCATGGGGAGTGACTGTAGCCTGATGGCTGCCAAATGGCAGATATTCTTTCCATCTTGAGCTCCCTCAGGGCTCACCAGCTCATCGTCCACGGTGGCTGCAACTGCTGATGATTGTGACATCCTTGTTTACTGGTATGGCAGGAAATATTCCATTTCTCAGATAGGCCCCTTTTTTCCTTTCCCACCCAAACCCTAGGCCAACTTCCTCTCATGAAGAAAAGAGCTTGGCCTCGTCTAAGGGCATTTTCAGATCACCCACTCCAATTTTCTTGCCTAGAGAATCCCATGGACAGAGGAGCCTGACAGACTCTAGTCCGTAGAACTGTAGTCGGGCATGAGTGAAGTGACCGAGCACAGCACAGAGCGCAGCACAGGCCATTCAGAGTGGCCCGAGCAGTTTCAAAGAGCTGAGATGTCCCTACTTTATGCAGTGGTTTTTATGCTGGTTCCCCCCCCCCCCCCACTAAGGAACATTTGCTTCATCTCTTCCCTAGGTACTTTATCTACTATACCCTTCTTTCCTTTCATTTGGTGAGAACTATTTTTATATGGGGTGTGTGCGTGCGTGCGTGCGTGTGTGTGTGTGTGTTTGTGTGTGTCTGCTTTGCAGAAGCAATGGGAGTGCATAGGGCCTCTCTCTTGGCCCCCTGAAGTATCCTTGAAGAAATTTGAAAATCACAACTTGAGAAACATATCAGGGAGGAAAATTCACTCTTGCCATACCTCTTTTGAGGAAACACAGAAATAGAAATAGTCAAATGACCAGTGCTCTAACTAAGCTCTGTTAATCTTTTCCCAAGGTAAAGTGCATACAATTATTTTTTTCCACAGGATGCTTCCCTGATTTTTCTTTCAAGGACAAAAGATTTGTAGTCTGAGCAGCTGGATCACTTCCTCCCACTATTCTGTCCTTGGAGACATTTGGCCCATTAAAGGGAGCCCATGGATTCCATTTCAACAGATGTATCTCACATTTATTCAGGATATAAGTGATAGGGTGGCTCATTGTGCTGCTAATACAATTACAGTCCTTGTTGTTTAAGAATCATATCTTGATCCATATAGGCAAAGAGATTTATCACCATTCTCTGTTGTAAGGAAAGACTGAAAAGACAATATATGTGTAACAATTCAGAGAAAACTGGAATGTTCCTACTTGGGAATAAAATGCATGGTTTGTCATTTGCCTCACAACCTTAGGTGAGTGCATATAGAATGTGGGCTTTCTGAAATTTAGTATAAAGTCATGGATTCCTGTGTTCATGACACTGAAAAACCTATTATGAGGTGCTCTAGGAAGCTGGTTGTTGAGAAATGAAAGGACTCTTATTCACTTTCTCTTATATTTTGTACAAATTCTATCTCTGTGTGAGTAAAAAACAAGTACTGGCAAGAACAGTATTTGAATTGTACTTTTGATCACTTTTGGAGCAACATGTACATACATTTAAATTCTTCAAACCACATTTCTGAAAAGACTTTATTACTAAGCTGATTCTATTTCTCCTTCAACAATGTCTGTCCTTTCTCTTTCTTTCTTTCTTTCTTTCTTTTTTTTTTTTTTTTACTACTTTTGGCTCCTAATTTCTGTAGGGGCTCTTGAGATAGCAGGAAGAGTGAATACTACTGCTTACTCTTCCTCAAAATCCTTTCCTGGGGGTCAAAAGTGCATTCGGGTACTGAAAGAAAGAAAGTACCTTCCTAACTGGAAGTCTCATCAGGAAGACTGCTTTCCTGCTTATCAGGAAAAACAACCATGTGATTTTTCTCTAAGGTCTGTATAGAAGTAATTTAACAAGATGTGGGTTTGAATCTCAGCTCTGTTGCTTACCAGTTGGGTGACGCAGAGCAGATTATCCTGACTCTTAGTGAGAGACAGTTTACGTAAAATGGGGATACAGTCCTAGTCTCCTAATAGGATCATCAAAGAATTCAGAATGATGTCACACTGACTGGCACATACTTAAGACACAGTAAGTGTTATCTATTCTTTTTCTTTATTATACTCTCAGGACTAATTGGTAGCTAAATGCATGAGAGTTATGGATTATTTGAAAGCCAGCCTCAGTTAACTGAGTGAGAAAGGAGGGGGAATATAGTTTTTGACAGATGACCTATTCTTTGATCTCTAGTGGGCTGCTGCTGCTGCTACTGCTAAGTCGGTTCAGTTGTGTCAGACTCTGTGCGACCCCATAGATGGCCTCCCACCAGGCTCCTCTGTCCCTGGGATTCTCCAGGCAAGAATACTGGAGTGGGTAGCCATTTCCTTCTCCAATGCATGAAAGTGAAAAGTCAAAGTGAAGTCGCTTAGTCATGTCCGACTCTTCACGACTCCATGGACTGCAGCCCACCAGCCTCCTCCGTCTAGTGGGCTAGTTAACTTCAAACCCAAGGAACTACATACCAAGCATAGGATTGGGTTTTGATTAAGGTTATATTGACCATGATTTGATTCAACAATGAACAAGCAAGTAGACCGTATTATAGGTTAAAAGAATTAGGAAGATGCAAGGATTCTTGACTTAAGATAGGCCAAATTCTGTTATTTTGTGCTCATGAAGCAGTGCTGTATAAAGGAAGCCATATTCTTTGGAACTAGAGAGAGCTGGGTTCAGATTCCAATTTGAAGGGGTACTAGTATGTACATTTAAGGAAAATCTTTTCTTTTTCTCCCCTGTAATACATAGATAAGCATACTTACTTCGGAGTATTAAAAAATTTGAATGGATAGCTCATTTTAAATTACTTATTAATACCATTTAGGCATGTAGTAATTTCTCTAAAAATGTTAGGGTTTTTAAATTTTTTTCCCTGTTTTCTCCTCTTTAATGAGGCATAATGCTATGATTTGACACTAACTCTAAGTTTCACTCACGCTCTGTCTTAAAGCGTATATTTTCTGTTGGCTCATGATTTGATTTTCTCATGATTTGCTCATTTCCTGAGAAGCCCTCTTCCCTCACTATCTTTGTCTGCTCAAGCCTGACACAGTCCATCTTAACTAAGTGTTAAAGGAAGGCAAATTTTTGTCTCAGCTGAATTTCCAATTAATGACATATAATTCCGCCTAGAATTGCATTAGTTGGACAAGTCTTTTTGCCTACACCATGCAAATGAACTATATGTATGTATTCCCAGTGACAGCCACTTGGGACTCTTTTTTTTGAAAGTTAGGTAAAGCATAAATCATGAATTAATAAAACACTCTGACTGTGAAGCTGCTTCTGCATCTGACTAAGGGGATTAATTCTTCATAGCTATGACTGAAAGAGAGAAGACTCTTGAGAGTCCCTTGGACTGCAAAGTGAAAAAACCAGTCAATCCTAAAGGAAATCAACCTTGAATATTCATTGGAAGAACTGATGCTGAAGCTGGAGCTCCAATACTTTGGCCACCTGATGCAAAGAGCCAACTTCCTGGAACTGATGCTGCCTTCAAAGATATTGAAGGCAAAGGACAGGGGGTAGCAGAGGATGAAATGCTTAGACAGCATCACTGACTCAATGGACATGAATGTGAGCAAACTCCGGGAGACAGTGGAGGAGAGAGGAGCCTGGTGTGCTACAGTCCATGGAGTCACAAAGAGTCAGACATGACTTAGAGGCTGAACAACAATGACTGAAAGAAGTCAGATTATGTTTTCAGTAAAATAGTAAACGTTGGTTGTTTCTCTTTCCCTCTGTTTGACATTTGGGTAACTTTGTATTACAATCCACTGTCCGGGTGCTTGGTTTTAAAATAAAGTTTTATTGGTACACACTCATCGGTGTATTGTACATAGGTGCCTTCAGACTACAAAGCAGAGGTGAGTAGTTGTGCAGAGAATAAACTGTGTTTGACCCCTGAAACTGAAAATATTTACTATCTGGACTTTTACAAGAAAAGGTTGCTGACATCTGTTGTAAAGAATTTTGAAAGCTATTTTTGTGTTGACCTTAGGCTTTCTTTAGATCGAACCAGAGCATAGGGTAGATGGTTTCTATAATAGGACGCAGTAGGTCTGTGACAAATGCCAGTTGAATTAAATATCTACAAAAAAAAAATTCTAGAAAAAAAAAGTTGGTAGAAATTCTTAGCATGATGACATAAGTTTTTACTCTTCCTGCTTGTTTAATTGGTTTGCACTGAATACAAAAAGAATGATCTCTACTGTTAAAGAAAGGCTTGGCATCACTGGAAATGGACATTCTTAAGAATCAGTTGAGGTGAAGGAGAAGTGAAAACATTATAATTAGTGTCAGCTGAGCTCCACCCAATTCTCTGGTGATTCTCATGGTGTCAGGGAAGCCTTGCTCATGAATGGAGGACATTTTAAATTTTTTGCAGCTAGTAAACCTTCAACAGGAAGCCTTCCCACCTTTTCTCTATCCAAACATCTCATTTTCCACAGGATTAGCATGGGAGCCTGATGGGCTGCTGTCTATGGGATCGCACAGAGTTGGACACGACTGAAGCGACTTAGCAGCAGCAGCAGCAGCAGCATGACTCTGCCCAGTTCCTTTCACAGTGTTGTGGCAAAGAAATGGAAAAACTATTAAGCTGAAAAATTATACCAACTGGTATAATTTAGTTAGGTCAGCACACTTAAAATGTCATGCATTTGTAGCTTCACTGAATGACTTTTTTAAACCAGACAGAACTTCAACCTCTGGTCTAATGGGGCTTTGGTGGCTAACTTGATCTAGTCAGGGCTGTATGTGTGACTCTTTGTGTGCAGTTGACCCTTTCCAGAGCCTAGGAGTGTGGGAACCAGTACCTGGGCAGAGCTGAGCCTAGACCACCCACTCATTTCACACAGCCCATTAAATGGTTGTCATATGATGCTATGTTACTCCTCCCGTTGACCTTGCCCTGAACGGCTGTGTGTCGAATTACTAATTATCCCTACAGCTTTGCTACGTAAATGCCATTTAATTTCCACCTCCACTTTTGGAAGCCACACTGTTCAGAGAGAACCACTGCAATAACCTCAGAAGCTAGCTGTTTCTTGCAAGGCAATGGATGCCATCTACCACCACTGTGACCATTACCACCAAGAAATGCCCTCTGAGTACAAACAATAGCTAAAGACAGAAAACAAACAAGAGGAAAAAACAGAAGAGAGAAGAGAAAAGAAAAGGAAAAGAGAAACCTTGCATTTACTCTTCAGCTCTGGACCATTCTCATGCTTCAGATTCATGCCTAGTTGACCCTGGACACCTGCCTGTGCTGTATGAAAATAACAAGCCACCATCTGGGGGTTTCATCATCTCACTCAGAGGCAGGAGTGTCTCTAAGGATTATGCTTTGCCTACTTGGCACGGAAATCCTGCTTTAGCTTCAGTGATTAGCAAATGTAGGGAGTGATTTCCCTCAGTCTAGACCCCAAAGACTAGGCCAGACAGACACAGGAATTTCCATGAAAACCCTCTAGGCTGCAGGCCATAATTTACCTTCTGTTGTTGCAATATTCTTGCTAGGAGATTGCTAGTAAAATTTTGCAAATGTTTCCATTTAAATCGACCCATTCATTTGGGATTACAAAATGTTAAAATCAAGACCATACTTGAAGACGATAACTTGGGAGAAGAGTAGGTCAGACAGCAGTGGGCAATGGGTGTGGGTTGGAAGAACAGTCAGGAGGCTGATGATCATGTTTTTAATTTAAACATAGGATTCCTTCTATGTTAAAAATTATTTGTAATTACCAAAAAATAATGGACTACAAGGTCTCTCACATATGGCTAAATTCAAAGGAATTTGGTTTTAAAATAAGAACCTAGGTTTAATTCATTCTTTTATCAATCAACACTAAAATTAAAGCAAGGGTCTCAACCTAAGCAGTGTTTGTTGTTTTGTTGAGTGTTTAGATAGAACTTTTTTTTTTTTTCTTTTTGGTGAATTTCCTAGTTGGCTTTCAAATAACTGACATGTAATTTCCTAAACCTAGAAATAAATCAAAAAAAGATGCTTGTTTTTACGAATATGGAGGGCAGTATGACTTTATTCACTTCTTTAAACATTTATTTGACATCTACTTCATATCAGGCACTGTGTTAGGTGCCAGGAATACAACAATGAGAAAAAATAGATTCAGTTCCTACTGCATGAGGTTATAGTACCTCTTAACTAATCCTCTTGAGACAATGTAAATTAGAATAGATGCAAATTGACATATTTAGCAAAGAAAAAACATGATCACTTTACAGATGAGTGTTTCATGACATCATTTCCTCTACCTTCAGACTATAATTTTTTTTACTTTATTATAATTCAGCACCATTTCTTTTTCTGTCAATGTCTTTTTCAATTAGAAAATAACTCCAATTTTTGGAGAAAATGGAAAACTTGGAACTGCTTTTCTGTTGGGAAATGCAGTTCTAATTATTAGTCTTTATTTCAAAATGCTTCTACTATGATTTAAGTCCTATTTGCTTCCAGCCTGATCTTTCTGGCCTTTGTTGCTATTGCTCAGTCACTCAGTTGTGTCTGACTCTTTGTGACCCCATGGACTGCAGCACGCCAGGCTTCCCTGTCCTTCACCAACTCCTGGAGCTTGCTCAAACTCATGTCCATTGAGTCAGTGATGCCATCCAACAATCTTATCCTCTGTTGTCCCCTTTCCCTCCTGTCCTTAATCTTTCCCAGCATCAGGGTCTTTTCCAATGAGTCGGCTCTCACATCAGGTGGCCAAAGTATTGGAGCTTCATCTTCAACATCAGTCTCTCCAGTGAATATTTAGGGTTGATTTCCTCTAGGGTTGACTGGTGGCTTGATCTCCTTGCAGTATCTTTCTGGCATATCTTTCATTATTCCCCCTTCCTGCTCAGTGCTGCAGTCAGACCAAATAGCTTCTCTTCTTCTAACATGCCCCACCTTTCCCCATCTCTCTGGCTTTGCTCGCCATGTCTCCTTTGCCCAAGATGCCCTTCCTCCAACATCTCCTCCTAACTAATCTTACTCAGTTCCAAGGACCAACTTCTATGTCATCTCCTTTATGAAGCTATGCCTACAGAAGAGAGAGAGAGTTAAGCTTTCTGTTCTCTTCTGAACAACTAGAGCACGTTTTGCTTCAGGGCCAACAACAATGTGTCTTTCTTCTTTTCTATTGGTGTGTCAGCTTACAGAAAGCAGGCATAATACCTTACTTCTATTACACTGCTTATAAAAACCTTTAATTTATTTATATATTGTTATATGTAATTATAATTATATGTAATAGAATAATATTACATGTAATTATAATGATATATACTAATTATAATAACATAACATAATTATTAAAATATGTATTGCAACTGTATATTATATTTTTATTTATAATAAATACATTTTATTACCTCAGTAATCCATGAAGACATGGCACAATATTTCTTGAGAACTTTCTTTGTGTCGGGTGTTGCACAAAGTTCTAGGGCTATATATACTTTAAATTTCCACCCTCCTGGTGGGCATTAAACACATAGGCACTATAAATATGGTATTTGTGTAATACCAAAGTAATGCTCAAATATCCTTCAAATCTGGCCCAATGCTTGACTTTTTACATTGGAGTTGAGGTCACAGGGGCCATCGTGAGCAAAAAAACTTTAAAGGTTTATATGCTCGGACAGTACTTGTTTTTGGTGGTATCTGACTTTTTATATACCTTGTTTCATGAAAAATTGAGTTAGGTCAACACTGGATCTGCTATTTAGTCATGAAGTTGTGTCTGATTCGTTGTGAACTGTAACCTGCCAGGCTCCTCTGTCCATGGGATTTCTCAGGCAAGAATACTGGAGTGGGTTGCCATTTCCTTCTCCAGTGGATCTTCCCCACCTAGGGGTTAAACCTGCATCTCCTGCTTGGCATGCTGATTCTTTACTACCGAGCCATTTGGAAAGCACTAGACCATTCAAGTATGATGTAAATAAAATCCCTTATGATTATACAGTAGAGGTGACGGGTAGATAAAAGGGATTAGATCTGGTAGAGAGAGTGCCTGAAAAACTATGGATGGAGATTTGTAACATTGTACTAGAGGTGGTGACCAAAACCATCTCTCTCCCCCCAAAATTCAAGAAGGCAAACTGGTTGTCTGAGGAGGCTGTACATGTAACTGAGGAAAGAAGGGAAGCAAAAAGCAAGGGAGAAAGGGAAAGATAGGCTCAACTGGATGCAGAGTTCCAGAGAATACCAAGAAGAGATAAGAAGGCCTTCTTAAATAAATAGTGCGAAGAAATAAAGGAAAACAATAAAATAGGAAAGACTAGAGATCTCTTCAAGAAAATCTGAGATATCAGGGAACATTTCATGCAAGGATGGGCACAAAAGACAGAAACAGTAAGGACCTAACAGAAGCAGAAGATATTAAGAAGCAGTGGCAAGAATACACAGAAGATCTATATAAAAAAGGTCTTATTGAGCCAGATAATCATGCTGGTATGGTCTAGAGCCAGACATCCTAGACTATGAAGCCAAGTGGGCCTTAGAAAGCACCACCATGAACAAAGCTAGTGGAGGTGATGGAATTAAAGCTGAGCTATTTCAAACCCTAAAAGATGATGC
Source organism: Neotragus moschatus (assembly GCA_006410615.1). NCBI lineage: Eukaryota > Metazoa > Chordata > Mammalia > Artiodactyla > Bovidae > Neotragus > Neotragus moschatus. The sequence continues at coordinate 812,454 of SJYA01000759.1, read as the reverse complement.
TGTTAAAGCAACTGCATTTAATATGTCAGCAAATATGGAGAACTCAACAGTGGCCACAGGACTGGAAAATATCAGTTTGCATTCCAATGCCAAAGTACAGCAATACCAAAGATTGTTCCAGCTACCAAATAGTTCAAAGCCCTTCAAGATAGGCTTTAGCAGTATGTGAACTAAGAACTTCCATATGTACAAACTGGGTTTAAAACAGACAGAAAAACCAGAGATCAAATTGCCAACATTCGTTGGATCATGGGGAAAGCAAGGAAATTCCAGAAAAACATATACTTCTGCTTCACTGACTATGCTAAAGCCTTTAACTGTGGATCACAACACACTGTGGAAAATTCTTAAAGAGATGGGAATACCAGACCACCTTATTTATCTCCTGAGAAACCTGTATACAGGTCAAGAAGCAACCGTTAGAACCAAACATGGAACAATGGACTAGTTTCAAACAGGGAAAGAAGTATGTCAAGGCTGTATATTGTCACTCTGCTTATTTGACTTCTATGCATAGTACATCACACAAAATGCTGGGCTGGATGAATCACAAACTGGAATCAAGATTGTTGGGACAAATATCAACAACCTTAGATATATAGATGACACTATTCTATTTAAATTTTTACTTTTACTTTATTTTACTTTACAATACTGTATTGGTTTTGTCATACATTGACATGAATCCTCCACAGGTGTACATGAGTTCACTCACAATCCTGAACCCCACTCCCACCTCCCTCCCCATATCATCTCTCTGGATGATCCCCGTGCACCAGCCCCAAGCATCCTGTATCCTGTATCGAACATAGACTGGCGATTCGTTTCTTATGATAGTATACATGTTTCAATGCCATTCTCCCAAATCATCCCACCCTCTCCCTCTCCCTCAGAGNAATATTTGTCTTGGGGTGTTTCGCCTTGGGTTTATCCTGTTTGGAACTCTCTGGGTTTCTTGAATTTGGGTGATTATTTCCTTCCCCATTTTAGGGAAGTTTTCAACTATTATCTCCTCAAGTATTTTCTCATGGTCTTTCTTCTGGTCTTCTTCTGGGACTCCTATAACTCGAATGTTGCAACGTTTCATATTGTCCTGGAGGTCTCTGAGTTTGTCTTCATTTCTTTTAATTTGTTTTTCTTTTTTCCTTTCTGATTCATTCATTTCTACCATTCTAACTTCTATTTCACTAATCCTGTTTTCTGCCTCCAATATTCTACTATTTGTTGCCTCCATAGTGTTTCTGATCTCATTTATTGCATTATTCATTATAGATTGACTCTTTTTTATTTCTTCTAGGTCCTTGTTAAACCTTTCTTGCATCTTCTCAATCCTTGTCTCTAGTCTATTTATCTTTNTTTCTTTTTTCCTTTCTGATTCATTCATTTCTACCATTCTAACTTCTATTTCACTAATCCTGTTTTCTGCCTCCAATATTCTACTATTTGTTGCCTCCATAGTGTTTCTGATCTCATTTATTGCATTATTCATTATAGATTGACTCTTTTTTATTTCTTCTAGGTCCTTATTAAACCTTTCTTGCATCTTCTCAATGCTTGTCTCTGGGCTATTTATCTGTTTTTCCATTTTGATTTCAAGATTTTGGATCAGTTTCACTATCATTATTTGGAATTCTTTCTCAGGTAGTTTCCCTATCTCCTCCTCTTTTGCTTGGTTTGGTGGGCATTTCTCCTGTTCCTTTACCTGCTGGGTATTCCTCTGTCTCTTCATCTTGGTTATATTGCTGTGTTTGGGGTGGCCTTTCTATATTCTGGGAATTTGTGGAGTTCTTTTAATTATGGAGTTTCCTCACTGTGTGTGGGGTTGTATCAGTGACTTGTCAAGGTTTCTTGGCTAGGGAAGCTTGTGTCGGAGTTCTGTTGGGTACAGCTGGATTTCTTCTCTCTGGAGTACAATGAAGTGTCCAGTAAGGAGTTAGGAGATGTCTATGGTTTTGGAGAAACTTGAGCTACCTGTATAATGAAGCTCAGGGGTGTGGTCCTGTGTTGCTGGAGAATTTGCATGGTATGTCTTGCTCTGGACCTTGTTGGCCCTTGGGTGGTGCTTGGTTTCAGTGTAGGTATGGAAGCATTTGGATGAGCTCTTGTCTATTAATGTTCCCTAGAGTCAGGAGTACTCTGGAGTTCTCAAGTTTTGGATTTAAGACTCCTGCCTCTGATTTTCAATCTTATTCTTATAGTAGCCTCAAGACTTTTCCATCCATACTGCACCAATGATAAAGCATATAGGTTAATGGTGAAATTCTCCACAGTGAGGGACACACAGGTTCACAGAGTTACAGGAAGAAGAGAAGAGGGAGGAGGGAGATAGAGGTGACCAGGAGGAGAAGAGGGGGAAGCCAAAAGGGGAGAGAGTAATCTAGCCAGTAATCCGTTCCCTAACTGTTCTCCACAGCCCAGAACACCCAGAGAGATTCANTTACATGGAGAAAGGGAGAGGGAAGGGGTAGTTAGATGTGCCTTGAATGAGATGAGGTGGGATCCAAAAAAGAGCAAGCTAGCCAGTAATCCCTTCCTTATGTGTGCTCCTCAGTCTGGACCGCTCAGAGATGATCATGGAGTTATACAGGGAAGAGGGGAGGGAGGAAGTAGTGAGAGGTGGCCAGGAGGATAAAAGTGGGAAATGAAAAGGTGGAAAGGCAGATCCAGCCAGTAACCAGTTCTCTAGGTGTTCTACATCATCTGGAACACACAGGGATTCCCAGANCTCAAGACTTCTCCATCTATACAGTACCAATGATAAAGCATCTAGGTTAAAGATGAAAAGTTTCTCCACAATGAGGACACCCAGAGAGGTTCACTGAAATCCAGCCAGTGATTCCCATCTCAGTTTCAGAATCGTGTACCTGTTCCTTTTCCTTTGTGTGCAGGCTCCTATGTCCGCAGTGCAGTAAGTCAGCTGCCAAGGTGCTGAGGTTTGCAGCAGAGAAAATGTGTGTTTGCAAGGTAGCGAGATAGGAGAACAAATCTCAGATCCACTTCTGACACTATTCTAATGGCAGAAAATGAAGTGGAACTAAAGAGCCTCTTGATGAGGGTAAAAGGGGAGAGTGAAAAAGCTGGCTTAAAACTCAACATTCAAAAAACTAAGATCATGGCATCTGGTCCCATCACTTCATGGCAATTAGAAGGTGCAAAAGTGGAATCAGTGACAGATTTTATTTTCTTGGACTCCAAAATCACTGTGGATGGTGACTACAGCCATAAAATTGAAAGATGCTTGCTCCTTGGAAGAAAAGCTATGACCAACCTAGACAGCATATTAAACAGCAGAGATATCATTTTGCCACAAAGATGTATGTAGTAATGTATGGATGTGAGAGTTGGTCCATAAAGAAGGCTGAGCACCAAAGAATTGATGCTTTCAAATTGTGGTGCTAGAGAAGACTCTTGAGAGTCCTTTGGAGTATAAGGAGATCAAACCCATCAATCCTAAAGGAAATCAACCTTGAATATTTATTGGAAGGACTGATGCTGAAGTACCAATACTTTGATTACTTGATGTGAAGAGTGGACTCATTGGAAAAGATCATGATGCTGGGAAAGCTTGAAGGCAAAAGAAGGGGGGAACAGAGGATGAGATGGTTAGATAACATCACTGACTCAATGGACATGAACTTAAGCAAACTCTTGGGTATAGCGGAAGACAGGAGCCTGGCATGCTGCCGTCTATGGGGTCACAGAGAGTCAGATACAACTTAGCAACTAAACATTAACAACAACACTGGATCACCACAACAGAAGTTAGGCAACTTTTCAAACTAGCAGCTACAATTTGTAATCAGGCCCAGGGGTGCAGTTTCTGCTATTGCCCAGGCTACCTGACTGCCTTCTTCAGTCAGGCAGGAGAGAGGCAAAACTGGAAAGTACAGGCCGCTTCGATGTCAGACTCACTTTTGGTGTTAGACACAGCTTCACCCATAGCTAGAGTGAAAGGTTTTTTGGGGTGCCAATTTCATCTGTAAAATAAGAATAGTAATAGTCTCCTCAGTGAGAATAAGTAAAACATATAAACTCTACCATCCATAACTATGTCCATAAACTATGGTCCATAGGCCAAATCTGGCTTGCTGATTATTTTACAAATAAAGTTTTACTGAAGCACAAGGACATCTATTTATTATATATTATCTATGTGTCTGCATAACATAGGCAGAACTGAATAGACACAATCAAGATTGTATGGTTCATAAAGCCTCAGATATTTACTTTCTGGCCTTGTATAAACAAAGTTTGCTGTTCCCTATAGTAGAACACAGCCCTGCACAGGGAAGAAAATTGTAATTATCCTCTTTCTCACCATTCTTTCTTTCACTGAAAGTGGAAAAGAAAGAATGGAGAAGAATTGGCAAAAGAGAGACTAGGGTGGCTAACTGTCTCTTTCCATTTACTGGAAGCTCAAATTGGAATTGACCTTGAGTCTAGGACTGAGACCTAATACTGACTTGAAGAAGTAAAAAAAAAAAATTTTTCTGTATTGAGAATAGTCACTGGTCCAAAGATTTTTTTCTTTCCTCTTGGAAAGCACTATATGTCACCATTGAAGTTAATAGCTCATTCTTGATCACAGTTATCATTGGCAGAGACCATGAAAATCTTCCATCAGAGCGTAGCACTGCCATTCCAGGCAGATTTTGCCTGTGTTGGTATTGATTTCAACTAAAACAAGTTATCTCAGTCACTGGGCTTCCTGTTGGCTGCACTCATTGCCCAGTGATGCAAATGGAAAGCCTGTTACAAATCTATGCTATCTGGTTACTTACAACAAGGTCCAGGCAGCTGGGTGTATAAACAAACCTCAAGGACCAATCACTGTAGAAGGAAATGATCTTCATTTGCCCTCCGTGATGTCATCCATGTTAGGCCTGACAGAGTTTTAACAGTTATTGACTGTGAGACCAGGCCAGACAAATCTTATGAATCCATCTTATTCCTCTTCAGGGCAGGTAGTCAAGCGTATCCCAAAACATTTGATTTGGTTCAATTCCTTGTGTACATATCCTTTCTGTCTCTCCTTCCCGCTCCCCCCCCCCCCCTCCTCCTGTGGGAGGGGTTTGTGTGTTTGCATAAAGCATAGAATGATGATATTCTGCGTATGTGGTTTTATTCTGTGGCTGAGCTTTTCTTTTCTACCTGTTAGCTTATAAGTAACCTAATCCAGGGATAAAACTCCTTCATTGCACATAATGATTCAGCAGTTTGTGTCAGCATGGTTCTTTATAATAGCAAAACGGACCATTCTTTCCAAAGAATGGCGCATGAGGCAAAGTGTATAGCACATGTTGCAATTTGTGTTTTAGTAAATTTACATATTTAAATTGTTGCCTTTAAGGCTTGGGTACTAGATCAAGTCACCTAGCTAAAAAGTGGGCCTAAGTCACTGTGGAACAGATTGACTATTCCCCTCCACCCCAACTCTTCATTTGAACATGTAGATAGATAGATTCCCCAGCCTTCTTTACAGTTAGATGCAGGCTTTTCTTATGCTTTCCTTTGTGGGTTTAGCACTGATAATTGAAAGCTAATTCACTCTTTCTTCATGCTACTTATAATGTCCCAGCAGAGAGTCCCCTCTCTGATAAATACTCTTGCCCTTTCTCTCACCCTTTCTTTTGCATTTGGTGCTAAGAATGGTGTAGGAGGGGTTACTAAAAGATAAAAAGAGTTTCTATCCAGTTTCACAAATGCAATTCTCTTCTGATTTGGTGATATTTAGAACCTGGGAGCATGAGCCTACCTTCCCAGTCTGTGCTCCACGCTGCCTATATCCTCATTCTAGAAAAGCCATCAGCAAACTTAAAACCCATGATTGCTCTACAAGAGTTTAAGCAAGTCCAGTCCCATCTGTCACTGGCAGTTGGAAAGCAGAGGGGAAATGGAGATGAACAAAGAAAGGAAAATAGTAGGAGAGAGAGAATAGGGTGAAGAAGAAAGAGGAAGACCTGAAGAATGTCTGGACTAAAGGCATGCATTCTTATTTTCAAGATGTCCATTTAATGCCATTTTTTTTTTTCTTATTGTGTGGTAGAAGCTGATGTCACTTTCTGAGGATAAAATAGTATGATTTTTTAAAAGTAATTTTTATAGAAATGAATAATTTTGTTAAATTTATGACACAGGCTTGTATAGCCAATATACAGTTTTTAAAAAAGGATGGTTTAATGTGGAAAATCTTTTTCTGGGTATGTATCATGCCCTCTCCTAATGTGGTTATCTTTTATTTATTTTTAAAATTTTTATTACTTGAAGGATAAGTGCTTTACAATGTTGTATCAACATGAATCAGTACATAATTATATACATATCCCCTCCGTCCTGAGCCTCCTTCCCCCTCCCATCCGACCTCTCTAGGGCTAGTTAAGGCACTGGGGCTGTGCATGAGCAGTAGCCGACATCGGAAAGATGGCGGAAGTGAAGTGAAGTTGCTCAGTCGTGTCCAACTCTTTGAGACCCGTGGACTGTAGCCCACCAGGCTTCTCCGTCCATGGGATTCTCCAGGCAAGAATACTGGAGTGGGTTGCCATTTCATTCTGCAGGGGATCTTCCCAACCCAGAGATCAAACCTGGGTCTCCCGCATTGCGGGCAGATGCTTTAACCTCTGAGCTACCAGGGAAGCCCAGAGGAAGAGTAAAACAAGAGATCCTTTTGGTTCCAGAAAGTCGCCTAGAAAGAAGAAGGTATATCAGGCCCTCAAAGCTACCCAAGAAAAGCAGGTGCTTTTGCAAGAAAGAAGAAGCAGAGGAAATGAAAGGAGCTCAAGTTTAGGCATCAGGGTTCCTAAATGATTCCTGGTTGCAACCGCATAACAGAGTGTGACTTAGACAGTTAGAAGTGTAACTCCGTGGCTTGGAAGTCCCAGATAAACATTTTTTGACCTTTGTTCTAGGCATCCAAAGGGTTAATGGGGGTGAATTAACTAGTGCTGAGGATCATTGCAAGACTTTGCCTGAATAAGATTTTCAGTGGTATCCTTGTTAAAGTAACCTTTCCTACCACAAACTCACTTTGGAATAGTGGAACTTCATGTGACCTGTGTGTGTGTGTGTGTGTGTGTGTGTGTGTGTGTGTGCTCAGTTGTGTACAACTCTTTGTGACCCCATGGACTGTAGCCCGCCAGGTTCTGCCGTCCATGAAATTCTCCAGGCCGGAATACTGGAGTGGGTTGCATTCCCTTCTCCAGGGGATCTTCCTGACCCAGAGATCAAACCCAGGTCTTCTGCCTTGCAGGAGGATTCTGTACTGTTTGAGCCACCAGGGAAACCCTTATGTGACCTGGGGATTTCCAAATTCTAAAGTCTGTTTGGGAACTTAACTTGAAACACAGACAAGCCAAGGTCAAGAATAAAAGCGTCCCTCTGACAGACAGCAGAATGATTGAGCAGCACTGGGGGAAGTTTGGTGTCATTTGCTTGTAAGAGTTCATTCATAAAATTGCCTTCCCAGGGAAGAATTTTCAAGAGATCTCAGGGTTCTTGTGCCTTTTCCAACTCTCAGTGGCCCACTGTGCTACCAAGAATAGAGTGGGCTTCCTCGAGGAGGCGGGCTTACCTGGTTATGGAGACAAACGCAACACTCAGCTCACTGGGCAGATAAGCTAAACCCAGAATCTCTGCAATCACAGTGCACTGGAAGCATGTGCTTTTGCTTCAGGTAATGTTATCCGGCATCTTCAAATGCTGCACACATGCTTGGTCGCTCAGTCACGTCCGACTCTTTGTGACCCCATGGACTAAGCCCGGCAGGCTCCTCTGTCTGTGGAATTTTCCAGGCAAGAATACTGGAGTGGGTTGCCATTCCCTCCCTTAGGGCATCTTCCTGATCCAGGAATCAAAGCTGCATCTCAAGTAGCTCCTGCATGATCAGGCAGATTCTTTACCATTGGGCCACCTGGGAATCCCATCTTCAAAGGTTGTTTACTGTTATATTCTCAGAAACTGAAGGGGAAGTGTCAGGGCAAAGATGGTGATATACACAGCAGGCCCTTTTCATCCTACCTCAGCTCCAAGGAAAAATTCCTGTGTGTTTTCCCCACTGGCCACCATCCACTCTGAAACCAGCCAAGGACACATGCCATGGAGGAGGGAGTCCTGTTTTGTCAAAGGACAAACTCTTCTTTCCTGGAGTTTAATGTTTGTGAATGAATACCCAAGAATGAATACAAGATAGCAATAGAACAAACCCAAGGGTTTTTTTCAACTTGGGGATTCCCAGGGCCTTGTTTTGGGAAGAACTTGAAATGCAATGATAAAGAAGTATACACACACACACACACACACACACAAAATTACAATAACCTGGAGCAAATATTCAGGAAGGCTAAAGTGAAGTCTATGAAATCATGAAGGGTGTAGCTTCAAAATGAACAATAGCTCAGTTTCATAAATGCTTATTGAGTTTATGAATTTCAACTCATGTACTAAGCCCCGAGAATACAAAGAAAATAGGCAGTCTTGCAGTGAAGTAGGGACTCATACCATAATTTATGTAGAACAGAGGTGGTGGTGGGAATGCTAGAGGGCTTCCTAGATGATGTGGAGGATGCAGTAAATCTTGAATGAGTAGAGTTTGATCCTCAGAAGAAAACATTGCAGTCAGAAGACAGAAAGGGCCTCTGAGGAACTATGAACATTGTTCAGAATTGGTAGAGCCTAAAACATGAAGCAGGGTTCCCTGTGGCTCAGACAGTAAAGAATCTACTTGCAATGTGGGGGACCTGGGTTCGATCTTTGAGTCAGGAAGATCCCCTGGAGAAGGGAGTGGCTACCCACCCAGTATTCTTGCCTGGGAAATCCCATAGAGAGAGAAGTCTGGTAGACTACAGTTAACAGGGTCACAAAGAGTCTAGTCAAGGCTATAGTTTTTCCAGTGATCATGTATGGATGTGAGAGTTGGACTATAAAGAAAGCTGAGCGCAGAAGAATTGATGCTTTTGAACTGTGGTGTTGGAGAAGACTCTTGAGAATCCCTTGGACTGCAAGGAGATCCAACCAGTCCATCCTAAAGGAGATCAGTCCTGGTTGTTCATTGGAAGGACTGATATTGAAGCTGAAATTCCAATACTTTGGCCACCTGATGGGAAGAACTGACACATTTGAAAAGACCATGATGCTGGGAAAGATTGAGGGCAGGAGGAGAAGGGGGCGATACAGGATGAGATGGTTGGATGGCATCTCCAACTTGATGGATATGGGTTTGGGTGGACTCCGGGAGTTGGTGATGGGCAGGGAGGCCTGGTGTGCTGCGTTTCATGGGGTCACAAAGAGTCGGACATGACTGAGCAACTGAACTGAACTGAAAGAGTCTGACACGACTGAGTGACTGACATACACAAAACGTGAAGCTGAGAGTGACAGGCAATGAAAGCTGGAAAGTAAGAACCCATTGCTACTTTTAGATGGCATTTAGGATTTTTAAGGATTATATCATCCCATGGAAAGGCCCAAGTTCAAGTGGTGTTGAGAAAACTGAATAGATACATGTAAAAGAATAAAATTAGGATATTTTCTAATGCCATATAAAAAATGAACTCAAAATGGATTAAAGACCTAAATGTAAGACCAGATACTATAAAACTCCTAGAAGAAAACATAGGCAGGATGCTCTTTGACATAAATTTCAGCAATATAGTTTTGGATCTGCTGACAGTAATGGAAATAAAAGCAAAAAGAAACAAATGGGACCTGATTAAACTTAAAAGCTTTTACACAGCAAAGGAAACCATTAAAAAAAAAAAAAAAGACAGCCTATAGAATGGGAGAAAACATTTGCAAATGATGCAACTAACAAGGTATTAATTTCCAAAATATTCAAACACCTCGTACAGCTCAAAAAAAAAAAAAAAATCAAAAAATGGAAAAAAGACTTAAATAGATATTTCTCCAAAGAAGGTATAGAGATGGCCAAGAGGCACATGAAAAGATGCTCAATATCACTGATTTTTGGAGAAATGCATATCAAAACCACAATGAGGTATCAGTTCATACCAACCAGAATGGCCATCATCAAAAAATCTATAAATAATAAATACTAGAGAGGGTGTGGAGGAAAGGGAACCCTCCTACACTATTGATGGGAATGTAAATTGGTGCAGTCACTAGAGAACAGTGTGACGTTTCCTTAAAAAACTAAAAAAGAATAGAGTTACCATATGATCCAGCAATCCCACTCCTTAGTATACATCTGGAGAAAACTCTAAGCTGACAAGATGTATGTACCCCAGTGTTCATAGCAGCACCGTTTACAATAGCCAGTACATGGAAGCAACTGCAATATCCACAGAGAGATGAGTGGATAAGGAGGATATCTGTATTCCAATATACAATGAAATATTACTCATAAAAAAGAATGAAATCATGCCATTTGCAGCAACATGGATGGGCCTAGAGATTTTCATACCACGTGAAACAAGTCAGACAGAGAAAGACAAAATTATATGAGATCACTTATACGTGGAATCTAAAAAAATAATACAAACGAATCCATTTATAAAATAGAAATTGACTCACAGACATAGAAAGCAAATTTATGTTTACCAAAAGGGAAAGAGGGAGAGGTTTGTAATTTGGGATTAACAGATATACAATTACTATTCATAAAATAGATAAACAACAAGAATCTACTATATAGCACAGGGAACTATATTTAATATCCTGTAATAACCCATAATGGAAAAGAAACAGAATGTATTCATATGTGTCTGTAACAGAATCACTTTTCTGTAAACTTGAAGCATTGCCAACAACTATACTTCAAAAAAATTACAATTTAAAAGTGAATAAGATCAATAAAAACAATATTTCAGATAAAACCCTAGAAGATTAATGATAAATTACCTACATGTTCAAGGGCATTTTTGATGCCATTCTCAGCATATGGTATTTCCTGTATTCTTACCTATGAATGGTATGAGCCTTACACGTTTAAGTACTTTACCGTGTGTGCAGTATTTGTACATCAGAAAACACAAGAGTTGTATCAGAGTGGCATATATTTAAGTATTAAATACAGGGCAAAGAACCAATTTCCTATGAATTCAAAGAAGGGAGAAAACCTCTGTAGCTTGAGTGGCCTCCCTTTTGTTCTTCCTCCCTGTTTTTATTCCTTTCCCCTCTTCCCTTTCTTTCTTTCCTTTCACAGTATGTAATGGTCTCTGTGTGCCAGGATGTATGACAAAAACTGGAAATATAGTGACTAGCAGAGATAGATGGCTACCAAACAATTCCCCGCACCCTCCAAAAAAATATAATTATTAAGTGTCTCAAGAAAGTATATTCTGTAAAATAGAATTAACAAGGCTGAATGGCATAACGGAAATCTTCCTGGAGAGTTTGTTAAACTGCCACCTGAAGCATAACGAGAAGACAGAATGGATCCCTGAAGGAAGAGTAGGTGTGGACAGATGGTGAGGAGCAGGGGAGGGCATGTGAGCCTCCCTAAACAAAGTGATGAAAGACAGGAGAACTCCCAAGGGATGGCACAGAGGATTTGTGTGACGCATCAGGAGGACATTAGTGGGTGCAGCATTCCTTCTTTGACCAATCTGTATGAAAACCCCTCTGACACAATTAAAATCCACCCTTTCTTCATATACTACTTTTTATTTTAGGGATTTCTGCAGGATTTATAAACATTATAGTTTTCCTTTCCTCACATTCCTTTATCAGGTAAATTAATTTAAACCACTTTCATTTGGAAATTATTTTGACACAATTTAGTTCAAATAGATTGCTGTATATAGTCATGTATGGATATAAGAGTTGTACCATAAAGACGACTGAGCACCAAAGAATTAATGCTTTTGAATTCTGGTGCTGGAGAAGACTCTTGAGACTCCCTAGGACTACAAGGGGATCCAGCCAGTCAATACTTAAGCAAATCAACCCTGAATATTCATTGGGAGGACTGATCCTGAGGCTGAAATTCAAATACTTTGGCCACCTGGTGCGAAGAGCTGACTCACTGGAAAAGACCCTGATGCTGGGAAAGATTGAAGGCAAGAGAAGGCAGCAGCAGAGGATGAGATGGTTAGATATCATCACCTACTCAATGGACATGAATTTGAGCAAACTCCAGGAGGTATTGGAGGACAGAGGAGACTGGCATGCTGCAGTCCATGGGGTTGTCAAGATTAGCAACTGAACAACAGCAAAACAACATACTTGGAAGAAACACACGTACATTTCTTTCCACCTCTTCTGTATTTTATCTTTTCATTCAGATATATCTCATAGCAAATTAGGCTGCACTGAAGCTTCTGAGACAACTTTGATCTTTCTAATATGACAATTTCCACGGTAACCCTTTCTGATCATCAGTGAAAGTACAACTGGAAGACTTTCTTACTGAATGCCTTGGCTAGCTGGAGCCAAGGATTTGGACACAACTTTGTTACTACTGCTGGCAGCTGTCCAGGCACAAAACATCTTGATGCTGAGGTCTCTCCTATATTTAACAGATGGGCTTGTTGAACTTCCTTCGATGCTCACTAGCCAATGAGCAGGAAGCAGACACCACAGGCCTGGAGTGATTCATAACAGCTATTCTAAGGTTGCAGGAATCGTCCGTGCTTTTCACTTGCCCAAACCCAAGACACAGCAAGTTTGTTGGGTAAAGTCACACAGCCAAGGTGACTGATGCAGAACTCAGAAACCCCAGAGCAGCTCTCAGAGCTGTTGAGGGATCTTGTTAAGTTTCTCCCTCTCTGTGAGATGACTGTACCATATCCTCTCCTTTTTCCTCAAGCCTCCCACACATCCTGCTCTCAAGGATGACCCAGACTCATACTTCATTGAGAAAACAGAAGTCACTGAAAGGGAACTCATCTTCCCATCACAAAACCTGCCAGTGCCGCGCACCTGCAGCCCAGTTCTCCTTCCTCCACCAGGATGGAAGCGCTCCTCCTCAGCCAAGAAGGGATATTTTTCCACTTTTGCACTGGCTTCCACTGCCTTTTGTGTTATCAAAGACTTTGCTCCTTGAGTTATTAATGCTTTTCCTCAGCAGTAACATCTCTCCGTTCACGTAATCGTTCCCTTTATCGTACAAGCATGCTGTAGTATTTTCCTTCTTCAAAGACTTTTTTTTTTAATGACCCTACATACTGTTTCAGTTCCTGCCTTATTTCTCTGTTCTCCTCTGTAACTGAATTCTAAATTTATCACAGAAAAAATGCTTCTACCTCCTCATCTTTCTTCCATCCTTCAGCTCAGTCCAATATACTTCTATACGTCTTCTACCTGGAACTCTCTCTGGCAAGGTTAGCAACAGCCTTCAGGCAGTCTGACCCAGTGCAGGCCTTCCCTTCTTATCTTCCTTGGCTTCTCAGCAATATTTGTCAAAGTTGACACNTCCTCCTCAGCCAAGAAGGGATATTTTTCCACTTTTGCACTGGCTTCCACTGCCTTTTGTGTTATCAAAGACTTTGCTCCTTGAGTTATTAATGCTTTTCCTCAGCAGTAACATCTCTCCGTTCACGTAATCGTTCCCTTTATCGTACAAGCATGCTGTAGTATTTTCCTTCTTCAAAGACTTTTTTTTTTAATGACCCTACATACTGTTTCAGTTCCTGCCTTATTTCTCTGTTCTCCTCTGTAACTGAATTCTAAATTTATCACAGAAAAAATGCTTCTACCTCCTCATCTTTCTTCCATCCTTCAGCTCAGTCCAATATACTTCTATACGTCTTCTACCTGGAACTCTCTCTGGCAAGGTTAGCAACAGCCTTCAGGCAGTCTGACCCAGTGCAGGCCTTCCCTTCTTATCTTCCTTGGCTTCTCAGCAATATTTGTCAAAGTTGACACTCCACTTGCTTGAAGTATGCTTATCCTTTGGTTTCCAGGATCATTTTCCTAATTTCCTGCTCTTTCTCAATCTTTTCTGTTGGGTTCCCAAATGTTAGCATTGCTCAGAGGTGGTCCTAGGTCTTATCTTTTGTCTAAATGTTCTTCTTACTCATATAAAACACTTCCATTGTTTTAATTTGTATGTGTTGAGTTGTGATCATTTATTTCTTGCTTCTTCATTTGTGTAAATTGTGCATGTCACATACTCAAATACCCCAAGCAGAACACTGAGCTCCTTTGACTTGAGCAACTGTTCATCCAGTTGAAAGAGACAAAATATTCATTCTTTTGCTTTTTAAAAATGTAAGGTGAAATGAACATGACATAAAATGAACAATTTTAAAGTGAAAAATTTAATACTTACTATCTCTTAGCCACTGTCCTATCAGGTTCCTATGAAATAATTCATTTAAACGTCAAAACAGTACAGTAGGTACTATGATTATGGCTCTTTGCAGATGAGGAAACAAAGCAATTTGCTCAAGGTCATGCAGCTAATACACGGTGGAGCCAAGATCTGACTTTTAGAAATCTGTTCTCGTGAGCCCGCCCTTCAATTGTTATATTGGGTTATCGAAATCATATTATGTCTTTCTCCTCCTAGAAACTGTTCAGTGGGTTCCCGGTCTGCTAACAATATGCGTCATGACTTAGAGGGCCTGCATGAGCTGGCCCTTGACTGTTTTTCTACTCTCATCCTGACTCTCTCCACATTACTCACTCTTCTCAGTGAATTCTTCCCTCAGGCATTTCACTGTTACCTCTGGCTTTCAGGTCTCCTCACATCCTGTTCCCTCAGCTGAAAACATCCATTCCTTGCTCCATCCTTTCCGTCTCAATTTAAATGACTCCTCCAGGGACCTGTTTCTGCAATAAGTATCTTTTCCTGTGATTCTTCTTTCTCATCTCTCTCTTCCATGCTCAAAGGTATTATTTTAGTTTGTAATTATGGTGTTTTTTTATTTCTTGGTTTGGTTGGTTTCTGCTTGCTAAACCTCTAGAACCATGGCCCCCCAAACTTATTGGCACCAGGGACCAGTTTTGAGGAAGATAATTTTTCCATGGACCAGGCAGGGCCAGGGATGGTTTTGGGATGCTTCAAGCACCTTACATTTATTGTGCACTTTTATTTCTATTATTATTATATCAGCTTCACCTCAGCTCTTCAGGCATTAGATCCCAGAGGGTCTAGGATATAAGCCTCTTGAGGTCAAGGACTGTTTTGTTTTTATGTTTGTCCTTGTAGTAATTATTATACTGCCTGAAATTTTCAGTTCCTAGTACAAACTGCATTAATGGCCGCAATTCTATTTTATGTAGGGAAGAATGAATTGAATTACCTAGATTTTTATTTTGCTTTTTGGATGCTTCTATATGCCTTCTGTCTACATTCTCATTGCCCCTTCAGTGGAGAAAAGAAAAAGAAACTGCCTTCAGTTCCTGATGTTGCTAAATAANAGAATGAATTGAATTACCTAGATTTTTATTTTGCTTTTTGGATGCTTCTATATGCCTTCTGTCTACATTCTCATTGCCCCTTCAGTGGAGAAAAGAAAAAGAAACTGCCTTCAGTTCCTGATGTTGCTAAATAACTTTCAACTTCATTGCTCTGGGCCTCCCTGGTGACTCAGCAAGCTATAAAGGATCCATCTGCAATGCAAGAGACTGTCTGCAATGCAGGAGATGCTGGTTCACTCCCTGGGTTGGGAAGATCTCCTGCAGAAGGAAGTGGCAACCCACTTTTTTTTTGCCTGGGAAATCCCATAGCAGGGGAGCCTGGTGGTCTGCAGTCCATAGGGTCACCAAACAGTTGGACCTGACTTACTGACTAAACCACCACCAGATACTGGTTGAATTCATCATTTGATTCCAGGGAAGATTAAGTAGAAATTATCCTAGCAAAATACAGCCTAGCAACATCTGGCCTCTTTGTGCTGTGGTTTGAAGTGCTTGCTGGTTAGTGGCTCCTTGTTTCCTCTCCACATCTCTATTATGTTTTTTTAAAGTAATAATACTTGGAGGTATTTCAGCAGACACCTGGCACATTGGTCAGGCTGTACAGCTTTACCTTATAATCATCCATCACAGAGATGAAAATAATACCATGCCACAGTGTGACAATTGTAAGACTGCAGGAATCAAAGACAATACCCAGCCTGTGATGACAGCCCACATTCTGCCAACACGATAGAAAATGAGTCCACAAATTGCCTACTCCACGCTCTCCCACATGAGTCTGTTCCCAGAGAAATACTTGCCTCTTAATTCTGAGAGAATGCCCTTAGAAAGAGGAAGACGTTGTGAAGCGTCTTGTGTGGCTTTCTGCTATAGATCGAGCTCAGCTTACACAGCTGCTGTCCCTTAAGATAATCAGGAAAATAGAGGGCTCAGAACTCATGACAGCTGTCTTTATTGACTGTTAGAGGATTTACATGCAATTTCAACCCTCTCACCAAGTAAGAATGGCTTTTTTTGGCTTCATGTCAGAGAAGGAAACTGAAGTTTCAAGATATTAGCCAACTTGTCCTTTGCCATTTGACTAGGAAGGGGAAAAAACTAGAACTTTAACCTATGTCTGAATGAAGAGCAAGCTGCAGTGACACCTGGGTGCCACACTGCCTTCAAGATTGAAAACTATTAATTATAAAATACTTAAATAATAAATATATATTAGTACAAGATAAGCCTCAAGACAGGATACATTGAGTATCATTAGCAGTAGTCTGTTGTGTCTTTAAAACATATTTGAGTTCTTGGTTAGTTATTTTAATCCTGAAAGAAGGCTTCCCTTGTTCCAGGTACAGTGCTATCTGTATTATTAATATCTTCTTTATATTTATAAAAACTCTATAAGAAGGATACTATGATTATCTTCACCTAAGATGATTAGATAGCATCACCAACTCAATGGACATGAATTTGAGCGAACTTCAGGAGTGAGTGAACAACAGGCAAACCTGGCATGCTGTAGTCCATGGGATCGCAAAGAATCGGACACAACTTCATGACGACTGAACAACAACAAATAGCAGAGAAAGCTGAGGTTAAAGAGGTTAATTGGCTCAGCTAACTATAAACAGTGGCAGAGACTGGAGAGTTTAACTCCCCAAAACCATGCTCATAACAATGTTAACTGGCCTTCCATGCATTAACTGTGATCAAATAGCTTTCCACTTGCTCCTAGAATTTAAGCAGATGTTATCTGCAGATTTTGGCAGAGTCAACNTGGTGGTCTGCAGTTCATAGGGTCACCAAACAGTTGGACCTGACTTACCTATTAAACCACCGCCAGATACTGGTTGAATTCATCATTTGATTCCAGGGAAGATTAAGTAGAAATTATCCTAGCAAAATACAGCCTAGCAACATCTGGCCTCTTTGTGCTGTGTTTTGAAGTGCTTGCTGGTTAGTGGCTCCTTGTTTCCTCTCCACATCTCTATTATGTTTTTTTAAAGTAATAATACTTGAAGCTATTTCAGCAGACACCTGGCACATTGGTCAGGCTGTATAGCTTTACCTTATAATCATCCATCACAGAGATGAAAATAACACCATGCCACAGTGTGACAATTGTAAGACTGCAAGAATCAAAGACAATACCCAGCCTGTGATGACAGCCCACATTCTGCCAACACGATAGAAAATGAGTCCACAAATTGCCTACTCCACGCTCTCCCACATGAGTCTGTTCCCAGAGAAATACTTGCCTCTTAATTCTGAGAGAATGCCCTTAGGAAGAGGAAGACGTTGTGAAGCGTCTTGTGTGGCTTTCTGCTATAGATCGAGCTCAGCTTACACAGCTGCTGTCCCTTAAGATAATCAGGAAAATAGAGGGCTCAGAACTCATGACAGCTGTCTTTATTGACTGTTAGAGGATTTACATGCAATTTCAACCCTCTCACCAAGTAAGAATGGCTTTTTTTGGCTTCATGTCAGAGAAGGAAACTGAAGTTTCAAGATATTAGCCAACTTGTCCTTTGCCATTTGACTAGGAAGGGGAAAAAACTAGAACTTTAACCTATGTCTGAATGAAGAGCAAGCTGCAGTGACACCTGGGTGCCACACTGCCTTCAAGATTGAAAACTATTAATTATAAAATACTTAAATAATAAATATATATTAGTACAAGATAAGCCTCAAGACAGGATACATTGAGTATCATTAGCAGTAGTCTGTTGTGTCTTTAAAACATATTTGAGTTCTTGGTTAGTTATTTTAATCCTGAAAGAGGGCTTCCCTTGTTCCAGGTACAGTGCTATCTGTATTATTAATATCTTCTTTATATTTATAAAAACTCTATAAGAAGGATACTATGATTATCTTCACCTAAGATGATTAGATAGCATCACCAACTCAATGGACATGAATTTGAGCGAACTTCAGGAGTGAGTGAACAACAGGCAAGCCTGGCATGCTGTAGTCCATGGGATCGCAAAGAATCGGACACAACTTCATGATGACTGAACAACAACAAATAGCAGAGAAAGCTGAGGCTAAAGAGGTTAATTGGCTCAGCTAACTATAAACAGTGGCAGAGACTGGAGAGTTTAACTCCCCAAAACCATGCTCATAACAATGTTAACTGGCCTTCCATGCATTAACTGTGATCAAATAGCTTTCCACTTGCTCCTAGAATTTAAGCAGATGTTATCTGCAGATTTTGGCAGAGTCAACACTGATGGTGCTGCACCTTCTTGTCATAATACCGAGAACTAATTATACATCTTTCACAGAGCCCTCGCAATGGTACAGACAAGTTGAAGACATGAAATTCTGGATAATTTGCTATGGTTGTGGAGTCTCTACTAGCTGTGATGCCTTGCACAAGGCGCAACTCATTGGCATATGGAAAAGATGTGGAAATGATGGACTCTATTGTCAAGCAGTTTAATAAGAGAAAAATTTAAGTGTAATAAAAGACCTGGTGCATAATTAAATGGCAAGAATTTAATTTCAAAGGCGTTATAGTACTGCTTCAATGAGTAAAGTTCTACTAAGTGCACAGAAACTACAGTCTAGGAGCTGGCACCTAGGTTTTGATCAGGCGTCTGAAAATTGTGAGATACAGATTATTAGAGACGGAAGAAAAGCTGGAGAGGAAGCCAAGCGTAAATAAGAGCACAGATGCAGGATGTAGCAACTTAGTTGGCAAGTGGTGGGCATGATTAGAACCGGAATCTGGGAGAGAGAGCCAGCAGGGGGAAGCGCAGGTCTTTGGGCAAGCTGGCATGACTTCAGAGTCCTCAGAGAGCCTCTGTTCTTTAAACGACCCCAGGCATTGTTCAGGCCATCTTGTTTGTCAGTCTCTCTCTGACTTTTTCTATAAGACATACAGAAACAATTCTTAAACATGAAATGCTTTTCTTCTCTGGTCTCATACAACTGACTCATAAATAACCTACAGCTTTACTGCCAGCCACTAACTATCTTCTAGGTATGTCTTCCTGGTTCCAAGGAGTCTATGCATAAAAATTGCTACATTTCCCATTTATGGAAACATCATGTAATATCAACCAGACACTATTTATTAGCACTTAAGCAATCAACAAGTTTTTACTGAGTTTCTTGATTTGCAGGGTACAGGTGCAGGCACTGTTCCTAAAAACTAGATGTTTCATAAAAAAGCACTCACAGTGATTCAGAAATTTCTTTTTTCTTTGATACCAAAAGAACTGAGTGAAATCTCTGGGCTTTGTTAAAAATGATAGAACTTAGAACTTTTCAGACAGACAGTGAATGTGGGTGTTAAGTGGGTTTTCAATGGTATTTGATTCATCAAATTTATCTTGCTGTTATTCTGAGTTATTATTTTTGTCTTTAGAATAGTTGGAATGGGGGAACACTTCTTTTATTTGTTAGAATGTTTTCAGTTTCCTGAAAATAGAAATAGAGAGAAAAGGACAAATGGAAATGCTTTGGATAAGTCAAGCCATGACTACTCTATAATGTCAAAACAGCTAAATATATTTTCCCTTGTGATGTGTAGGTGGACATTCAGTCCAGCAAGCATACGTAACATTTTCATATTTGAATCCCGCTGTACAAACTACCATTGTACTGAGTAGTTCACTCTTAAATACCTCCATCCCAGTTTCAATCATTGGCCTACATTAATTTGTGCAATAATTAAGAACAAGCTTCTGCTTCAAATCCTAGCCCTGCTACTCACTGACATGTCTCATAGGATTGTTAATCTGAGGATTAAATGATTCAATATGCATAAAAGCTGCCCAAGGTAAGCATTGTATGTTAGCTGACAGGAGTCATTAAAATAAAAATAAAGGAAGATCAATTTATTACTCAGCTCTGTGACTATCGGAATACTAACATTGTCTTCATAACTCTGATCGTGCTTGAGATGAAATCTATAATCTATCAAGCACTCTGCCTGTTTTACATCTCAGTCAGTCCTCACAAGGAAGCCATCCACGGGCTGCTGTCATTGCTGCTTTCCTTAACTTATGCTGGGGGGGGCGGGGTGAGTCAAGTGACTTGCCCAGGGCCACCCAGGTGCGAAGTGATAGGGTAGAATTTCAGACTAAGGCAGTATGATTCTAGAACTTCTACCTTTAATCACTTTGCGGCACTGTCTTCACATAATCATCCCCTGTCGTGAAGCCAGTTCCTAAAATCCAGTTAGTCATCCTGCAAGGTTTCTGTTAACCTAGGAGTATCAACCCTCTCTGTAAGGTCCTCATATACTTCCACTGGGCTGAGATTCCTTTGGTTGGCTTTTGCTGGAAATCCCATTCCAAAGATACCCAATGACTTTCCCTTTACCTAGAGATTCAGGTTGACTATACCGTGTACTTCTCATATTCCAAAATGTTCACATACAGCCCATGTGGTAGGTACCATTATTCCTGTTTTACAGAGGAAAGGTTGAGGCTCAGGAAAACTAGATAGCTTTCTCAAAGTCTTGTAATGAGTATGTATATCAGAAAGCTTTTGATTTCTCGTCTAGTGGTCTTTCCATTAGAGGCATGGTGGAATTACGGTCAAGATTCTTTTTTTCCTCTGTAGGCATCATTTGGGGTGTCTTGATCACTCTCAGTTCGTAGCGACATGATTATAAAGAGGAACTTTGAACTGATCATCCCCTGGGTTTGTTTAAAAAGGTAAAGGCCATGCTCAGCTTTTAGATGCTGTGCATCTTTGACTGAGAGGGTACTGTTTTACTCCCAGAGCTCTGAACTCTATCTCTGTGAAATTTACAAGCATGCTGTGAAATGATCTTTAAGTTCATGCTCTTGGACTGTGTTTCCCACCTACTTGCAGGGTGATGAAACTCAACAGCTGCTTCCTGGGGGCAAGGTGAAGATGTATCATAAGGGGTCCCTTCTGACCACTGCACAGGAGTTCTACAATAGGACCCAAAGACCCCTCCGCCTTCTGTTCCACCAATGGCTTCTCAGTGATCTGTTTGCACATTCTTTTCCTGCTTGGTAATTAGCACCAGCTGTCTCAACTTAAAAGGGAGGAATCCCTTTGAAATTCTCTCTGTCCTCCATGAAATGTGCTACTGAAACGTGCTAATTAGTAACTGGACTTAGGACAACACAGACATGTGTTTCCTGTGAGTACTGTAGAAGGAAGAGCAGAAATCTGAACATCTGTTTAGTTGCATATGTGTGTGTACGCTTTTCTCATTTCCAAAATGACATTTTTAATGAAAATCTATCTGCCCAAATGAGACTGGTAGCCAGTAGCTAAGGCCCAGGCCCCCCACGTGCTGACTGCTCTCCCTTCATTTGCAGTTCCTTCTCAAGTTGTCAGGATCCCTGTGTGCAGAGAGCAGGGCCGGGGGATACCTCCCCCTGGAGCTCAGCAAGTTGGCTTCCCTGTCGGCATCCCCTTGCTCTTCACTAGAGGATCAGGATCATGGGGTTCCAGGGACACAAAATAGTAACTTCTCTTCCTTTCGGGACCCTGTCGCAGGGTGAGCTTATAGTCAAGTGTGTGTGTCATAATTAGCTCACCCCAGTATTCAAGGAGAGTGCCTAGAGACATAATGTAGCATTGTGTTCAACTGTTGTTTAGTTGCTAAGTGTGTCTGACTCTTGCGACCCCATGGACTGTAGCATGCCACACCCCTCTGTCCGTGGAATTTTTCGGAATTCCACGAGAATTCCACTCCAAGAATATTGGAGTGGGTTGCCATTTCCTTCTCCAGGGGTCTTCCCAAACCCAGGGATCAAACCTGTGTCTCCTGCACTGGAGGTAGATTCTTTACACTGAGCCACCTGGGAAGCCCATTGTGTTAAATGTACTTTGCTAAAAATGGAGAAGCCACCCATTTGCCAGTTTAAACTAGGATTGAAACTCTTCATCTTCACAAAGAACTTTGAGCAGCAACTTCCAGCGTTAGAAACTGTCTTGCTGGTCTCAGGGCAAGAATTGCTCATGGCACAGATAGAAAGGTTGTTGATTTTATCGAAACCCTTGGAGATTTATTAACAGAATTAAGGAAGCTCAAAGGAAGCTTGGGGAAAGGACGGGAATCATCTTCTCCCTCCAAGGTCATTCTCTTGGAGCATTGTGGTCAAGAACCACCTCTGGCATCTACAGCATTGATTCCTGAAACCCGGAGGCTGCTACTGCTATAATCTTCGCCCCAACTGTTCTCATATCCTCGCCTTACTGGCACACCATTTACAGTCTTGGGGTTAGTGTCTGGGGCTTTCCATGCCACGCTAGTGGTAAAGAATCCACTTGCCAATGCAAGAGACACAAGAGCCACAGGTTCGATCCCTGGGTTGGGAAGATCCCCTGGAGGAAGGCATGGCAACCCACTCCAGTATTCTTGCCTTGAGAATCCCACGGACAGAGGAGCCTGGTGGGCTAAAGTCTAAAGGGTTGCAAAGAGTCTAACACAACTGAAGCAATTTAGCTCACACACGCAGTGAGTGATTGATAGCTTGAACTTAGGTCACATCACTTTCACTTGGTTGTAAGGTGGGATGGGACAGTCCCCAAAAGATTTGTCTGTTAGACTTTGTTGTTCTTTTCAAAATCATGTATGGTGGTGGAAGGATAATTCTCCACAAGGAAGTCAGGTTATTTCTGGAAACAAAATTTGATAAATATATATTATGGAGACCTACTGAAGGACCTGCTGTTTATCCAGTGTCCACTGATTGTGGTTAAATGCAGTCTTGTGTGGCCAGGGCTATGAGAGACATGTCCTGTCTATCTGAACACCTGGCCCAACTGGCCTTGCTCCAGGACGTCATTCAATAATTGAGAGTCTCCTGCTGCACCCCAGGGGTGAAGCCAGCCTCACTACAAGGACTCACATGCATTAGGTCTATGTTAGCTCTTTGATTATCCACCTGGCTCTGCCCCATGCCCTTGACCCATTCCCAGACATCCTACCCTTGACATCTGTGGGCTCTTGGGCTTTGTCTTGGCAGCCTGGCTTCTCTGAATATGAGATTTCAGGATCTCACCAGCTGAATAGGTCAGATAAGGATGTCAGGTTGCTATTTTTGACTCCCACATATTTGCTCTTCTAACTGTACCAGGCTTTGCTATTTGGACTCCTACTGCCACAAAAGACATCACCATTCTTTTTCTTCCCTGCTTCTGGACAGAGACACAGGAAAGACGTGAGAATAAAGATATCATGGTGTGTTTCTTTTGCAGACAGCAGCTTGACACATGTGACATGAGCACTCCAAACCGAAAGTCTGGCCTACTCTCTACCTTAAAGTCTGTAATGACCTCTCCAGCCTTCTGAATTAAATTCAAGTCACTCGGCAGGCAGGAGCATCCCTGAACTCTTTGCCTCTCAGTCTAGGCTTAAGCTTGGCTACATTTAGTTTCCTGGGCCAGCTGTCTTTCTCATGTCTTCATCCTTTACACACAGGAGGTTTCCCTCTAACATTTGTAGGGCTTGGGTACAAATGCAGGCCACAGGCCATGTTCCTAAAATGTGTGAAAAGTGAAGTCGCTCAGTCATGTCCGACTCTTTGCTATCCCGTGGACTGTAGCCCACCAGTCTCCTCTGCCCATGAGATTTCCCAGGCACGAATACTGGAGTGGATTGCCACTTCCTTCTCCAAGGGATCTTCCCAATCCAGGGATCGAACCAAGATCTCCTGCATTGGAGGCAGATGCTTTAACCTGTGAACACATTAACACATTAACCACATTCAGGGAAGCCCTAAAATGTGTACATTAAGCTAACACACTGTTACATAAAATATGTTCTATCTTTTACCTTTGACAAAAATACCTTTGCAACTCCTAGAAAGTTAGGTTCAGATTTTGAATTCTCAGACTCTTCAGAGTTTCATGTCAGAATGTCATAGGCAGGAGAGAGCTCCCAGTACCTGGTCCACCAGCCTTCTCTTCCCACCCCTTCATCTGTCCTGCACAACCTGTCTGTGTGTAAGTTTATGGACACTTTAGCCTGCATACCCGGGCACCATTCACCCCCCACACACACACACATGGCCATTCCCCAGCAAGGAGCCCATGATCAACTTGGCTCCCTCTTAGGAGGATGGAAGAAGCCACACAGGCTTTGCAAGAGGGCTTGAAACCACTAGGGCCAGAATTTCTGGGGTTGAGGTTTCTAGAGCACCATGATCCCTGGGTGGGGAAGATCTCCTGGAGGAAGACATGGCAACCCACTCCAGTATTCTTGCCTGGAGAATCTAATGGACAGAGGAGCCTGGTGGGTTACAGTCCATGGGGTCGTAGAGTCAGATACGACTGAAGCAACTTAGCATGCACACATGTCTAGAATAAGAAGAGGTGGGAACGGGCTTTAGGTGGCCATGAGCCCTTGGCCTGTAGGCCTGGTAACCAAGGGGAGGGACACCACTGTACAAACACTAGGTCCTATTGCAGAGCCTGGGGTGAGGCTGGCACACATGTTTTCCCCTCTGTAGAGGATAGCCTTCCCTACTTTATCTAACTGATTCACTTCCGTCTCTCAAGTATCCCCGTGTTCCACCTCCTTCCTCCAGGAAGTCTTAATTCTCTCAGAGTCGGGTACATATTTCAACTAAACTGGCTGTGACACTTACTGTGTGATTCTAAGTGACTCAATCTCTCAGCACCTCAATTTACCTTTGAGACTGTTGTGAGGATGAAAGAGTTAATGCGTGTTGAATTTTAGAGCAGAGCTTGATACGAAATGAATGTTGATTATTTTAACTATTATTATACACTCACATAGCATGCAGTACTTACTCCTATAGAACTCTTTCTCACTTTTGTCATTGTGTTTTCTCACACCTTTCTCTTCCAGCAGATAATGTGCTTCTTGCCAGCAAAGACTTAATTTTATTTAATTTTGTATTCCTAACATACAATATGTTACATGATATGTAACATATAGGTGTTATATAAATATGTATGCAGTAGATGAACTCAAGGGGAGTTGGAATGTACAGCTGAAAGTGTTCATGCGGCAGCCTGTGACTTTCTATAGGAAAAACCATTGAGAGGCTGAACTCAACTTCTCAGATCCTTCTGACTCCAGGCTCTTAGAAGAATAGATGGAGATGGCAAAACTGAGCTGGAAGGATCATGGAGCGGCACAGGGAAGAGTTACTCATGTGGAGTCCCACCCACTTGCATTGGGTGCACTGTTACGTTGCAGTCTGCAAATGCTCATGCCTGTGTGCTAAGTCACCTCAGTCCTGTCCTGACTTTATGTGACCCTGTGGACTCTAGCCTGCCAGGCTCCTTTGGCCATGGTATTCTCCAGGCAAGACTACTGGAGTGGGCTGCCATACCCTCCTTCAGGGGATCTTCTCAGCCCAGGGATGGAACCTGTGGCTTCTGCATTACAGGTGGATTCTTCACTGCTGAGCCACTGGGGAAGCCTCTGAGGTGTGCTTATATAAGACACTCATTCTAAGTCCTGGTAAAGATTTATAATCCAAAATACTCCTTTATTTAACTTTATATTTGTCCACATGTGAGCCAAAGGATCCAGCAAACATTCTTTCCCAGGTTTGGAGACCAAAGTTCCTGGGCATCCATGATCTGAGGAGGACATCTCTGCTTTCTTTAATTGGACCCGTTTATTCTGATGACTTGCAGAGAAGCAGAGTTCAGGAAATATGGTCAGGAGAAAGTCTGTAATGATGTTTGCTTGATTACAATTATGAAACTGCTCTGCAGAGACTTCCCCATCATTTACTCAAGTGG
The DNA here is from genome assembly GCA_006410615.1 of Neotragus moschatus. Lineage (NCBI taxonomy): Eukaryota > Metazoa > Chordata > Mammalia > Artiodactyla > Bovidae > Neotragus > Neotragus moschatus. The sequence goes on along the minus strand of SJYA01000759.1, from coordinate 786,426 downwards.
TTGCTAAGTGATCTCTGATCTGGTCCCACAATTAGAATGAATAGGCCTGGCTGCCGGTCGGTCACGAAGCTGTTCTATTCATCATTCGTTCATTGACTTTGGGTTGTCCTGAACTGTAATGGGATGTGGCAAAATGCTTTGCACAGTGCCCAAAAACAAAAATTGAAAAAAAAAAGAGAAAGAATCCTTGAATGAGTTTACTTTTCCCTTCTTTTGAAGTCGCATTTACTCATTTAGCCATTGCATATAGTAAAAGTATGATTTTTTAAATGTTTAAAACATTGCAAATAGGACATTTTAAATTAAGCAAAATAAAAACTGAGCTTGCAAAGACAAAATGAAATGTTCTTTCTGTCATCAATCACAATTTACAATAAAATAATTATTTTTATGATGACAAATGCCTATCTAGTGCTTATTATGTGTAAGGCACTGAGTACTCTGTATATATTAACTCATTTAATTCTTACAATGATCCTGTGAGATAAGAACTATTCTTATTTTACAAGTGGAGAAACTAAAGCATAGAGAATTAGGGATGTTGATGATAGTTATATAACAAGTGGCAATGTCAGCATCCAAAGCCAGTCCACCTGTTTCTAGAGTCTGGTCACTTCACAATTATGCTCTGTGGTGTAAAAAAAATACTTAAAGGAATTTTTCATCTAGAGAGGCCTTATCTGTGGTACTTAGTTTCATGCATATTTTAATTTTTTTTTCATTTCTGGGCAACTTGCTCTTGCTGTGATGGGATATATAATACACTGATGTGACATAAAGCTGATTGTGACACGGGTTAGTGAGTTTTCACGAATGGATTTACACCTTCATATACTGAGCATCTGACATTTTGGCCTTTTTAGGATTTGGGACTGACTTCCCCAAATAAAGATTTTTCTGAATGAAATGAAATTGATTGAAGTTGAATGAAATGCTGGGGGAGGTATGCTGTACACCCTGGAAACCGTGTTATTCTGACACTGAGGTCTTGTTTCCATGGCAATAGGTCAGGGCATTAACTGTTACAGGGTTGACATGATGACAGGATTTGGGTTCTGGGTTTGTCCTATATTCTTCCTTCCCTTGGATTCCTGACTTCCTCACCAGTTAGTGATAACCAATTGTTACAGGAGGAGAAAAAGAACAAAAAACACCTTGAGCAGCCAGTAAACATTTATAGAACTTGATAAAAGGAAAAATTTGTATTCTCATTAAATCNAGGGTTGACATGATGACAGGATTTGGGTTCTGGGTTTGTCCTATATTCTTCCTTCCCTTGGATTCCTGACTTCCTCACCAGTTAGTGATAACCAATTGTTACAGGAGGAGAAAAAGAACAAAAAACACCTTGAGCAGCCAGTAAACATTTATAGAACTTGATAAAAGGAAAAATTTGTATTCTCATTAAATCACTCAACCTTTTCAAAGGGTGCCTTACAAAAGTTCTAAGAGGCTTTTTCTGTTACAGATTATGTGTATCCTCATGTCTGGCTTGAAGGTTGGAGGTTAAATGAAAAAAATATTTATCTATAGTAGATTTTGTATCTACAAATATATTTTTGTATCTACAAATATATATTTATATATATATTATATTTGTATATAATATATATATATTTTTTTTTCATATATATACGGAGAAGTCAATGGCACCCCACTCCAGTACTCTTGCCTGGAAAATCCCATGGACGGAGGAGCCTGGTANATTTCTCCCAGCAACCTTGATTCCAGCTTGTGTTTCTTCCAGTCCAGCATTTCTCATGATGTATTCTGCATAGAAGTTAAATAAGCAGGGTGACAATATACAGCCTTGACGTACTCCTTTTCCTATTTGGAACCAGTGTGTTGTTCCATGCCCAGTTCTAACTGTTGCTATATATATATAAAACTTCTTCTTCTCCCTCCTTTATTTGCACTTTTTAAAAGATCAACACTGATTTAAAAAAAAAAATGGAGTGGGCATATAATGGAGGAATGGAAAGGGAAAGAATGGAGGCCTGCTTCTTTTATGCTGATTGTGATGAGACAGCTCAGAAATCAACTATTTTGTATATCTCAGGGTCCATGAAGTCTGATACGTTCAGTCTGTGGCTTTTCTTAGGGGAAAAAAATGATCAAGTGATACTTTAGAAAGAAAGGGCACGGCCAACTGAAAAGAGAAAAGGTATAGATATTTACATCTTGGGTTGATCTCGCCTCTAATGGAAACGATAATTACAATGGAAAACGCTTATGTAGAGTTAATATGTTCCAGACACTGTTCTAGGTGCTATGCCTGTATTCACTCATGTAATCCCCACATCAACCCTATGAGGTAAACCATACTATGATATTCACAGCTGTTTTATAGCGAAAGCATAGAGATATAAAAAGATTTTCCCAGAACTTCAAAACTATCAACTGATAGTGAGAAGAAGGAAAGGGGAGGGGCCTGGTGGGGGTGAGGGATTTGGAGGTACAAACTACCTTGTACAAAATAAACTACAAGAACATATTGGACAACACAGGGAATACAGCAACACTGCATGCATGAGATATAACCATTAAAAATTGTGAATCCCTATGTTGTACACCTGAGACTTACATAATACACCAACTCTGTCTCAACTGGAAAAAACTAACTGGTACAGGTAGTTTTCAAACCCAGAGAGTCTGATATCAGCCCTATGTAGTTAATCACTAATCTATGCAGTCTTCTACTTTCTGAATCATTGATCCCTATGATAGGGATAGAGTAAAAGGACAAAGTAGGTGATTAAATAGTTCCTCTAGAGGACTGCAAGCTATATATATATATGTATATGTAGACATATATATGGATATATATATGAGAACTCTGTAAGTTAATGACTACTCAAGAAAGAAGGCTTGCTTAACCACACAACCAAGCAGGCTTTCTTAGCAATAAAACCATACACAAGTCATGCCCCCAAACAATAAAACAATGGTGGCAGGAGATCTATATCTTGCCCAGTGAACTCAGAAAGTTAATGATTCCCTAGGATGTACTCTCTACACACATAAAGAACGGTAATTTGCGGACCTAGCTTCACCATGTGGGGACAAGAAAACTCCCCCGCCCGACCTGGCGGAGGAGCTGAAGGTGGAAGCATGATGTCTACTCGGGAAAGGCAAAGAAATTATTTTCCCTTTCCCCACTTTTCCTTTGATTATAAAAATGTAGCCCAGTAAGTTCTCGGGGAGGCATTTCTCACCCACCCACTTGTAAACCTCACAAGTGTCTCATTCTAATAAATGACTTCATTTCTCGCTGCACTCTTTTCTGTGCTGAGACATAAAGGACTGTGTGTACTGGAGCTCTTTGGAGCCCCTCAAACGAAACCCAAATGGTTTCACCTATTTCCATTTATTGGACTTGACACCATTTTCAGCTCTTCAGTTCCGTGTCAAAATACACAGCAGTTTTGTTCATTTAGATGTGTGTGTGTGTGTGTGTGTGTGTAAGTTAATTAAAATTACTTTCACACAGAATCTTGCAATCTCTTTAGGGATAACTGTGAACAACTTGGGATGTCACAAGTTTAGGGATCAACTGCACAATATTTGTATTCATGCTTCTGTTAATCTTTAGTTGAAAGGAGAAACAGCTAGATGGTTGCTCTCTCTTTGAAATAATTCTTTAATCAGTTCCTTCTGAAATTTTCTACAATTTTTCCTCAGTGCTTCTATTCTAAACCTGAGTGTGTGAAATGGATATTTCNACTGTGAACAACTTGGGATGTCACAAGTTTAGGGATCAACTGCACAATATTTGTATTCATGCTTCTGTTAATCTTTAGTTGAAAGGAGAAACAGCTAGATGGTTGCTCTCTCTTTGAAATAATTCTTTAATCAGTTCCTTCTGAAATTTTCTACAATTTTTCCTCAGTGCTTCTATTCTAAACCTGAGTGTGTGAAATGGATATTTCTAAATATTTAGTGATGCCATAATATTTTTTTCAGTTATGCAGGCTTAAGACAATGATTATTAATGCTTTGGTCTGTGTTTGATTCAGACCTCAGCACAATAATGCCATTTAGTCCAACTTGGAGTTCGTATTTAGGTTATGATTGCTGCTTAATTTTTATTTAATTCCTGGCAGATAAGATCATATATATCTATTTGATATGAATTAACTGATAGCATGAGGCTTCCCAGGTGGCACAGTGGTAAAGAATCCACCTGCCAATGCAAGAGACACAAGAGACTAAGTTCGATCCCTGGGTTGGGAAATGGCAACCCACTCCAGTATTCTTCCCTGGAAAATCCCATGGACAGAGGAGCCTGGCATACTACAGCCCATGGGGTGGCAAAGAGTCAGACACAACTGAGCGCACACATACACACACACACACACACAGAGCTCACAGCATGACCAGATCTTCATCAAAATGAGTTTTTACCAGCATAGTCATAAAATATTATCATAATAGCATTATTATAGCCTCAAACTTTTCACAATATCATTAGTGTTTATTCATTAGATTTCTATTTAACACGACATTGAATTAAAGTACTACCACGATTTACAGTTTGATGACAGTTAGAGGGAAATATTAGGTTGGTGCAAAAGTAATAGCAGTTTCAGACTGTAAATTTTAAATCATTACAACTAGGCTCAAACACATCTTTACTAGTCAGAATAGAAACCGTTACAATCAACACAGCTTTGCCAACTAGAAATAAATTTGCTTATTCTTGCAGTAAAAAACAAAACCAAAAAAACCGTGCTTTGGGATTCGATGAACTCTCAGCATTTTCTACATCCTGCTGGTTGTGGAAGCATTTTCCCTGCAAAAAACGCTTGAGATGCTTGAAGAAGTGGTAGTCAGTTGGCAAGAGGTCAAGTGAATACAGCAGATAAGGCCAAACTTCATAGCCCAATTCATTCAACTTTTGAAGCGTTGGTTGTGTGACATGCAATCGTGCCTTATCTCAGAGAATCGGGCCCTGTTGTTGACCAATGCTGGCTGCAAGTGTTGGCGTTTTCAGTGCATCTCATCGATTTGCTGAGCATACTTCTGAGATATAATGGTTTGTCGAGATTCAGAAGGCTGTGGTGGAGATGGGCAGCAGACTGCCAAACAGTGATCATGAGGTCACTGAGGAGAAACCTTTATAGAATGAGGACATTTACTGTAACATACTACAGACTTGCATCTTTTGGGTTCACGTTTGGCTTTGGGAAGTGCTTTGGAGCTTCTTCTTGGTCCAGCCACTGAATTGGCTGTTGCTGGTTGTCTTATAAAATCCACTGTTTGTCACACACTGCAATCAGATTTAGAGATGGTTCATTGTTGCCTAGAATAAGAGAAGCCACTTCAAAAGGCCGATTATTTTGATTTGTAGTCAGCTCATGAGGCACCCACTTACAGAGACTTTTCACCTTTCCAATTTGCTTCAAACAACAAACAACAAACAACCATAGAATGACCGACGTTGAGTTTGGGGGCAACTTCTCATGTAGTTGTGAGAGCATCAGCTGTGGTGATGCTCTCGGCTGGTTATCATCAACTTCTGATAGCCAGCCAACACACTCTTCATCTTCAAGGCTCTCATCTCCTTTGCTAAACTTCTGGAACCACCACTCCACCGTCCGTTCATTAGCAGTTCCTGGGCCAAATGCATTGTTGATGTTCCAAGTTGTCTCCACTGCTTTATGACCCATTTTAAACTCGAATAAGAAAATTGCTTGAATTTGCTTTTTGTCTAACATTACTTCCATGGTCTAAAATACATATAAAAAACAGCAAGTAATAATTCACTAGCAAAAAAACATAAAGCTAGAAATGCACATTAAAATCACATATAACCACATTTATTTAAGAAGTTACTCCAATATCGAATGGCAAAATTCAACAGTGCAAAACTGCAATTACTTTTGCATCAACCTAATAGTTGAATCCAACCTTTTAAACTCTGTACCTATAGAGGTGTTTAATAAATACATTTTGAGTAGTTTCTATTTTAGGGACCGGGAGTAATTCAGCATTTTTTGTTAAGATTTGCATTATTGGAAACTGAGTCTGGTACCCAATGCTGCATGATTGATGGTGCTTCTGTGCCCTCTAGTGGTCTGATGCAGAACTGAAATAACAAGAATCTCCAAGGAAAATTGCCTGGGAATTCTGGGGTCTGGGCAACAGTACCTGCATCAGTTCAGTTCAGTTGCTCAGTCGTGTCTGACTCTTTGCGACCCCATGAATTGCAGGAAACCAGGCCTCCCTGTCCATCACCAACTCCCAGAGTTCACTCAGACTCATGCCCATGGAGTCAGTGATGCCATCCAGCCATATCATCCTCTGTCGTCCCCTTCTCCTCCTGCCCCCAATTCCTCCCAGCATCACATGGCCATAAATTTTATTTTATTTTATTTTTTATTTTTTTGTCCATAATTTTTAAAGACAAAGATAAGAGATTTAAGACCAGGCTTCTAGAGTGGGACAATGTGAGTGTGGATTTTCATCCTCTAAGTTGGTTTTACAGACATGACAGAAGGAGTAGTGGTAGTTTAAAAAAGTCCCCCCTCTTCTGCTTTAAATTTCTTAATTTCTCTGAAATACTGGTGCTAGTAATACGTTAAGGGCTTCCCAGTTAGCGTTAGTGGTAAAGAACCTGCCTGCCGATGCAGAAGGCATACGAGACTCAGGTTCGATCCCCAGGTCGGGACGATCCCTTGGAAAAGGGCATGGCAAGCTGCTCGAGTATTCTTGCTTAGAGAATCCCATGGACAGAAGACCCTGGAGGGTTCCAGTCCATAGGAGTGCAAAGAACCAGACATGATTGAAGTGACTTGGCACGCACACACAAAGTATGTCAAAACAAATGTTCCCAATATAAAGGTTTCTTCTCAGTGATGTTATTGATGTTTTGGGTTCTGTAATTCTTTGTTGTCCACCCTCATCCCTCACCCTCTGCACTGTAAGATGTTTAGCAGCATCCCTGGCTTCTTACCCACTAAATAGAGTAGCATCCCCAGTTGTGATAACCAAAATCATTTCCAGTATTGCCAAACATCCCTTGGGGGAAATTTTCCCCCTTGGTTGAAAATCATCTTAATGATTCCTGTTAGGTAAAATGGAAGTAATTCATCAATCAAAATAAATAGCTCATTTAAGACTTAGTATGAGTCAGATGGATAAAGAAGCTGTGGTACATATATACAATGGAATACTATTCAGCCATAAAAGGGAATGCATTTGAATCCATTCTAATGAGGTGGACAAACCTAGAGCCTATTATACAGAGTGAAGTAAGTCAGAAAGAGAAAGATAAATATCATATACTGATATATATATATGGAATCTAAAGAGATGGCACTGATGGATTTATTTTCAGGGCAGCAGTGGAGAAACAGACATAGAGAACAGACCTATGGACATGCAGGGAGAGGAGGGGGAAGGTGAAATGTCTGGAGAGAGTAACATGGAAATTTACAGTACCATATATAAAATAGATAGGCAATGGGGATTTGCTGTATGACTCAGGGAACTCAAACAGGGATGCTGTGACAATCTAGAAGGGTGAGATGGGGAGAAAGATGGGAGAGAGGTCCAGGAGGGAGGGGACATGGGTGTACCTATGGCTGATTCTTGTTGATATATGCCAGAAAACTACAAAATTCTGTAAAGCAATTATCCTTCAGTTAAAAACAAAAAAGACAACATGAGTCAGGCCATGTTCCTGTATTATTTAATTTAATCCTTTTTACAATTCTCAGAAGTCAATCCTTTACAGTCAGTCCAGATAGTAAAATTGTCTCCATTTTACTGATGCTCAGAGGAACTGAGCAATTTTCATGATATCACATAGGTAAGTGGTAGAGCCCACATTGAATTCCAAGTGGTCTGGTTCTGGAATCTGCATTTGCAAACATTCTACTGGTGGTCCAGTGGATAAGAATCTGCCTTGCAATGCAGGGGGCATGGGTTCAATTTTTGGTCTAGGAAGATCCCTCATGCTGTGGGGCATCTAAGTCCATGCCCCACAACTACTAAGCCACACAAGCTCTCTGGTGTAGAGCCCACAAGCCACAATTACTGAGCCCTTATTACCGAAGCCTGCATGCCCTAGAGCCTGTTCTCCACAACTAGAGAAGCCATGGCAATGAGAAGCCCATGATCTCACTGTAACTAGCGAGTAGCCCCATCTCACTGCAACTAGAGAAGCCCCATGAGCAGCAACAAAGACCCAGTGGAGCCAAAAACAAACAAACAAAATCAAAACAGAGAGAATAAATATATATTGCAAATGTATAACTCCTTATTAAGCCCCCCAAAGGAATGAAAAACAGAACTACTGATTTATGGGTAATAATAATCTACAGATGCCAATTTATGGTAATTTTCTGAACTGACAAAACAGAAAGGAAAGATAGTGTGTTGACCTTGTCAGAGGAAGACTTGTTTTTTTTTTTCATGCAAGTACCCACTCTCCATACAGATATGGAAATGTATAAAACAAAGCTCCTGTGCTCTGAAGCTTGCTCATATTGTTGCAAGCAATAAGCAAATGAACAAATGTCTAATATTTCATATAGCAATATGCTACGGAGAAAATAAAGCACGTTAAAGGGGATGGAGAGGGTCTGAGAAGAGGTAGAGAGCTTCTGTTTTACACACAGTGATAGGGAAGTACTCCAAGAAGTGAGAACAGCAAGTGCAAAGGCCCTGAGGTAGGAGCACAGTTGAAGCGGGAGCAACTCAGAGCATAAGAGCAAAGCAAGAAGCCCGTGAAACTGGAGTAGAGGGAGCAAGGGGAGAGGCAGATGAGTGAGACAGCGTGGAGAAGACCAAAGGTGCCCTGCGATGCAGCAGGCCTTTGTAAAAAGACTTCTAAACTTTTTACTGAGATGAATATTTACCGAGAATTGCCATTATCTGACTGANACTGTAGCCCACCAGGCTCCTCTGTCCCTGGGATTTTTCAGATAAGAATACTGGACTGGGTTGCCATTTCCTTCTCCAGGACATCTTCCTGACTAATGGATTGAACCTACTTCTCCTGCATTGGCAAGGCAGATTCTTTACAACTGAGCCACCAGGGAAGTCCATGTATGTATATATTAAATTTAAATATACACACAATCTACCTGTGAATGTGTTTATTTTAAAATTGATGGAATATGGGATAATGCCTGCCCTAAAGAGTAGAATTAGCATGGGAAGTTCCTGGCACATTGTTAGTTACCAGAAACTATTAGTTATCATTCTTATCTCTATGAAGACTGTATATTACAAGCTTCCATCTCTTTCTATAGGACTCCCTAACTTAATTTCCTCTGTTTTGCACAGGCTCAGATCTTTCAATTCTAATTACTTAGGTGGCTCTCCCTCCTTCTNATTAGTTATCATTCTTATCTCTATGAAGACTGTATATTACAAGCTTCCATCTCTTTCTATAGGACTCCCTAACTTAATTTCCTCTGTTTTGCACAGGCTCAGATCTTTCAATTCTAATTACTTAGGTGGCTCTCCCTCCTTCTACACTTTCTACTCTCAGAAGCAAATGAAATTACAAGTCTCTAACTCCCTAAACATTTTTTTCCCCAAAGTCATTAATCAATGGCTCATATTAAATAAAAAAAATTGCCTCAGTTCTTTGGAGAATCTTTCTATGGGATAATAGATTCCTCCTTAGTTCCTATCCCCTGAGCAGCTATTAAATCAAGGTAGATATTTGTCTTGCAATTTTTTTTTATTCTCTTGATGATTTGAAACACTAAGGGAACTTTATCACTTTGTCTTGTGTTAATAGCTTAGTCGTGTCCAGCCCTTTGTGACCCTATGGACTGTGGCCCACTAGGCTCCTCTGTCCATGGAATCCTCCAGGCAGGAAGGCTGGAGTGAGTTGCCACACCCTTCTCCAGGGGATCTTCCGGACTCCCCACTGGCTTTCTCTTATCTCTTCTATATTTATTCATCGGCATGCTTGGTTGGTCCACCCTTCTCAGGGAAGGTCATGATTAACTGATAAGCTCAGTATCCTGGTTTATCCTTCTAATCCTAATGTCATGTGAGATCATTTCAAGAAAAGATTGGAGGCAGCAACACGGCTGATTATTATTTACCCCACGCCTTTTTACGTCTTCCTGGGATGTTGTGCTTCTTGACCATCTACCTCATCAAATTAAAACAAGAATGAAAATAGCTGGGGTGGGGAGGCAAGAGATCCAAAGGTCTAGGAGGAAGCCCATCTCTGGGACCAGTTTGCCCTCATAATGTGCAAGCTGGGCATGGCCTGGGTGCTCAGCTGTCCCGGAATCTCAGGCAAGGCAAAGAGCTTGTCAGTGTCTAGCAGTCCCACGTTGATTAACAGCCTCTTCAATCTTTAGATTAAATTGCTTCCAGGTCTTTTAGAGCAGGTGGTCTGTTCAGAACTATAAACTGTGGAATGTCAAAGAGGGGGGGAATGTGTCCATTTGTGAGGGCGGATGGGCAGCTCATTCTTCAGTTGAGCCCACTTACTTAATCTGGCTAGAGTGTCATCAAGTTCAAGAATGGGTGCCTTTAAAATTATTGATTATAATATAAGGTCATCTATCTAAACTGCCTCACTAAAAGTACTTCATCATTAAAAGTGCTCTAAGCAGTTTAGTCCACTGTATTGACACCTAGATTGTAACTCGTAAAGAGGTTAGCGGCCAGATAGTTGCCTCCGAGGTCACTTAAATTCTAATTGATTTTCCCTGAAGTTTCTAAACAACCTGACCTGTGGATCTTCCCCTGCTTTTGTCAGCTCTGTCTCAGTTGAATATGTTTCAGTTAACAAATTAATATTTCTTTGTTTCATTCTTCAAATGCATACAGAAATGAACCCTGAGGCATTTTAACAGCCCATTCTTGTTAGGAATGTCTAGAGTCCTGCCTTTCCTTAAAAAAAAAAAAAAAAAAAAATTTGAACCTCCAAACACCTGTGGGCTTTAAGAGGCCTCCCTCTGGCATGTTGCAGATAAAGAAAATGGTTGTGAAGAGAGAGAAGTCATTCATTGTAATTTGTAACCATGCACTGATCTTATCCAGTAAGGATCTGTTTTCAGAGGAGAAATACCCAGTCTAGACAGGAAGAAGGAAGTGGTGGGGAGCAGGAAACAGCAGGCTCTTTGTGGCTCTATGGATTTAACCTCTGGGCAACCATACATTGTGGGTTAGGGGAAAGGATTAGTTGAGCTGAGGGAACTAAATAGGTATTAATGTTCACGCACAGACACATGATTAAAAGTCAACCTCTTCTTGTTAAGAGTCTGAAATATGCAGAGTGTCCTCCCTGGAGGGAAAGATAAGAGTGATTCTCATTGATCTTACAGAGACTTGTCTTATTCTCTGTCAAATGAAGTTAGCATTGGATTGAAAGCCACCTTAGGCTTTTTTTTGAGAATCTAGACTGATCACCTATCTGATGCCATAACCCCTTACTACCAGGACATTTTCAGTTCTGAGACTGTTCTGGGAAATATTCTGTCCATGGAGACTTTGGGAGGATCTGATTTTGTTTGGCCAGCTTCAAACCAACCTGCCCAAAATAATTTTGACTACCTGCTATTTGCCTATTTTCCTAGAAGATGATAACTTTATTAAAAGTGTGGTAAATTGCATCCTTGGCCCTAATTCATTACCCAGTCCGTATAACCACTCTGTTTGCTGGGTGACTTTGAAGCTATCCTACTCAAGGAGTAAAGAGCTATTCGAGTGACCATCTGGTCCTTGTTTACTCAGGAGTTTCCTGGTTCTAGCACGAAAATTTCCTCATTCTGGGAAGCCCCCTTTGTCTTAGGCAACTGAAGATTCTTGACCACCCTTACTTAGCAAAGTATATTTTTACACGCTTTTCTTTGGGCTTGGCCATGTGATTTTCTTGGCCAACAGGATGAAACTGAAATGGCAGTGTAGGTTCTGAGCCTAAGGCATTGAAAGACATTGCATGCTTGTGGCTTTGCCATCACCATGAGAAGGACATGCTCTGATTACCCCATTAGTTCAAGGAGGAAGAGGGGTAATCAGAGCAGAGCCGACTTCAGCTGAGCAGCTCAGCCAAGCCCAGTTTATATCAGCCTACCCCAGAAAAGCTAGGTTTGCGTGAGTGATAATAAATTCGTTTGTTATTTTGAACCACTGATTTTTGGTGTGCTTTATTACTCAGAAATATTAGCCTGTCCTAATCAGTGTTATTGGGGGCTTCCTACATGGTGCTAGTTATAAAGAACTACCTGCCAATGCAGGCTATGTAAGAAATGTGGGTTCGATCCCTGGGTCAGGAAGATGCCCTGAAGAAGGAAAGGGCAACCCACTCCAGTATTCTTGCCTGGAGAATCCCAAGGACAGAGGAGCCTGGTGGGCTATAGTCCATGGGGTCGCAAAGAGTTGGACATGACTGAGCGACTTAACATGCAGATAGCACGCACACAATCAGTGTTATTAGTACCCAGCAGTGGGTTAAAATGGGCTTCCCAAATGGCTCGGATGGTAAAGAATCCACCTGCCATGCAGGAGACACGGGTTCCATCCTGAGTGCAAAGTTCCTCTGGAGAAGGAAATGGCAACCCACTCTAGTACTCTTGCCTGGAAAATCCCAGGGATGGAGGAGTCTGGAAGGCTACAGTCCATGGGGTCACAAAGAGTCAGTGACTGAGTGACTTCACTTTCACTTTGGTAGGTTAAAAGCTTTACATAGATCATCTTCTGCTACCATGCCATGAAACAGTAATGTAATTATTTTCCAGCAGGGAAAAGTTATAGATAGAAAGACGGCACAAATGCCAAAAACAAGCAATGGAGTTGATTCCAAACCTGCTTTCAAAGTAATCCAGTATCTCAAAGTTTCTAAAAGTATTCAACAAATACAAGCTCATTGTGAAAGAGTCAAGCAAATCTTGAATATATAAATAGGAAACATAAATGAGAAAAAAGTAAAACGTCGTCTTTCCCTTCCTGCCCCTCCCCCTTTCTCATTTCTTGTCTTACTTTCTGAGGTAGTCACTATTCATCTTTTGGCATGAATTCTCCCGGATGATTTTCTGTGCATTTTATGAGCATGTTTCTTTATTTTAAATTTTTATGCAAATAAATATATACTATTCTGAAGTTTTTTTTTTTTTCTTTGCTAACTTGGACATCCTTCCATGCCAGTGCATACAGAGGAACTTCAGGTTCTTTTGTTAACTGTATATCACTCCCTAGTATGATGGCATCATAATTTGAGTCTTCCCTTAGCAATAAACATTTCCATTGATTCTAACTTTCCATTATTCCAAACAATTATTCCATGAACTTTCTTTTCATATATTATTGTGCACATATGTATTTTTTATATTTTAAAAAATCCTAGAAATTAATTTTGTGCACAATTATACATCAGTGTTTCATAATTTTTTGTTTCTTTTAATAAAATATGTGCAAAACCTTGTACTTGTGCACAATAAGCAAATGCTCACTGGATACTGAGTTCTCTTTCTGAACCCATCCTTCCCTCTTCCCCTCCCCGTGCTTCCCTGGTTGGAGGCATTTTGCACGGCATTCAAGGGAGTCTGTGAAGTGCATTAGTTGTACCTGTTTGTCCCCAGATGAAGTGGGTTGGGTTGCTATCAGCTGTTGAGTTTGTTGTTCTTCCGCTCCACATAGCATGAATGATTCCTTGGAAGCTTCACCCATCATCCTTAAAGACCCCATCCACTGCAGATGTTTACTGCTTAAATGACAAGTTGGTGATAAATTTCTTCAGTGGAAACATTTGTCCCATTAAAGAGCAAAATCATGGTATGCAGTAGGGGTATGAAGTCACCTTAAGGTAGGCTCAGTTTTGTTTCTATTTAAACTGTTTAGATTATTTAGTTTAGACTCTTAAAGGGTCTCATATGAAGAGATTCAAAGCCTTCTGCCTTATCATACATGTTCCTCTGGTTGAAGAAAAAACTTCAGAAAGAGAGAAAGACTTTAATAAAAGAGAAGAGAAAAAGATGGGAGGTATGGGATTAACATGTGCTGCATGTCTGCTATGGGTCAGCAATTCTGTTTTTGATTCAGAGTTATTGCGAATCATTCAAGTGCCAGGCACAGTGCTAAGCACTGGGAAGGAAGAAAGAGAAGAGGCAGTCTCTGCTCTCACGTAGCCTATGGTACCTCGGGGAGACGCGTATAGAAGGAAACAATTTTTGTGAAAGAACACACAATGCAACATATAGAAAGTGTGCAAATGCTTCTCATGGAGATGCGGGATAGATGTTCTGGGGCAAGTGACTCTTGCTCTAAGCTGGGGTCGGGGCCCTTGAGCTCCCTTCCTATTGATACTGAGTCGTGCTGACACATCTCACATCCGGCACCAAGTCTGGAAGCTGACAACTAGATGGGTTCATTCACTGCTGCTGCTAGTTATCTGATGAGCCACTAGGCTCTGCGAGGGTCATTAGCAGGTGCTTCAGATCTTAGACCTGAGACTCAGAGTCAGGGTTGGTTTTAGAAAGAGTGCTAATATATATATATATATAATAGATATTAATATATATATAGTACTTAGCCCAAAAACATGAATGAAATTGTACCATATGCAGAGACATGGATGAACTTTGAGACTATGATATAGAGTGAAGTATGTCAGGAAAAGAAAAACAAACATTATATATTAGCACACATAGGTGGAATCTAGAAAAATGGTATGGATGAACCTATTTGCAAAGCAGAAATAGACACAAATGTAGAGCCCAAACCTATGGACACCAAGGGGGTAAGGAGGGGCTGGGGTGAACTGGGAGACTGGGATTGACATATGCAGGTACAGTGCAATGTATAACACAGATGACTAATGGCAACCTGCTACTTTATAGCACAGGGATCTCTACCCAGTGCTCTGTGTGACGGAGGGGATATATGTGTACATAGAGCTGACCCACTTTGCTGTACAGCAGAGACTAACAACAGCATTGTGAAGCAGCTAAACACTAATCAAGAAAAAAAAAGAGTGCACTTGACATCCTAGTCGCTGCGTGACGTACTCTGTCTCAGTAGCTTGTGTCTATTAAATCGTTTAATCCCCATAACAAGCCTAGGAGATAAGACACCATTTTTCTTTTTTAAATACATTTTTATTGAAAAAAATATACATATACATGACACACATAAATCCTAGGTGTACATTTCCGTGAACTTTCATACATGGAACATGCTTGTGCACCTGGAACGCAGATCCGGACTTGGAGTGCTGGTAGCACCCCAGAGACACGCCCATCCCCAGGGACATCCTCTTCCCTGAAGCTGTCACTGCCTGAACTTGTCAGTACACATTAGTGCTGCCTGGTTTTGAGCTTTATATAAGCGGAATCATATGGCACATACTCTGGTATCTGGTCTCTTTTGGTTCAACGTTATATTTTTGAGCTTTGTCCGCACTGCTGTTTGTAGCAGTGGTTTATTCATTTTCACTGGTGTCGTTACTCCATTGCACGATCATACTGCAGTTTATTTATACACTTTAACAGTGAAGAAAGTTTGGTTGTTTATAATGAATTCATTATAATNAACTTGTCAGTACACATTAGTGCTGCCTGGTTTTGCGCTTTATATAAGTGGAATCATATGGCACATACTCTTGTATCTGGTCTCTTTTGGTTCAACGTTATATTTTTGAGCTTTGTCCACACTGCTGTTTGTAGCAGTGGTTTATTCATTTTCACTGGTGTCGTTACTCCATTGCATACTGCAGTTTATTTATACACTTTAACAGTGAAGAAAGTTTGGTTGTTTATAATGAATTCATTATAATGAATAGTGGTACTAGTTCTGTCTAATAATCTGTATGTGTCTAACTATATATGTATATGTGTGTATATAGATGCCCAGAAACAGAAATCAACATATTTGTTTAGACATGTGTGTATATATACACATATACTGCCAAACCATTGTTTCTAGTGATTTAGCCCATTATACTCAGCATGAGGAGAGCCATCTCTCATTCGTTAGCACGAAGTCTGACACTCTTTCTCACCCTTGGTTCTGTGCTGCATTGCAGCCAGCCTAACATGCATGGGCTACGTCATCACAGCCATCCTTTGGCCACTCCTTGGATCAGGATTGGCACACACCAGCAATGTGGCCTGCCGTTGGAAAATGAGCTTAGGGAAGAGGCCTAATTCAGGCCCAATTCTGGAATCCTGGGTGTCTCGACTATTGTCCAGGCAGGAGGGGATATAGATTCTGAGTGGGCATGTTCTTGGGCTCCTCGCTCCATGGGATAGAATATGTCAGGGTGGGCCCCCCTTGACTGGTCTGAGGGAAGTATTACACTTAGTTGCCACGTATGAGAGTCCTAGTTTGTTTCACTTCTTTGTAAAGACTTGATCTCGGTAGTCTTTATTTTAGCCCTTCTGCTGGGTATGTAGTGGTGTCCCACTGTGGGCTGAACTGATGACCAATTAGGCCATGAGGTACGGCGTTTTCTTTTTGTATTTTTTTTACCATTTGGATATGCTCTGTTGTGAAGTGTCTGTTCAATGATTTCCCACGATTTTCTATCCGGTCACTATTATCATCCCCATTTTTCAATGGGAGCATAAAGAAGACAAGCAACTTTTCCAATAACTAGAAGCAGAAACAGAGCTAGGATTTGAATCCAGGATGTCTGACTTCACAGCTCACTCTCCTAATTCACTCAAATAGTCAGACAAGAAAACCGAACTGGTCTTTTGCATCTGCTATGACTCACTCATATACAGCTTGAGCTCCTCCTAGCGGAGGAAAAGAGTTGCATTCAAGATTCCCAAGAGGGGACTACCTAAGGAAAGGTAAAATGACCACCAGCTTGCTGCTGCTAAGTCGCTTCGGTGTCCGACTCTGTGCGACCCCGTAGACGGCAGCCCACCGGGCTCCCCTGTCCCTGGGATTCTCCAGGCAAGAACACTGGAGTGGGCTGACCACCAGCTTGATGGCTTAAAAAAGCACACAGTTATTCTCTTGCAGTTCCGGGGGTCAGAAGTACAAAGTGAATTTCTAAGGGTGAAACCAAGGTTCTCTTTTTGGAGGCTTTGGAGAGGGTCCCTTTCCTTGCCTTTTCACCCTCTGCCTTACTGCATTCCTTGGCCCATGGTCCTTTATTCCATCCTCAAGGAGTCTTTAAAGCTCTCTCTGCTTCGTCACATCAGCTTCTCCAACACAGTCAAATCGCTTTATTCCTTCCTCTTCTGAGGATTTATCGTTGCATTTGGCACAGGATAATCTAGGATACTCTTTATATCTCAAGATCCTTACTTCGACCACCTCTACAAAGGTAGTTTTTCCACATAAGATTAATAGTCCCAGTTCCCTGGATTAGGATCTGGGTATCTTTGGGGGCCCTTATCAGCCTACCACACCCTTCTGCCGTTTTGAGTCAATATGTGCATGACATGTGTTTCCCCTGCAAAGATTTGTACTTGGAAATAAACGGATTCATCGCCTGATTCACTTATACTGAATATCAGCCAAACCATTGAGAACGTTTCTGCTCAGAAATGTCTGTCTTTGTGGTTCCCATGGACCTCTTCCTTAAGATCTGTTAAAGTGTTCTAGGCAGGAACCAAGAATGGCTAGCATTTATGTTTTAGTTCAGATATAAACTCTTTAGATGATTCATGAGGTTTCTTACCATGAAATCATCTTTCTAAGAAGCTTCCTTTTCTCAGAACCTGACCAGAACCTGACACACTTTCAAGTTTTCTATGTTAAAAAATAGCTTTCTGTACCATGTAGCGAATCCTGGTCAGGAGTGACAGGAAGCTCACTTTCGTGCGAGCGCTGGCTGCCCCGGGACACCTGCTGTGCTAGTAACGAACATGAGATGCCTAACATGTGTTGTCCTTCCCCACCACCAGCCCCAGCTGCCAGGTGGAGGGCTCAGCTGCCCTCAGTCCCAGGATCTTCATAGCTTTATCCAGAGGCTGGGAGTTGCCACTCATCCTGCTTTTCTTCTTCCTCATGATTCACATTGTGCGAGGCTTTAACTCTGGGTCTCCAGGAGAACATTTTTATTCTGTAGCCGTTTGTTGTCCATTTATTCATCACTGTTTGCCAAGTGCCTACTATGTACATGTCAGCCTGCTGGATGCTGGCAAATTAAGGATGAGTAATGCACAGACCCTGCCCTCAGGATATCAAGCTGCTTAGTGACAATATGAGATTCCTGCACATTAGTCCTTTCAACCGCAAGTGATGGGAATGAAATTCACACTCACTTAAACATGAAAGAAGATGTCCTGATTTACATTATGGAAAAGTCCAGGGATAGTACTGTGTATCTGTCTGGATCCAAAGTGAGAAGAGTTCAATCAGTCAAAATTGTGTGTGTGTGTGTGCAAAGTCACACTAAAGGCCTTATTACGGGAATTGTACTGTGCTATGCTTAGTCACTCAGTCATGTCTAACTCCTTGTGACCCCATGGACTGTAGCCCAACAGGCTCCTCTGTCCATGGGGATTCTCCAGGCAAGAATACTGGAAAGGGTTGCCATGCTCTCCTCCAAGGGATCTTCCCAACCCAGGAATTGAATCCAGGTCTCCTGCATTGCAGGTGGATTCTTTACCATCTGAGCCACAAGGGAAGCCCTGTTGTAAGAATTTGACCTGTGCAATTGTAGAGGCTGGTTCACTAGCTTCTGTAAGGTGGTCTTCATCTCAGATACTGGGGCGTGAAGATCTCCGAGCTAGCTATAAGGAAGTGAGATGTGAAGTGGGAAGGACGGAGAACAAACTGGCACTCCTGCAGATAAGCCAGAACCTAAGCGGTTGGATGGGAACTTCTGTCAGCCTCTCATCATCTCCAGTCCACATGGGACTCCTGTGGTCCAAAAGTCGGGGAAACTGCAGGGAAGTCTGAGGGAAGGCAGAGTTGATGGGAACCTGGCTGCTGCCTCACAAACACAAAGACAAGTCGCCCAGCAGCACAGTACACAGGCCCCTTCCCCAGCTGGCTCAGACATCAGAACGACACGGCTGCCTTCATGCCTACCCTCCAAATCCCACACAGAACATCTTTACCACTAGTGCCACCTGCGAAGCACATTTTAACTACAGGCACCGCGTAGCGCAAGTAGTAAAGAATCCGCTTGCCAATGCGGGAGACATAAAAGACCGGGTTCAATCCCTGGGTCGGGAAGATCCCCTGGAGGAGGGCATGGCAAGCCACTCCAGTACTCTTGCCTGGAGAATCCCACGGAGAGAGGAGCCTGGCGGGCTACAGTCCCTAGGGTCGCAAAAAGTCAGACACAACTGAAGCGCCTAAGCACACACACACCAAGAATTACATGAGTGATTTTCCCCGGGGAAAATCAAGGTATCCATACTAAAAAGGCAAACCCAGCCCCAAAGTAAAAGTCCACTAATACAGAGAGAAACCCAGGGAAGCTTTGCCATAGGGCATAATGGTAACAATACAAAAGCAGCTGGATGCAGAGTAATTACTAGGCTGAGATCTGGAAACACGCGTGTCAGTCTTTATTGCTACTTCTATAATCTAACTATGTGGCCTCAAGCAAGTTGCTTAACCTCTCTGCAACTAAATGATCTCATTTGATGAGGGAAAATGTTAGCCTAGATTTATTCATTCATCCAGAAAGCAATTATCAAATATTTAACCATATGCCACACCTTGGGCTGGACAGAAAGCCCTTAAGGAGCTTATCATCTAATGAGGGAGACAAGCAAGCAAAGTTACAACACATACAAGGGATGCCGTACAAGAAGGATAGGAACTCCTTTCTGGGGCAAAGTTTAGGGGACAGGAAGCTTCCTAAGGGAGGGCATCCTGAGAACTTTTAAATGACTGGTAGGATTTTATTGGCAGATGGGTGGAGAGACTTCATTCAGCTGGTAAGGACAGCAGATTCGTGAAGGGGCAGAGCAGCAGAGGGGCAGGCCACGTATGAGGCAAACTTCAAGAGTTTAGGGCACTTGTGGACAGTGAACCAAGATAGGTTCTCTGTTAAGGATCTGAGCAAGAATTTCAAGTCGTGCTTGGGAGTGTGGCCATAATCCTGAGTGGGCCGGGGCGGGGATGATTTGAGTAGGGGAGCCTCACGAGTGGTGTTCAAGAAGCTGGGTGTCAGTAGGGAAAAAGAAGGGGGAGCAGGGCAAGTGGTTGGCTGAGAAATGGTTTCTTACATCCAGGTGGCAGAGGCTGCAAGCCGGGACTTGGGAAGTGGTGGTCTGTCTGGAGTTAAGGGATATTTAGAGGGCAGATTGTTATTAGGCTGTACTCATTTACGAATGGTGAAGGGAAAATGCCAGACCCCAGACTGATAACCAGGAGGAAGGAGGGGGGTTGCTACCATCTAAAAAGGGAAAAACCAGAGGAGGAGTAGACTGGGAAGAGGTGGAGGGAGGTGTTGAACTCAGTGTGGAGTATGTTGAACTTTTAGGAGGCCTAGATGGAGAAGTCCATGAGGACCAGAGGTTCTATCATTATGCTAGGAGTCCTTGATTGTACTCAGACTGTTCATGCAGATTTTTGAGCCTTTCTTATCTACTCAGGAGGATGTAAGAATACATACCATCATAAATACACAAGGACTTGAGAAGTGTTTCATAGCTACAAGGAGTGTGTCTCTTGTGATATGCTACTGCCGATGTTTAGTGAGAAAGCATAGCTGTATTTTATGATTTATACAACAAAGGAATGGAAACAACACATCTATTCCTAATTCCTCTAATTTTTTATCACAGAGGGAAATCATGGAGTAGGAAAGAACCNTGTCTTTATGCTAGGAGTCCTTGATTGTACTCAGACTGTTCAATGCAGATTTTTGAGCCTTTCTTATCTACTCAGGAGGATGTAAGAATACATACCATCATAAATATACAAGGACTTGAGAAGTGTTTCATAGCTACAAGGAGTGTGTCTCTTGTGATATGCTACTGCCGTTGTTTAGTGAGAAAGCATAGCTGTATTTTATGATTTATACAACAAAGGAATGAAAACAACACATCTATTCCTAATTCCTCTAATTTTTTATCACAGAGGGAAATCATGGAGTAGGAAAGAACCCTTTCTGATGACTCTTCATAAAATGCTTTCTCCACTTTTCAGTTGAAACGACAGTCTATGTGAAGAATAGCTTTTGGTAAAGAAATATTTCTTCTTCTTCAGAATTTGTGTAAGTAATATATTATTACCATCATTCATGATAGGAATGCGAAAGATAGTCCAACANCCCTTTCTGATGACTCTTCATAAAATGCTTTCTCCACTTTTCAGTTGAAACGACAGTCTATGTGAAGAATAGCTTTTGGTAAAGAAATATTTCTTCTTCTTCAGAATTTGTGTAAGTAATATATTATTACCATCATTCATGATAGGAATGCGAAAGATAGTCCAACACAACTAGATCTTTATACTATGATAAAAACACAGTCTCTAATCCCATTTCCTATACCATTTCCATTTTCTTTAAAAATAATGTCTTTTATTTATATAATATTGTATATATCTAGAGTGAGAAGGATTTATGCTAATCCACATTTCCTTCTAGAGTTATATCAAGTACTACTCTATTTTTAAATGATGGTGAAAATAAATTTGCCCAGCATTCTGGGGGCTCTCTGTTCAATGTCAAGGCATCTGATGAGATACATACAAACAAAATAGATTTGAACATGATCACAGTATCTTCCTAACAAAGTTCACTGAGGTTAGGGTTCACCTTTTCCTGTGTCTCTAGTAGATGGAAATCTAGAAGATTAAAGCTAATCTTTACATTCATGAAAATTCTCTTTTGGGGCTCAGGAAGGCAAAGGGACTTCTAAAATTTTGTTTTTCAATTTTATTTTAATTTTTATTTTACATTGGAGTATGGTTGATTTATAATGCTGGTTAGTTTCAGGTGTACAACAAAATGATTTAGTTACACATATGCAGATGTCCATTCTTTCTCAGATTCTTTTCCCATATAGGTTATTACTGAGTATTGAGTAGAGCTCCCTCTGCTATACAGTAGGTCCTTGTTGATTATATCTATCTTATACAAATTTATTTGTCTATAAATAAATAAAGGAAGGAGACATGTTTTCCCCTTAACCCTTTCTTAAATTGGATTTATTAATTTGATTGGAGCTAGATGGACGCAAGTCTGAGTGAACTCCGGGAGTTGGTGATGGACAGGGAGGCCTGGCATGCTGCGATTCATGGGGTCGCAAAGAGTCGGACACGACTGAGCGACTGAACTGAACAGAACTGAAGATCAGTGACTTAGGACAGACTGAAAATTTGGACTCTGTATGATGACACAAAATTTATATGAAATTGACGTCATACGCTGACATGACATACCTGTATATGCATACGTGTCAGGGGCTTCATTTAAATGCAAAGTTCCCATTAAATCCTTTTCACAACTTTGTCAAGTAGATCTATTTGTATTTTACAAATGAGAAAAGTGAGATTCAAGGATGCTAAATAACTTGTTATTGGTCATTGTTATAAATCAGGTTTGTTTTCATCTGAACCTTAAGTTCCTCCTGCTTTGAAAAACCCTGCCAGTTCTACTTCCTGGATGAACACACTTTATCTTATAGGTGGAGATAAAAATCACAAGGAGCAATTAATTACAAGTTAAAAGTGAGGAATTCTTGTCTTAGCTTCACTAT
The DNA here is from genome assembly GCA_006410615.1 of Neotragus moschatus. Lineage (NCBI taxonomy): Eukaryota > Metazoa > Chordata > Mammalia > Artiodactyla > Bovidae > Neotragus > Neotragus moschatus. The sequence goes on along the minus strand of SJYA01000759.1, from coordinate 763,825 downwards.
TGATCATTTAACTCCTCTTACAGCAAAAGCTTCTATATCCACAATATAAAGATAAAGGCATCGGTATCCTTTCTAGCTTAAACGGTTGGTATAAGGAGTTGGAGTTGGAGGAGTCAGAAGCAAAGAATTCACATTCTAGTCCAACCACTCACTTACCAACTCTGCAACCTTGAGCAGGTCACTTCACAATCTCACCTCAGCTTCCACATCTATTAAATGGGAATATTGATAGTCTTCCTATCTCACATGATGAAACACCATTGAAATGAAACCAATAGTTGGTAAAATTCAGCAGCCAATTATATGCAGGATTTGTAAGATAATATTCCTCTGAGCAGAACTTAGGCTGTAGAACAGAGTGTGTGTGTGTTAGTCGATTAGTCGTGTCCGACTCTTTGCAACCCCATGGACTGCAGCCCACCAGGCTCCTCGGTCCATGGAGGAGTGTAAGCAAGAAATTTCTCAATATGTGTATTAGTTCTCTACTGCTGCTGTAGCAAATTAACCCAAATTTGGTGATTTAAACAATAGAAAGGTAGTATCTTAATTTTCAGTAGGTCAGAAATCCAGTGCAGGTCTCTCTGGGCTAAAATCAAGGCATCATGGGGACTATGGTACTTTCTAAAGGATCTAGAAGAGAACCTATTTCTTTGTTATTTCCAAAAGCTAGACGTCACCTGCATTCCTTGGCCCCAGATCTCTTTTCATGGTCTTTAGAGCCAGCACTGTGGCTCCTCTCTGTGCTTCCTTTGATTGCTCCATCTCTCTCTGACCATAGGTGGGAAATTCCTTGATTTTAAGGATTTATGTGATNAACCTATTTCTTTGTTATTTCCAAAAGCTAGACGTCACCTGCATTCCTTGGCCCCAGATCTCTTTTCATGGTCTTTAGAGCCAGCACTGTGGCTCCTCTCTGTGCTTCCTTTGATTGCTCCATCTCTCTCTGACCATAGGTGGGAAATTCCTTGATTTTAAGGATTTATGTGATAAGATTGGCCAACCTGGACAACACAGAATATCCTCTTCCTCCTCATATTAATGACCATAAACTTAATTGGATCTACAAGAACATTTTGCTGTGTAACATAACATATTCAGAGGTTCTGTGGTCATTTTGAGGGACGGTATCATTTTGCCTACCATGGTATATAACATAGTAGAAGTAATGACTATGGAGTAGAAGTAATAACATAGTATATAACATAGTAGAAGTAATGACTATGACTACTGAAAGTGATTTCTTTTTTCTAAATTACCTAGCCTTTGCTGCCTAGAAATCTGTATTTTACAAAGCTCCCCATGTGGTTCTAATGAATAGCCAGGTTTGAGAACCACTGCTCTGGGAGCTATAGTATAATCCAGTTATTTTCCAGCAGACGGAAGAAAAGAAGTGAAGGTGGATCTTGATTTATTGTATGAAATCTAGATTCCCCAGAGACACTTTCTCTGGCAGATATTTAAAAAAAATCTATTTCAAGATAGTTATTTCCCTGGAGTGTTTTGATTGTTATTCTAAAGCCATGGCAGAGACTTGATGAACTTTGCGGGTCACTACCAACTGTCCAATTCTATAAAAATGTGTCAAGTTCTGTAAATGTTACAATGATCTTTAGAAAGGATTTTCCCTCCAGAAAAGAGAGCATTTACTTCACACCCATTAAGCTAAGTGATCATGACACTTTCACACCCCTGAGCCCATTTAGTTCTTGATAGAAAATGAGACATTTAGCATATTGTAGAACCATAAAGACATTGGGGATTTTACTGAAGCTTTCATTTATCAAAAAAAAAAAAATTGATGTGTAAACATAAAACTAATGTACAGTTCCTTCATTTTGTAGATAATTTGCTTTCTGAAGGTTCTATAACAGTCTTCCTAATTTTACACAAGAAAAGACTGGTTTTGAACAGATGCCTCATTAATGTGTTATGTTTCTCTTTCAATTTCTTCATATTAATTTTTTACAAAAATTATTTTAACCCACGACTCAATGTATTTTACAATATACAATGCACTCTGTCCCAAATTTTCAACCTTCATGAGTAGAGGAATTATTATTGGAGTGAAAAGTTGATATTTTTGTCTGTACACCAGCCCTATATGCTATGGGAATCTGCTTTTGTCTGCTCCTTTGGTCTCAGGGGTGAACATGTGATCCCAAGTGGACCAATTTTAATAGCTTATCCTTTCAGGAGCAGTGATTGGCTTAGACATGACCAGGTAACTCAAGAATGACCAATTAAATGTTGAATGATGGAGTGTTTTCCACCCCCCACTGCCATCTTTTTTTCCCCTTCTGTGCTTGCTAAACTGGAAGTGATCCTGGGTCAAGTAGAAGTAGTTTTCCCCACCAAATGACGAAGAATTGGTTTGCATAAACGTGAAGTGAAGTGAAGTCGCTCAGTCGTGTCTGACTCTTTGCGACCCCGTGTAGCTTACAAGGCTCCTCTGTCCATGGAATTTTCCAGGCAAGAGTACTGGAGTGGGTTGCCATTTCCTTCTCAGGGAATCTTCCTGACCCAGGGATCGAATCCGGGTCCCCCGCATTGTGGGCAGACGCTTTACCGTCTGAGCCACCCAGGAAGCCTATAAGGCAGTGAGCATTTGGGAAGAGGGATGGGAAAAGGGGCCTATGGCATTCTGGATGGAACTGTGTTGATTCCTGAACTGCCAGATTGTGAAGTACCTGAACTTGTTCTTAGAGCTATCTTGAATTGAGTTTGAAAACTAACTGAATTGCAAATAAATGTCTTGACAAATATAAATATGTTCTACATTTTCTGGATGAATAAACTGAAACCCAGAAAAGTTAAGTAATATCTATTCAGTAAGTAAGCCGGGCTTGAAGTCATGTTCTAATGTTCTAAATGCCAAGTTCTTCCTACTAGACTCTAATTCTTTAGCATCTCTTAAAGAGGTCTGACACTCACGGGAAACATGTGATGTAAGAAATAGGTCAAATGCGGCTGGCTGAGGAAGATGCTATACAGAACACCGAGTTAGTTGAACTGCTTTTGATCCAAACGTACAGAGATCTCATTGTAGTCTTAATTTGCTTTTCTGTGATTACTCATGAAGGTGGCCATCGTTTCATATGTATATTCACTATTTGTGATTCTTACCCATAAAATACTTGCTTGATGTTTTTTCCCTGTTTTTCCTTTTGAGTGTCTTTTTTTTGGGTGGGGGCAGGTATTTTAACACATTATAGTTTCTGTTTCCTTATTAATTCTCTATGTTGCAAATATCCTCTTCAAATTTATAACATTTCCTTTTAACTTTCTTTCAGATGCCTTTATGAATAGTTATGTTAATTTTTAATATGATCAAATTTATCAATATTTTCTTTTATGATTCATGCTTTTGTCTTAAAAANCTGTTTCCTTATTAATTCTCTATGTTGCAAATATCATCTTCAAATTTATAACATTTCCTTTTAACTTTCTTTCAGATGCTTTTATGAATAGCTATGTTAATTTTTAATATGATCAAATTTATCAATATTTTCTTTTATGATTCATGCTTTTGTCTTAAAAAAACTCTTACTGAATAAACCTTTTATATTTTCTTCTAGACATTAAGAATTTTTGTTTCTTACCTTTCAATCTGGGCTTGTATTTTCTTTTTCTCTTAAGAAGAATTCTGAGTGCGAAGAAGGGCCCAAGAGCACAAGTTGTCTGATCAAGTTGTAGAAACAATTATTCACTGTCTGGTGAGATCATAGTGTCTATGAAAAGCCCCAGGGATAAACCTCTACTTTGTGGGCTCTCTTGAGAATAGGCTGTTTGTGGATCGCTGGGGTATCCCCAGAACTTACATCAGAACCTGTACATAGTAGGCAGATGGTAGGCAATTAGTAGGCNAAGTTGTAGAAACAATTATTCACTGTCTGGTGAGATCATAGTGTCTATGAAAAGCCCCAGGGATAAACCTCTACTTTGTGGGCTCTCTTGAGAATAGGCTGTTTGTGGATCGCTGGGGTATCCCCAGAACTTACATCAGAACCTGTACATAGTAGGCAGATGGTAGGCAATTAGTAGGCATGTGTATTTGTGTGTATTATAGAAATTAAGACAATTCAGAAAATACAAAGTATTTTTTTAAAAAAAAACCTTACATGTAGTAATTGTCAATAAGTATTAATAGGTATTCATCTTTCCAGATCTTTACAAATATTTCTTTGTATTTACATATATAAACATGTATACATATTCATGCACACAATGTAGTTTTTAACATATACATTTTGTCATTTTTGTTATAGTTCTCTCCCCAACCCCCCCAGCCATTTACTGTGTGTGGGAGATTATTCCATGTTCATATTTAGAATTCTGTAGCATTCTATTTAACAGCTGCATAGCATTCCATAGTATGAACATCTCATAATGTTAAAATTATTTCCCTGTTAGTGGGAATTTTCCTTCTTAGAAACAATGCTTCCCTGTTCAATTCTTGACCAAGAATGTTAGCACATGTATATGTCTTTCTATAGGTCAGAGTCCTAGAAATGAGGGTGTTGGGTCCAAAATATATATGTGTTTAAAATTTTGTATAAATATTCCCAAATTTGTTATGAATTCAAAGGTTTTGTCTCATGAGTCAGTAAGAAACATTGACACTGGTATGTCAGTTTATTTTTGAGAGGGTGTTTAACATGAGTCCAAATTATGAGGACAACTGCTTTCCAATTAATTGTTTGAATAGCTAGTAGATACTGTTTTCATGTGTTGGCCTGAATAGCTGGCAAATAGAAGCACAGCTGGACTTCTTTTAACCCCCTACCCCCATGTGCTAAGCCACTTCAGTCGTGTCTGACTCTTTGCAACCCCATGGGCCGTAGCCCACCAGACTCCTCCATGGGATTCTCCAGGCATGAAAACTGGATTGGGTTGCTATTTCCTCCTCTAGGGGATCTTCCTGACACAGGGATCAAACCCACATCCCTTTCATCTGCTGCATTGCAGGCAGGTTCTTTACCACTAGCCCAACCTGGGAGAATTCTAAGTAGGAGGGAGAGCCTGGAACACTGTGTTTGAGTTTTGAGAGCAATCTCTCTATGTATTCAATCGGTTCACAGAGGGAGTCTTGAATTGTCCATTTCTGATATATACCTATCTTTAATTACAGTACATGAAAAAGGGTACTTGTGTGTTTTTTGCTTGTGTGTGTATAGAAATTCATTTATATTTATTGAAGAAAATAAATCAGAAAAGTATTAAGAACGTTGAAATCAGCTCTCGTTTCATACCCCAGAGATAAGCAACATTAATATGTTAGTGTATATCTTACCAGATATATATAGTTAAAAAAAAAAAAATTAGCACTACCATATAATACTGTTCTGCAAACTGTTTTATTCTCTCACTTTAATACACTGTGAGCTTTCTGCCCTATCAATAGTGTCACATCAGCGTTTAAGAGAAAGCATAAGCAATTAAGATTTTCGGCTGAGAATTTACAAATAGATTTCAGGTGCAAGTGGTGGACTTTGAATTAGAATCCAGGTCTATATGCCTGTAAAACTGTTGCTTTTCTGTCACCCTTGCTGTTTTGGTCACCATAAGCAATTTTATGTGTGGTTTTTGTACTCAAAGTCCCGGCTTTACGCTCAGTTAATGATTAGCTTGAAAGTTATTTCTAAGGGGAAGTTAAGGAATATTAGTCAATTTCTTCAACCACAGAACAGTGGTGAAGCACATGTGTTTATTCTCTTTTCATTAATGGAAACAATCCTTTCTGCGGAATAAGCAGAGAACTGTGCCCACTCCAGTGATCTTGCCTGGAGAATCCCAGGGACGGAGGAGCCTGGTGGGCTGCCGTCTATGGGGTNTAAGGAATATTAGTCAATTTCTTCAACCACAGAACAGTGGTGAAGCACATGTGTTTATTCTCTTTTCATTAATGGAAACAATCCTTTCTGCGGAATAAGCAGAGAACTGTGCCCACTCCAGTGATCTTGCCTGGAGAATCCCAGGGACGGAGGAGCCTGGTGGGCTGCCGTCTATGGGGTCGTACAGAGCCGGACACGACCGAAGCGACTTAGCAGCAGCAGCAGCAGTGACAACTGGAACTAGAGCGCCATCTGTTGGTCATAGAGTTCTAGGCCCTTAGTTCAAGAAAATTATGAAGTAAACCATCACTATTGCTTTCCCCAACAAAGAAAATACTCTTAGCAGCAATCTTGGACCAAATGTCAAGGAAAGTTGGGAGCTAACAGTAGTAGCCCCGGTTTTTAAAAAAATTATATTGAGGTGAAATCCATATATTGTGAAATTGCCATTTTATGGTAATTCAGAGGCAGCTAGTACATTCACAGTGTTGTGAAACCTCTTCTTTCTCATTCTGAATCATTCCCATTCCTCCTAAATAAAACCCGCTACTCATTAAGCAGTTGTCCCTGATACTGCTACCTCACAGCCCTTGGAAAACATCAACCTGTATTCTGCCTCTATGGATTTATCTATTCTGGATATTACATGTACACAGAATCACAGAGTATGTGATGTTTTGCAATTGATTTCTTTCTCTTAGCAAAGTATTTTGGAAGTTCATCCGTGTTGCAGCATGAATATGTATTACATTCCCTTTCACGACCAAATAATATTCCATTTTGTGTATATATCAAAATCTGTTTATCCAGTCATCCAGTAATGGATGTTTAGGCTGTTTCCACATTTGGCAATTATGAAACATTCTGCTATGAACATGAGTGTCCGTGTATTCTTTGAGTACTTGTTTTCAATTCTTTTGGATAAATACCTAGGCATAGAATTGTGCTAGCCTCAATTTTAACATAAAGACATGGATGAAAAGTACCTGGCAATGGGACTAAAGTTGTTTGGTGCAAATTAAAACAAATTATTTCAACAGAAGATAACAAATCTTTAATGGATCTAAGAAAGGACATTTTCTAATGGTCCACTTCAGTGATTCATTAAAAAACTGTCAGAACGACCTGAGGTGCTTGTTTTAGACTGCAGCTTCTCCTCTACTGCCAGCCCCCATTCTGATTTGGCAGGTTTGGGTGTGGGAAGAATCTGTCAGTTTAGAATTTCTCTATCATCAAGAGACCCATCAATCAAGTTAATTTGATAAGCCTCAGGTAGCTTATCGGCTATGAGGGCGGCACAACAAAGTATTGTAGATTTGTCTTGAGGATTCATTTAGAAACAGTGGTTTTCACAGTGCCAGCAAATATCAGGTGTCAAGTGAATGTCAATAATCTTCTCTGTTTCTCTCAGGAGGGGTGACCCATTTACCTGGCGTTTTTGGATGTATGAACTTTTCACAGCAAAAATGATCTCTGAGTATCAACAAGGGAACTGAGTGGAGGGTTGATCTATGGAGTTGCACGCGTGTGAAATCATTTCAGTCGTGTCTGACTCTTTGCGACCTTGTGGACTGTAGCCCTCCAGGCTCCTCTGTCCATAGGATTCTCCAGGCAAGAATACTGGAGCGGGTTGCCATGCCTTCCTCCAGGAGACCTCCCCAACCTAGGAATCGAACCCATGTGTCTTACGTCTCCTGTGTCTGCAGGCAGGTTCTTACTAAAGCATCACCTGGGAAGCCCATGGAGTTTCTTGGTATGAAGATAATGTGGTACATATTCCCCTCCGTAGCTCTTGGCAGTGAGGTACATGGAATTTAGTCCCTGCCCTTCTCCATAAAGACTACTATTCTTTCTGGCCCAGGAAGTGCTCCCCATCTCTCTGAAGGTGATCTCAGGAGCTCCTATGAGATGTTTGACAGAAACTAGGAAAGACCACAAATATTGGTTTGTCTTTTACACAGAAACTTACAGATCCCTGCTTTTAAACACATAGTGTTCCTGCAAAGGAAATGCAAACTTGCATCCAATCTGTTTTTAACATTTAGGTATTCCTTCTGTATTTCAAAATATGCATCCCCAAGAGAAACTGTACTATCATAGCTTTGCAAATGAGGTCTGAATCCCAGGCGTGAGAAACTTTTAGTTGTAAATATTGTAATTGAGGGAAATGCTTATCTGTAACTGGTTTGCCTTGGTGACACACTTATTTCCAAAATAGAGTTATTAAATTTCATAAAAATATCATCAGGGTGTGTGCATATGTGTGCAGTTCTGTATCTGTATATATGTTTCTTACAGATCAGTGACTTTACTAGTGGTAAATAAGAAAAGCTAAGCCATTAGTTTAGAGAGAAAGAAAGAAATGTATACAAGAGACCATAAAGAAGAGAGAATAATTAAGTGCAATTTGATGCATTTTTAGAAGGGTAGTGCAGCAGACAAGGGACTGCACCCAGGAACACAGCCTTGGCATGTGCTTGAAAACATATGCTCCACCTTGAATCCAGTGTACTGTGTATTTAGTGAATGGCAGCCACCACATTCTTTATCTGGTTTAATAAGGACACTCCCTTGGGAAGATCCCCTGGAGAANTGCAGCAGACAAGGGACTGCACCCAGGAACACAGCCTTGGCATGTGCTTGAAAACATATGCTCCACCTTGAATCCAGTGTACTGTGTATTTAGTGAATGGCAGCCACCACATTCTTTATCTGGTTTAATAAGGACACTCCCTTGGGAAGATCCCATGGAGAAGGAAATGGCAACCCACTCCAGTATCCTTGTGGAAAATCTCATGACAGAGGAGCCTGGTGGACTGCAGTCCATGGGGTCACAAGGAGTTGGGCTGAGCACTAACTCATCAAGCAGATAATGCTATCCCCAGTTTACAGGTGAGAAGGCTGGGGCTTAGAGATACTAGCTAAATGCTTAAAGTCTACAGTCTTCGGTGAAAGAGCTGGCATTTTTATCAAGGACATTTTGATTTTTAACAAATATATTCTCTTGTTTAGGAATATATGAGAAAGAAATATTTCACTGGTTTCTCTTCTGATCTGGGAAAAGGATCCCTCTGGTGGTTATGACATGTACTATTTCTCCACGAAAAGTCTGTCTATGACTCCTAGAGGTGTAGAGAGCCTTGGATGGCTCCATTCCCTCATGCAATTCAATGCTTCTTTGTAAGGGGAGTCTGCCAGTCCCTTTAATAAGGCCAGATTTGAGGACTTTATCTTTTTGTAATCTATCAAATATTTGCAGTTAGGATTGTAAGGAAATGCTTAATACAACCCTTTGAATGACCAGTTTTTCCCAGTAAAGTCTCAAGATATTTATTAGTTAGTTGTTTTGTTCATTAAACTGTTCCATTGTTCAATCATTTAAAACTATTAATTAAGCTAGCTTTGGTCTGATTCAGTTTTGACAGTACAGTCCTAGATAGCTGCGCTTGTGTTACGTGTCATCTTTTTAGAAAAATCATTTATAGTCATTCTTTAACCTGACAGTTAAACTTTTTCTCTGGCCTGAAGTGTTGGCTTTTTCAGTTTTGATCTTTTTGTCTACTTTTTTTGAAATCTGATTATCACCAAACAAATCACCCCACTTTTCTGAAATCTGAAAAATTGGTAAGCATACCTTCTGTGTCTTTGTTTAAATAAATAGTCATTAAATATATTGGTTGTGTCTCCTGGTAACAAGCCCCTGTCCTTAGGTGGGTGCCAAAGTAATCTCGTTAACACAACAAAAGAAGTCTTATCACTTAGGAAATTCCAAAGGTTTTAGGAGCTCTGTGCCAGAAATTGGATAAAGGCCGAGAGTGTTTCTTGTTATAAATCACAATATCACATATATTTGCAGGTGTTAATTCTGTTTAATCTCTGTTGTTTGCAAGTAAGGGGACCTCTCTTTTCTTAGAAAAGTGCCCCACCCCTCCAAAGTTCATTTGCATCATGAAGATCAGCTCTTGAGAGATCCAATTTGGCTCTTATACAGAATACTCCTCATGACTGGTATGTGGACATTGTTTGTGTCAAAAGTAAAGGTTATTGAGGGAATGTCTTCAAAAAGCCCAAATGAGAGCTCATTGTACAAGTATCTGTTTAAGCTTGATATTTTTCCATGACAAATTACTATTCTGAAGTGACTGACCCATTTCCCAAAAGGGAATATTTTTAACTCTTTCCTGGTAGCATCAGTTCTGGCTCCTTTATCAGTTTAGTTCTTCCTTCACTCCACCCTGCATTCCTCCATCCATTCGTTCATTTAAGAAATATTTATTGATCAACAACTATGCCAGTTACAATCTATGTGTTGTGAATACCAAGGCGAACAGGACACAGAATGTGCTGACCTCAGGGAATTTACATACGATGGACACAGAATTGAACAGGATGTTAGAGGCTGTGATAAGAGCTGTCTCTACAAGACACAGGTTGCAGTGATGGAGATCAACTAGGGTGAGGGTGGGGTGGCTATTGCAGAGGAAGTGGTCTGGGAAGATCTCTACGAAAAAACAAAATTTGACCTGAAATCTAAAGCAGCCATGCGAAAACTCAGTCATTGCCATTCAGATTCAACTGAGTGAATTCTAAGCCCTTGCAAATGAAGGTTGTTACTGCTGCTGCAGCTGCTAAGTCGCTTCACAGATGGCAGCCTACCAGGCTTCCCTGTCCCTGGGGTTCTCCAGGCAAGAACACTGGAGTGGGTTGCCATTTCCTTCTCCAGTGCATGAAAGGGACAAGTGAAATTGAAGTCGTTCAGTCGTGTCCGACTCTTCACAACCCCATGGACTGCAGCCCACCAGGCTCCTCCATCCATGGGATTTTCCAGGCAAGAATACTGGACTGGGTTGCCATTGCCTTCTCCTGCAAATGAAGGTTAGCAAGTGATAAATGTTTTGTTGGCAAGAGGGGCTGGAAGGCCAAGATCAGCACCAGACAACCTCAAGATCATTAAAATGACACCGTTTATCAAGGAGGAGGCTACTACGAGAACAAAGGTTCTAGAGTGCTACTTCCAGTGTCAGACTCTCAAAACTGGGAATTAACACTCAGTGAGGTTGGGAAGATCCCCTGGAGGAAGGCATGGCAACCCACTCCACTATTCTTGCCTGGAGATTCCCATGGACAGAGGAGCCTGGTAGGTTATGATCCATAGGGTTGCAGAGTCAGACACAACTGAAGTGACCTAGCATGCAAGCATGCATGGAGGCAGATCAAAAAAATTCAGTTCCGTTTAAATGGTGAAGCTGGTTCCCTGTGGTCACAGGAGTCTCTGCAGACTATTGTGTACATGTTTTTTAATTAATTTTTTAATTGAAGTGTAGTTGATTTATAATGTGTTAGTTTCAGATGTACAGTGAAGTGATTCAGTCATACATATACATTCTTTTCAGATTCTTTTCCCATACAGGTTATTACAAAACAGAAAAAGACTCACAGATATAGGGAAAACAAAACAAAACAAAACATGATTACCATAGGGGAAAGGTGAAGAGGGGAGGATAAATGAGGAGTTGGGAGTAACAGATACACACTGCTATATATAAAATATACAAGCAACACGGACCTACTGTATATCACAGAGAACTACACTCAGTACTTTGGGTATGTTTATTTTAATGGACAGTCAGCCAACCAGCCATCTAACTATTGACAAATTTCATTCTTTTTCTCCAAAAGAACTACCTATTTGACTGTCAACTGCTTTATTTCTTTTAATTTCTGTACCTAATCTCCTGAAGACCATTCTAGAATTTTCTTGGTTTTCCTATGTGCTAGCTGTGTTCCAACTTCATGTGGATGCCCATGACACACACATGCCTTAAAAAAAAGAGCTCATGATGAAACATTTATGCTGGTACTTACATAACTTCAATATAGTTGCCTAGTATTTTCTCAAATCGATGACTTGTATTAGTGTTCACACAAAAGCAAGGCTACTGGGTGCTTTCTCCTAAGGCATATGGACCCAAAGGAAATGTGGACCTCAGGTTCTTGTAGAAGAGAGTTTGTGCTCTTGATGCTTGGGAATAGCCTACGTGTAGGGCAATTTTTCTAAGTAGCCACAAGCATGGCTGTCTTCATGGAGGGTGTTCCATAGATATTCTTTCTCTCTTCCTGCCTTTCACTTGCAATCTTAAATCTTGTCATTAAAATATAAATTTTAGATGCATTTTTTAATTGGTGGATAATTGTTTTTCAATGTTGGTTTGGTTTCTGCCATACAACAATGAAAATCAGTCATAATTGTTATATATCCCCTCCCTCTTGAGCTTCCCTCCCAAGATGTATTTTTATAACATGCATTTCAAGACTTTCCACTTGTATATGTCTAATAAAGCATGAAAATCCTTACAAAAATCTGACCACATCACTCCCACATTACTTCTCTATTGCCTTTGAGATGAAGTCTAAGATGATCAGAATGGCACAGTAAGTCCAGTGCAGTCCAGTCTCCGCCTAATGTCTTTAGACTCATCTCCTGAGTCCACTCTCCTCCCTTCAGCAAAAACAGTCATACTACTAAGTACTGGGTACTGTGTGAACAGTTTTCATGCATTTTCTCAGTCAGTCTTCACAACAGTTTCCTAAATTGCTATGCTATTTCACACCTTCGTGTGTTGACCATGGCATTCCCTCCACGTGGAATTCCTTTCCTGCTTTGGCTGGCAAATTGCATCTCAGCCTTCACATCTCAGCTGAAGAATCTCCTCTGAGAAACCCTCCATATTTTCTCAGAAAGAGCTAAACACTTCCTAAGTTCTACTCTGATTATAACTCATACATGCAATTCAGCTGAAGTCTACTCACTCAGTGAGCTTCTAGTGCGAACCAGACATTGTCTTAGGCTTGATCATAAACTAAGTTGGTGGCTCAGACAGTAAAGCATCTGCCTACAATTCGGGAGACCTGAGTTTGATCCCTGCATCGGGAAGATCCTCTGGAGAAGGAAATGGCAACCCACTCTAGTACTCTTGCCTGGAAAATCCCACGGATGGAAGACCCTGGTAGGCTACAGTCCATGGGGTCACAACGAGTCGGACACGACTGAGCAACTTCACCTACCTATAAACTAAGTCAAGTCCTAGTCACCACCTTAATCAATTCACATCTTAGTGGAACAGACAGACATGGCAATGGAATAATACCATGCATACTGATGAGGGCTGTGAAATTTATTATCATTATGCATAGAATTATTCCATCATTAGACCTGATGCAAAGAGCTGACTCATTTGAAAAGACCCTGATGCTGGGAAAGATTGAAGGCGGGAGGAGATGGGGATGACAGAGGATGAGATGATTCGATGGCATCACCAACTCAATGGACATGAGTTTGAGTAAACTCCGGAAGTTGGTGATGGACAGGGAGGCCTGGCGTGCTGCAGTCCATGGGGTGGCAAAGAGTTGGACACGATTGAGCGACTGAACTGAACTGAGATGATTGCTGAGTAGAATTAAGTTGAACTGAATTAAAGATAACAATTTTGTATTTATCAGTGGGTTGAATGGTGGTCCCCCAAAGGTATGTCCAAGTCCTAATCCCCAGGACCTTGGAATATTATCTTATGTGGCAAGAGTTAATATTAATCTATATGGATCTTGAGAGGAGGACTTTGTCAAGAATTCTGAGGGAGTGCCCTAAATGCAATCACATATGTCAGGTAAGTGGAGAAAGACACATAGAAAAGTGAAGGAGGCCATGTGACCATGTTGGCAGAAATTTCAGAGATGCAACCAGCCACAAGCCAAGTGTGCCCTAGGGCTTCGGAAGGGAGCATGGCCCTGAGGACAGCTTACTTTGGACTTCTGGCCTCTAGAATCATGAGAGAATGAATGTTTATCATTTTAAGTCACTCAGTTTGTGAAAATTTGTCAAAGTAGCATGAGTTCAGTTTAGTTCAGTCGCTCAGTCGTGTCCNTCTTGCTTTTTCCATGACCCAGCAGATATTGGCAATTTGGTCTCTGGGTCCTCTGCCCTTTCTAAAACCAGCTTGAACATCTGGAAGTTCAAGGTTCACATATTGCTGAAGCCTGGCTTGGAGAATTTTGAGCATTACTTTACTAGCATGTGAGATGTAACTAACTACAAAAGCCACTGTCTTAATGAAAAGTCTATGTTCCACTATTAGAATCATTATCAGTGTCATGACAGAGATGAATTTTTATAAAAATCAAGGTTATATTTTATAATCCAGTTTCCTTTTTGCATTGAGTTCACTGGAAAATGGGTTCACAATGAAATATAATAATTGCCAGGAGTACAAAACTCATATTCCAGGAAGTTAAGAAATTTGAGAGTTACAATTAAGCTAGAAATACACATAATATTCTAACTATTAAGGAAAATAAATATTATTTATTTCCTCAGTGCACTAAAAGTATGTTATTGTTATAGAAGAGTTGAAATTTAGACTATAGATATTTTAAGTATTGTTCATATGCTAGTGAAAGTTGCTCAGTTGTGTCTGACTCTTTGCAACCCCGTAGACTATACACTCAGTGGAATTCTCCAGGCCAGAGTACTGGAATGAGTACTTCCATCCATTCCCTTCTCCATGGGATCTTCCCAACCTAGGGATAGAACCCAGGTCTCCTGCATTGCGAGTGGCTTTTTAACAGCTGAGCCGCAAGGGAAGTCCTTTATTTATATGCTCATCTCTGGTAAATACATGAGGTTTGAAGACAGTGACTTTTTCTAATTCACTGGACAGCTATAGTATTTGACACAGTACTTGGTATAGAATAACCAGCACAGATTACGTAAATGGCTTTGGATTGCTGGAGATGGGGCTATAGGCACCGTGCTTTTCCCAGTCACATGTTTGGTATAAGTGGAGGAGAGTGGTTCGTCCATGGGCCAGAGATGCTAAATGTCCTACAATGTGGGGGACAGCGCTGTTCAGTTTTCTCATCTGTTCAGGTGAATAGAATGTGCTGTGGCTCTCCAATGCTGAGGATTCTATTTTGGCCCATAAAAAATTCTAGAAATGATTATTCCTGCCTGTGGAATTGAAAACAGGTTCAGTTATATTAGAACAATACTTTTTTTCAACATTGGTGAAAATCCTTATGCAATGAATGCAATTTCACATACTTGTTCCACAGATAGAAATTTATCCTAGAAAAATAATAAAGGGGGTTTGTTATAGAGAAAAATGTGTATAATTTTTCTTGACAACAGAATAGTGTGAGCAACCATCTTGACTTGGAAGGTGGGGCCTCCCTTTTTTAGCACTGCAATTCCCTCAGTGCTGGGCAAGTCCTGACCACCTAGCTGGTGACCCTACAGCAGAAATCTCCCATTTTGCTCAGTGAATGCTTTGAGGTGCTACCTAAAAATATGGAAAATATGGTCATCAAATTGCCTTCTAAAGCATTTGGGTTGAGTTAACTTCAACAGTTTAGCTTTTCAGAGCGGACAATATGACCTAGGGGCTGAGATGAATTCCTTGGGGAATTAAAGGCAATTAGGAGAGGTTAAATGAGGAAAGAATTTTAAAAAAGGAGTAGGCTTGTGGTCAAGAAAGGAAATGGAATAATTTAAGTCAAAGAAGGATGTTAATAAAGTTGTTTGCTATGCAGTGCATAAAGTTTCTTTTTCTTCTTCCCATTCTAGCTGATGTTTAAAATTTGATTGATGGGTTAAACAGAAGTTTAGATACAGGAAAAAAGAGAATGAGTCAACAGGAAAATAGAGCCCTGTGCATCCCTCCTTGCAAAAACTCCTAATATGTTGTATTGAGAGACAGAAAATGCATAAGAGAGATTTACAGCATGTATAATTGACCTTGGATTTGTATTCAGAATTTTAAAAGAAAGGGGAAAAAAATCCTTTAAAAATCAGTGAGAAGTCAAATAAAATAATGCGTAGGCAAAAATATGAACAGGCAAATCATATGAAAGGAAATCTGAATGGCAAGTAAATATGCATAAAATTCAATTTCACCAGGAAAATAGAAGTACAAATTAAAGCCATACTGAGATATCCTTTTCATACCCAGTACATGGGCTTGTGTGTGTGTGTGTGTGTTTAAGAATATCAAACCTTGGCACAAACATAGATCGATGGGAACTTACATTCTAACGGTGAAAACATAAACTGGTTCAGGCATTGTGGAGGGCAATTCAACCATATACACCACGTAACGTTTTCGGTGAGCAAATTTTCTGCTAGGTGTGTTCCAAGGATATTCTCTTACACATTGCATACAGATATAGATGCAGATGAAGATCTGTACTGCAGCATTGTTGCTAATTGTCAACATTACTCTGCTGACAAAGGTCTGTATAGTCAAGGCTGTGGTCTTCCCAGTGGTCGCTTACCGTTGTGAAAGCTGGACAGTAAAGAACATGGAGCTCCAAAGAATGGATGCCTTTGAACTATGGTGCTAGAGAAGACTCCTGAGAGTCCCTTGGGCAGCAAGGAGATCAAACCAGTCATTCTTAAGGGAAATCAAACCTGAATACTCATTGGAAGGACTGATGCTGAAGCTGAAGCTCTAGCATTTTGGTCATCTGATGTGAACAGCTGACTCATCGAAAAAGTCTTTGATGCTGGGAAAGATTGAGGGCAGAAGGAGAAGAGGGCATCAGAGGATGAGGTGGCTGGACGGCATCACCGATGCAATGGACATGAACTTGGCAAACTTCAGGAGATGGTATGGGACAGACTGGCATGCTGCAGTCCATGGGGTCGCAAAGAGTTGGGCATGACCGAGTAACTGATCGACAATTATTGTTAATAGGGCTTCCCTGATGGCTCAGTGGTAAATAATTTGCCTGCAATGCAGGAGATTCAGGAGATGAGGGTTTGATCTCTGGTTCAGGAAGAACCTTTGGAGAAGGAAATGGCACCCACCTAGTATTCTTGCTTGAAAAATCCCATGGACAGAGGAGCCTGGCAGGCTAGAGTCCATGGGATCACGAAGAGTTGGACAAAACTGAGCACAAGCATATAACATAATCTGTTAATTGTAGGGAAATCAGGAAGTAATATACAATTTATTATAAGTCAAAACACTTATACCCTTATAATGATATTCTGCTCCAACAAGGGAATATTAATTAGCACAACCTCCCATGTTCTTTTCACAGGAAGAGAAGTCACTAGCGAGTCTTACATAAGCAAATGAACCTGCATGGCTTGGCTCCGAGTGGCTCCAGGTGAAAGTGCACATTTTGCTGTGCTTCACTGTACAAGTTGTATAGCTCTGCCCTGTTGGAGTGGGGAGGATGGCCCTGTGTGACGGCTGCTTATGCCTTAGATGCTGGGGTTCAGAATTAGGATGCCCCTTTGTCCACAGATACAAGCCATATTCTCCAGTTCAATTTTGCCAGTAAAAAGGTGATATCTTGATCTTCCTCTGCCATCCTCTTTTATCTCATTTATTGAATAGGTCAGTGCCGAGGTATGCTATTTATTGAGCCTCTTGAATCCCAACATTAAGACATTATTAAGAAATACAATTTGGGAGAAAAGACCATATGAATAAAGATGTTCTTAGATGACCAAGGAGAATAATCTATGCTTTGTGGACATGATGCTAGGCTGTGACCATGGGAGATATTTACCTTAGTGAGCTGCTTCAACTTGTAGGAACTTTATACACAGGTGTGTGTGTGTGTGTGTGTGTAAGACTGTTTTCAGAATGATGAGACTAGCCACATGAAGTCATAGGCAGACATCATCTAACCCTGCCCTTCATTTAGGGAAAGCAAATGTTCAGCTAGCTGCAAGCTTCAGCAGACATTCAGGCCAAGGTGGCATCTGAATCAAGTGGTGGGGACTTGAAAATGCAGATTGCCAGGTCCATCTGGCCCCACGACTGGACCGGGTATCAGGCTGGATCTTCCGAGCCCTTCCTCCCTCCCCCACTCCCTTCCTTTTTTTCCTTTCTCTCTTGTTCTTGTTATAAAACCTTGTGTCGAGGGCTGACTGTCTGTAGATCTCAGTGAGGGAGCTGCTGCTGCATAGGAAACCCTGACCCAGAAGCAGGCTGTGTACAAATGGTTTAACACCAGTTTCCCCACGAATGTGTGGTGCAGATGGGTGAGGGGGCGGCCACTTTTCTGGCCTTGCCCAGTGTCCCAGGACAAAGGGCTCTCCCTGGTGGGCCCGGGTGAGGATGGCAGGGCACCAGCTCTTTGAGGCCAACTGAGACCAGCCGACGGAGAAGGCAATGGCACCTTACTCCAGTGCTCTTGCCTGGAAAATCCCATGGACAGAGCCGCCTGGTAGGCTGCGGTCCATGGGGTCGCGAAGAGTCAGACACGACTGAGCGACTTCCCTTTCACTTCTCACTTTCATGCATTGGAGAAGGAAATGGCAACCCACTCCAGTGCTCTTGCCTGGAGAATCCCAGGGGTGGGGGAGCCTGGTGAGCTGCCATCTATGGGCTCACATAGAGTCAGACACGACTAAAGCGACTTAGCTGCAGTAGCAGAGGCCAACTGAGGGTGCCTCGGCTCTGCCATATCGTCCTGCCTGGGTGGGATCTGAGCCATTCTTGAACAGAACAGATTTGCTGATTTTAAGTGGAAGGCAGAAGTGAATTCCACGTGAGTTACAGAACACTAGCAGAGGTTCTAATTTTAGATATTTAGAAGCGGGCCTAGCTAAGTAACCCTAGATTGAAGTTTCAAATTCCATTTTGCTTCCAAGACTATAGAGGACTTCAGAGGCACAAACCTTAGATATCTTGGATTTATGTGGCTTGCTCACAGGCAGAGAGTCACCCAGTGATATGCAGAAACTAGTTTGTGTTAACTGATGAGAGCTGATTGTTACATTTCCAGTAATTTTGTGAGGTGATTGATGTCGCATTGGTAGCTTCAATTTGACCCTGATAGGAGAATTTATGCTTCTGAAATCAATAAATCCCACACATCAGGGTTTTTCCTTTTTCTAAAGTGAAAAGTGTTAGTTACTCAGTCGTGTCTGACTCTGACGCCATGGTGTAGCCCGCCAGACTCCTCTGTCCACGGAATTCTCCAGGCAAGAATATTGGAGTGGGTTGCCATGCTCTCCTCCAGGGGATCTTCCCAACCCAGATCTCTTGCATTGCAGGCAAACTTTTGACAGTCTGAGCCACCAGGGAAACCCAATACATCTGGGTTTCCCCCTTTCCTAACTCCCAGCCAATTGTTAAACCTCTTTCATCAGGTGCTTCTCTATGCACTTTGGACTTGAAAATTACATGAGTTCAGACCTGAATTGAGATCCAGTCTGTGATAGATGCTGACAATTGGGATGGCTAGGCGGTTAAGGGATTGGACTTAAGATCCAGTGGACATGTGTCTGCCTGGCTTTGAACCCCACTCCTGGTAGAGTTTCTTTTAGGGGCTTCTCTGGTGGCTCAAATGGTAAATAAACTGTAGTGCAAGAGACTCGGGTTCAGTCCTTGGGTGGGGAAGATCCCCTGGATAAGGGAATGGCAACCCACTCCACTATTCTTGCCTGAAGAATCCCAAGGACTTGGGAGCCTGGTTGGGCTACAGTCCCTCATGTCATAAAGAATAATAACAACTGATATGATAATAACCATTATTAGCGTAACAATATAATAACACTTTCACTTTTTCTGTGATAGATGTTATTATTTTCAAGCAAACAATCAAGAGGACCAGGACACCAATTGCAAAGAGCATTTTGGGCAGACTGAAGTAGCGCACTCAATGAAATTATTGCAGACTCAATAATTAGAAAGACAAGAAAATAATTTTGTGCCTGGAATAATCTCTCACATTCTGGTCTATGTAGGAATTCAAAGATAAACCGCAGAGGTTTGAAACACAGGTATAATAAAAATAAAACAAGAACAAACAGAGAAAGGCTAATTAAACTAGGAGAGAAGAAGTTTCTCTAGGAAAACTGTGGGGACTCTTGAGTATCGGCAAGACTTATATAAGGGACATGAAAAATTTAAGGATGGAACATATAAATAATATTAAAGAAGAATGGAGACGCAAGTTAAACTGTCTCTTGGAGTCATTAGATGGGGAGAGGGAGGCACTACATGGTTTTGCCCTGTTGTTGACTGAGGCCCAATGAAGAAAGGCAAAATCTTAGGGAACAAACCAGAATGATTGCCCCAGGGAAGGCCAGGATTTAGGGCACTGTTAAGAGGCAACTTTTTTAAACTTTGTATAAACAAGTTGCTAAGTTCTTGTCCCTTCAAAGGAGGCATTTGAGATTTGTTTTGGAAAGTTTAGAGATTGGATCCTCTTAAAGAATAAAACAGCTCTCTAGAATGGGGTCAGCCAATCTAGACAGATTTCAAAAGAGAAAATTAGGAAGATCAGTATCATACTCAATTACTGGGGGAGTTTCAGGGCACTGGTTTCTGTATATGGCAACAGAGGAATTGCTTGTTGGAGCAATTTCTTAGAGGGAACATGTCTGAGAAAATTAGGAAATTAAAGGTCTACAGGAAGACCCAGCAAAGAGTAAATATTAAAGCACACACTGCAGTAACCGGTCAAGTCCAGACCTGGCTGAAGGTTTAGCTACATGAGACACCTTCCAGCTGAGAGTCTTCAACCAAGAAAGGTGACAGTNGAATTGCTTGTTGGAGCAATTTCTTAGAGGGAACATGTCTGAGAAAATTAGGAAATTAAAGGTCTACAGGAAGACCCAGCAAAGAGTAAATATTAAAGCACACACTGCAGTAACCGGTCAAGTCCAGACCTGGCTGAAGGTTTAGCTACATGAGACACCTTCCAGCTGAGAGTCTTCAACCAAGAAAGGTGACAGTGGATAAGGTTTGCTGAGCAGTGGATAATTCTGGCAGGTTCAGAACAAGCTAAGTTCACATCTCTTGTTAAGAAAGAAATACAATATAAACTCCGGGGAAATAAGATAGAAACTCAGTGTATGGTCAAAAGTCAAAATGTAAGTTTAAGGAAAGAAGACATTCAGAGCAAAGTCATCGTCCTTCATGAGACGATGGAAAGGGAGTAACTTAGGAAGCAGGATAAACTGTTTACAAACCCTGGAGAATCATCCTACAAGATGCAGAGGAAGAGCAGAGAGTTGCAAATCACTAGAGGATTATCCAGCTACACACACACCATACACTGAATGGAAAGAATGCTGTGCAAGAGCATTTCAAAACACAATTGACAGTCCCTTGAGGAGCTTATGAGTTACTGGACTCTGCTATGTGGCTAGGGGCACAGACTTCAGAATAACCAACTACAGCTTCATTTTAAGAACCTGCTAAGAAACCTCCCCCCTCCAACTACATTATCTTACTTAATGTAGGTTCTTAAAAATAGAATATATGAAGACAGAGAGTAGAATGAAAGTTGGTGGGGCAAGGAAGTGTGAGTATTGAAAGATGTCGGTCAAAATCTACAAACTCGCATCATGTAAAATGAATAGTTCTAAAGATCTAACGTAGAGCATGAAGACAAGAGAATACAGTAGTTCCCCTTTATCTGTGGTTTCACTTTCCAGGTTTCAGTTACCTGTGGTCAACTGCTGTCTGAAAATATTAAATGGGAAATTCCATAAAGAAACAGTTCATAAGTTTTACATTGCAGCAGCATTCTGAGTTATGCGATGAAATATCACTCCCTCACACTCTGTCCCACCTGGGACATGAATCGTCCCTTTGTCCAGCATGTCCCTCCCGCCTGTTAGTCACTTAGCAGTCTTCAGGCTGTTAGATCTACTGTCTTGGCATCACAGTGCTGGTGTTCAGGTAGCCCTTCTTTTACTATGACCCGGAGGGATGGGATGGGGAGGGAGGAGGGAGGGGGGTGCAGGATGGGGGACACATATACACCCATGGCTGATTCATGTCAATGTATGGCAAAACCACGACAATATTGTAAAGTAATTAGCCTCCAATTAAAATTAAAAAAAAAATAATAGCCCTAGAGCACAAGAGGAGTGATGCAGGCAACTTGAATTTGTCAAAGAGAAGCTGCAAGCTGCTTCTTTTTAAGTAAAAAAGGTGAAAGTTCTCAACTTAATAAAGAAAAAAAAATTGTACACTGAGATTGCTAAGACCTATGATAAGAATGAATCTTCTGTTAATGATATTGTGAAGAAGAAAAAGGCATTTATGCTAGTGTTGCTGTTCCATCTCAAACCGCAAATATTACAGCCAGTGTGTGATAAGTGGAAAAGGTATTAAATATGTACAGTATTTTGAGAGAAAGAGGCCACAGTCATGTAACTTTTATTACAGTATATTGGTATAATTGGGTTTCCCAGGTAGTGCTAAAGAACCTGCCTGCCAGTGCAGGAGACATGAGACCACAAGTTCTATCCCTGGGTTAGGAAGATCCCCTGGAGGAGGGTATGACAATCCACTTTAGGATTCTTGCCTAGAGAATCCTATGGACAGAGGAGCCTGGCAGTCTACAGTCCATAGGGTCACAAAGAGTTGAACACAACTGAAGTGACTTAGCACATTGGTATAAGGATTCTATTTTACTGTTAATCATTATTAATCTCTTGCTGTCCCTAATTTATGAATTGAACTTTATGCTGGGCATGTATAAATATATATAGGAAAAAAACAGTATATATAGAATTCAGTGTTATCCATGGGTTCAGGCATCTACTGGAGGTTTTAGGATATATCCCCTTCAGATAAGGCAGAACTAAAAACTACATTGAATACAGGAAATTTGCTAAGAGGGTAGATTTCAGATATTCTCATCATACAAAAAAAGTAACTCCATGAAAAGATATGTTATTGGTTTGACTGTAGTAATTATTTTGTTTCCCTATATATATGTATAGCAAATTACCATATTGTACACTATATTTATATATATATATATACACACACACATACACACACACACACATAATTTTTCTTCTATAAATAATAAAATTACCTGCTGAGGTCAGATTCTCTGGATGAATAAATTCAGAGAGTTGGGGAAAATCTTTTCTAAGAGGTTCATCTCAAGCAGATCTATTGCAAATGCCCATGGTGAAAGCCATGAAGACACTGGAAAGAATGTGTCTACTCAGAAGGGTGGATGCGTCTCTCATAAGGCATGGTCCTACCTGAAAGCAACACTAAGATGCCAGGAACATCAGGTACAAAGGGGAAATGGAAATTAAGAGGGACTGTATATTCTGGACGAGAGAAGGCATTTTGAGTCTAGGCTACCACCACTAGAGTTTCTAAGCATTGCAAGAAGGCCACAGTATCTCAGATGCCACAGTCAGAGAAATAAGATAGTAAGCATGAATGGATTTTCCATACCAAGCTCCACCCTCTAGATATTTCAAATGGCGAATTCACAGCCCCTGTGAAAGTAACAGCCAAAGTAACCACTTGCTAGGAAAGACAGTAACCACTTGCTGGGAGATCTTTCCCATTCGAATTTAAATTCACTGTTTGTAGACACTGAACATTTGGAATAGATTTATTAGCATTCTAATGAGGTTGGAACCAAGTTTTCCTCTCTGCTCTCCTTACCTCAGGTATCACTGAGATTTTGCTGTGTTCTTTGATATGATTAACTAATAAGTTCCAGGAACTTAACTTTGCCTGAGATAACCACTTTAGAAGTTACTTTTTTACCCCTGCATTTTATAGATGTTGTACTGGTGCTGGGCTAAAATTCTATGTCCTATTAATCTTTTGAACCATTTATTAGGTGAGATTAATTATTTAAATTAGCTATAGTTTGAGATCTTGAAGAGACTAAATTATTTCCTGTAAATTCAGCCCAGGCTGCCACTGCTGAAACACTCTGGGTTCTTCTTAGACACTAGAGCCTCTCTAGCTTGGGCTGAGTAAAATAAGAAATTGGAGAGGATAAATTTTAGACTCTCTCTTCTCATTTATTTCAACTTTTAATTACAGTGGAAACCAATTTGATTTTTGGCTTTGATATCATTGACCTGAACATTTGAGAAGCTTACTCATTAAATTGGAATTTCTCACAAGTCATATTGACCAATGATGCTGGACAAAATTTGTGGTGAGAAATAGAATGAAGAGCGAATGTCAGCTTTGGAATGATGTGCTCTTAGAGTTAACGTAACTAATTTGTTGCTCTGACATAGAACTTTTTGAGAGGATATTTTGCACTTGAATTTGAGGCTGCTTTCTTCACTGGCAGTGGTTCCAGAAGGAAATCATAGGACTTCATGGTTGGCATTAGGGGAGTGGCTTTGTAAAGGTAGGGAAGGCCTACCCTAGAAAGAGGAAGGGTGCTTCTCTGTTTGACTTTATACACTTATGGGTTAAATCTAATAGGTTAAGAGGAGCACTGGGAATTGTTATGTAGCACATTCTTTCCACCCGCCGTTGCTCACTCCCCTCTCTGTTAAGAGTGAAATATCTGATTGATCATTTGAGATATGGGACTGCACGTACAGCTCTTGGAAGCCAGCATGCTTCCAATTGCTCTCAGGAATGCTGTCATCTTAGTGGTGAAGGTCACGCTCCATGAACGAAGCTCGTGTTGGTCCAGCACTGACTGTGGGTGGTTGATTGTGCATGAGTCAGTCATTCTAATTCTGAGCTTCAGTATTATGAAACTGACTTCTCTACAGATATAAGCTATGTTTCCTGGTTTCAGATTTACATATTATAATTGGTGACATTTTGGTTCTTCATCAGACAATTCTATTATTACAGAAGGGACATAATTCACACTCCATAATCCATCACTCCACTTCCATGTGGAATGATCTACGCTTGTATAACATTCCTGACCTCTCTCTATCTCCATTTACCACTTAGGGAAGTGAAACAACTTACATTATTGATACTTTTAGTGGGGGAAACTGGGCATGCTTCTGTCTTTTCCTCCATTTCAGAATGTTTGCTACAATTGTTCTTGGCCATATCATGAACTTAATGGTAAAGGCTCTGCTCTTACAGGAAAAGCCTGCGGCTGTCCGGTTTCAATTTATACTGTGTGTTTTCATACTGGGACTTTCCTAATGGCTCAGATGGCAAAGAATCTACCTGCAATTTAGGAGGCCCAGGTTCAACCCCACAGTCAGGAAGATCCCCTGGAAAAGGAAATGTCAACCCACTCCAGTCTTCTTGCCTGGGAAATCTCATAGATGGAGGAGCCTGGCGGGTGACAGTCCATGGGGTCATGGAGTTGGACACGACTGAATGACTAACTTTCCGTATTATTTGAGAATATTCAACTTTGCTGTAGAGGACAAGGAAAACAATTAGGAAGGTGAAACTCATAGGATGTGTTTAAGTATAGACAAGTTAGCGATCTGTAAGATGAAAATAGAGATGGATGAAGTAAGGAGCATATGAGTCCTAGAAACAGATAGGAAGGAAAGAAGCGTCAGGAGGACACAAATAACCACAGTTCATTAAATGCATACCTATATAGTAGCACTCGATATTTATGGAGATTTAAATAAGCCATCTATTGGGAACACCTATTTCTGGCACCACAAATTCTCTGCCAGGAAAGTGCAGATAAAACTCATAGTTGCTCATCAGCTTAACTGCCCCTAAAACTCTTAAATGAAGCAAGACTTGTGATAACTTAGCCATCTTCTGTCTGTGGACCGCTTGCCCCAAAACTCAACTCTGGTCCTCACAATCACATCATTAGTAGAGAAGGCAAATGATCAGAGAGAGGATTCAGGTTCTGTGGTCTTTCCATCCTGCTTGTATTCTCTCATAACTGTATGAACCTACCCATCTTTCTGCTCTTGCTTCTCACTGTGCACGTTATATTGATTTAATAAACCGTGTGATCTGAGCATCTTAACTTAGTCTGTGAACCCTTCTGTTGCATGGCCTCTGGGATAGCTTTCCTGGTGGTATACTTGGAGGCCACTATTGTAAAAAGGCAATTTCCCACATGATAAAATTGATTCTCAACTAGCTTAACATTCAGGGAAGATGAGTGTTATTTACTAGATTTTTATACTTCAGTATCCATTAGTAAATAGTTGCATAAAGTATGATTTATAGCTATAATGAGATCTGTACAGTTAACAAAATAAACTAAAATGTATTTATACGTAATAAAAAGGATAAATCTCAAATTTACTTTTCTTTCTTCCCATAAAAGAGCAGCCACTCACCCAAGATTCAGCAGAGCATATGAGTATGTGGCTATACCATTAGATATTTTCTAGCCTTCTTTGAAGCTCAGTAGCCATAAGC
This sequence comes from Neotragus moschatus, assembly GCA_006410615.1. Taxonomy (NCBI): domain Eukaryota; kingdom Metazoa; phylum Chordata; class Mammalia; order Artiodactyla; family Bovidae; genus Neotragus; species Neotragus moschatus. The sequence continues at coordinate 737,862 of SJYA01000759.1, read as the reverse complement.
CAAATTCTGCCCAGTAGGATTATGCGTGTGATTGTGTGTGTAATTTCACTGTTACATACTTCAATGTGTAAAGGGTACTGCAAGCCCACCACTGCCTCTTCTTCCCCTTCTGATGGCTAAACACCAGCTCAACTATTAGGACACCCAAGATGATTATGTTACACCAAGAATAGAAACTTAGGTTGCAGATGCCTTATGGTCACCTGGCCTGGACTGCTGGTCTGTCCCTGGACTCCTCGACTGAATCACGGTTTCTCAGAGTCATTGCATTTTGGGGCTTCTCTGTTATAGCAGCTCCATATGTATCCTAATTAATGTGACACACAACAATACATTTATTTTAAAATACTTATGCAATAAAATACAGTAAGTCCCCTACATAGGAATCTTCAAATTGCAGACTTCCAGAGACGGAGATGTGTATTCGCAGGTCCAATCACGTAAGCTAGTTCGTGTGTCTGACGTATACTGTCATGTGCGTGAATCCCCTGCAACTGGTTGTGCTTTTCCGTACTTTGCTGTATAGTTTATAGTATTGCAGTACAATATCTTTATTTCAAGCCCTGGATGTCCAAGTGCGAGTGTGCGTGCTAAGTCACTTCAATTGTGTCCGACCCTTTGTGACCCTATGGACTGTAGCCTGTCCAGAAGCAAGCATAAAAGCAGCTGTGATGTAGCTGTTACTGTACTATTCTTTTCAAGGAATCTGTACTATAAGATTAAAAATGTTTTCTTTATTTTTTGTGTTTGTTTTTTTATGGACTATTGTGTGAAAAGTATTATACACCTATTACAGTACAGTATTATATAGCTAATCTTGTCAGTACCTGGGCTAACTTTGTTAGACTTACGAACAAATTGGACTTATGAACACTCTCAGAATGAAACACGTTCATATGTAGGGGAGTTAAGATATAAAATATTTGTGACATGACACACATAAACTTCAGGATAATGGTAACTGGGAAAAGAGACAAGAATGGATGCAGGGGTGCTTAGCAGGTGATCTAATTTGTAAGATGAATTCACAAAGTCATAGGAATCCAGACTCACCATTTGCTTTGCTCATTCAAATGTGTCACTTCTTTTTCTCAAGGTCTCAATATATTTGCTGGAATCTAGCCATCACAATCTTATGCCAAGTAGACAGCAATAACTTACCACATGTTTTAAAGTTGTTTATTTAATTCTCTTTCTCTTCTACTATACTGAGTCCCTAAAGGGTAGAGATTTTCTTGTATCTGTAGGGCTTAGTATGCATGAGCTGTTTCATAAATAGGGCAACCCTATAATTTGCCTTCCAAACTAGGTTGCTATTAATCATTCCATGGGGACAATGGGTGTAAGGTGGACAAGCTGGAAAATATGCTCTTCCCATCAACAAATGTTTGGTTAAAAATATATACATACCATCGGATTGGTATGTGTACATTCACATATCAGTGATATGTAAATATATATCATTGCATTGGAATTAAAAAAAAATGTGGTTCCCTGACTAGACTTTTAGTTACTTGATGACATCAGCCCCTAGTATAGCTCATGGTACATTGTAAGTGCTTCATGATGTTGAATAAATGAATAAAGACATGCTATCACCTACCATTTCAGAAAGAGCATTCACCCTTTACGAACTGGAGAGAATTGGTAGAGACTGACGATTCAAATGTTTAAAAAGGAGCACTTTCAGTAGAATGTACAAGAAAATACTTTTATCTAGAAGAGGTAGTAGGTATCATGGTATTCTCTACCATTAATATTTACTCATATGACTGTCTTTTCTGAGAAGGTTCTTTTCCCTCTTGTCTACTTAAACTGTTGTGATCCCCTACGATCTTCAAAGTCCATCATAAGTACTTCATCCACCAGAACTTCAGTGTTGTACCTCATACCAGCGAATGTGGTCACTGTGTTGAGATAGGTTATGTACCCAAAAGATGTGAAATGTGGAACATCTTTAANACACACACACACACATAATTTTTCTTCTATAAATAATAAAATTACCTGCTGAGGTCAGATTCTCTGGATGAATAAATTCAGAGAGTTGGGGAAAATCTTTTCTAAGAGGTTCATCTCAAGCAGATCTATTGCAAATGCCCATGGTGAAAGCCATGAAGACACTGGAAAGAATGTGTCTACTCAGAAGGGTGGATGCGTCTCTCATAAGGCATGGTCCTACCTGAAAGCAACACTAAGATGCCAGGAACATCAGGTACAAAGGGGAAATGGAAATTAAGAGGGACTGTATATTCTGGACGAGAGAAGGCATTTTGAGTCTAGGCTACCACCACTAGAGTTTCTAAGCATTGCAAGAAGGCCACAGTATCTCAGATGCCACAGTCAGAGAAATAAGATAATAAGCATGAATGGATTTTCCATACCAAGCTCCACCCTCTAGATATTTCAAATGGCGAATTCACAGCCCCTGTGAAAGTAACAGCCAAAGTAACCACTTGCTAGGAAAGACAGTAACCACTTGCTGGGAGATCTTTCCCATTCGAATTTAAATTCACTGTTTGTAGACACTGAACATTTGGAATAGATTTATTAGCATTCTAATGAGGTTGGAACCAAGTTTTCCTCTCTGCTCTCCTTACCTCAGGTATCACTGAGATTTTGCTGTGTTCTTTGATATGATTAACTAATAAGTTCCAGGAACTTAACTTTGCCTGAGATAACCACTTTAGAAGTTACTTTTTTACCCCTGCATTTTATAGATGTTGTACTGGTGCTGGGCTAAAATTCTATGTCCTATTAATCTTTTGAACCATTTATTAGGTGAGATTAATTATTGAAATTAGCTATAGTTTGAGATCTTGAAGAGACTAAATTATTTCCTGTAAATTCAGCCCAGGCTGCCACTGCTGAAACACTCTGGGTTCTTCTTAGACACTAGAGCCTCTCTAGCTTGGGCTGAGTAAAATAAGAAATTGGAGAGGATAAATTTTAGACTCTCTCTTCTCATTTATTTCAACTTTTAATTACAGTGGAAACCAATTTGATTTTTGGCTTTGATATCATTGACCTGAACATTTGAGAAGCTTACTCATTAAATTGGAATTTCTCACAAGTCATATTGACCAATGATGCTGGACAAAATTTGTGGTGAGAAATAGAATGAAGAGCGAATGTCAGCTTTGGAATGATGTGCTCTTAGAGTTAACGTAACTAATTTGTTGCTCTGACATAGAACTTTTTGAGAGGATATTTTGCACTTGAATTTGAGGCTGCTTTCTTCACTGGCAGTGGTTCCAGAAGGAAATCATAGGACTTCATGGTTGGCATTAGGGGAATGGCTTTGTAAAGGTAGGGAAGGCCTACCCTAGAAAGAGGAAGGGTGCTTCTCTGTTTGACTTTATACACTTATGGGTTAAATCTAATAGGTTAAGAGGAGCACTGGGAATTGTTATGTAGCACATTCTTTCCACCCGCCGTTGCTCACTCCCCTCTCTGTTAAGAGTGAAATATCTGATTGATCATTTGAGATATGGGACTGCACGTACAGCTCTTGGAAGCCAGCATGCTTCCAATTGCTCTCAGGAATGCTGTCATCTTAGTGGTGAAGGTCACGCTCCATGAACGAAGCTCGTGTTGGTCCAGCACTGACTGTGGGTGGTTGATTGTGCATGAGTCAGTCATTCTAATTCTGAGCTTCAGTATTATGAAACTGACTTCTCTGCAGATATAAGCTATGTTTCCTGGTTTCAGATTTACATATTATAATTGGTGACATTTTGGTTCTTCATCAGACAATTCTATTATTACAGAAGGGACATAATTCACACTCCATAATCCATCACTCCACTTCCATGTGGAATGATCTACGCTTGTATAACATTCCTGACCTCTCTCTATCTCCATTTACCACTTAGGGAAGTGAAACAACTTACATTATTGATACTTTTAGTGGGGGAAACTGGGCATGCTTCTGTCTTTTCCTCCATTTCAGAATGTTTGCTACAATTGTTCTTGGCCATATCATGAACTTAATGGTAAAGGCTCTGCTCTTACAGGAAAAGCCTGCGGCTGTCCGGTTTCAATTTATACTGTGTGTTTTCATACTGGGACTTTCCTAATGGCTCAGATGGCAAAGAATCTACCTGCAATTTAGGAGGCCCAGGTTCAACCCCACAGTCAGGAAGATCCCCTGGAAAAGGAAATGTCAACCCACTCCAGTCTTCTTGCCTGGGAAATCTCATAGATGGAGGAGCCTGGCGGGTGACAGTCCATGGGGTCATGGAGTTGGACACGACTGAATGACTAACTTTCCGTATTATTTGAGAATATTCAACTTTGCTGTAGAGGACAAGGAAAACAATTAGGAAGGTGAAACTCATAGGATGTGTTTAAGTATAGACAAGTTAGCGATCTGTAAGATGAAAATAGAGATGGATGAAGTAAGGAGCATATGAGTCCTAGAAACAGATAGGAAGGAAAGAAGCGTCAGGAGGACACAAATAACCACAGTTCATTAAATGCATACCTATATAGTAGCACTCGATATTTATGGAGATTTAAATAAGCCATCTATTGGGAACACCTATTTCTGGCACCACAAATTCTCTGCCAGGAAAGTGCAGATAAAACTCATAGTTGCTCATCAGCTTAACTGCCCCTAAAACTCTTAAATGAAGCAAGACTTGTGATAACTTAGCCATCTTCTGTCTGTGGACCGCTTGCCCCAAAACTCAACTCTGGTCCTCACAATCACATCATTAGTAGAGAAGGCAAATGATCAGAGAGAGGATTCAGGTTCTGTGGTCTTTCCATCCTGCTTGTATTCTCTCATAACTGTATGAACCTACCCATCTTTCTGCTCTTGCTTCTCACTGTGCACGTTATATTGATTTAATAAACCGTGGGATCTGAGCATCTTAACTTAGTCTGTGAACCCTTCTGTTGCATGGCCTCTGGGATAGCTTTCCTGGTGGTATACTTGGAGGCCACTATTGTAAAAAGGCAATTTCCCACATGATAAAATTGATTCTCAACTAGCTTAACATTCAGGGAAGATGAGTGTTATTTACTAGATTTTTATACTTCAGTATCCATTAGTAAATAGTTGCATAAAGTATGATTTATAGCTATAATGAGATCTGTACAGTTAACAAAATAAACTAAAATGTATTTATACGTAATAAAAAGGATAAATCTCAAATTTACTTTTCTTTCTTCCCATAAAAGAGCAGCCACTCACCCAAGATTCAGCAGAGCATATGAGTATGTGGCTATACCATTAGATATTTTCTAGCCTTCTTTGAAGCTCAGTAGCCATAAGCCAAATTCTGCCCAGTAGGATTATGCGTGTGATTGTGTGTGTAATTTCACTGTTACATACTTCAATGTGTAAAGGGTACTGCAAGCCCACCACTGCCTCTTCTTCCCCTTCTGATGGCTAAACACCAGCTCAACTATTAGGACACCCAAGATGATTATGTTACACCAAGAATAGAAACTTAGGTTGCAGATGCCTTATGGTCACCTGGCCTGGACTGCTGGTCTGTCCCTGGACTCCTCGACTGAATCACGGTTTCTCAGAGTCATTGCATTTTGGGGCTTCTCTGTTATAGCAGCTCCATATGTATCCTAATTAATGTGACACACAACAATACATTTATTTTAAAATACTTATGCAATAAAATACAGTAAGTCCCCTACATAGGAATCTTCAAATTGCAGACTTCCAGAGACGGAGATGTGTATTCGCAGGTCCAATCACGTAAGCTAGTTCGTGTGTCTGACGTATACTGTCATGTGCGTGAATCCCCTGCAACTGGTTGTGCTTTTCCGTACTTTGCTGTATAGTTTATAGTATTGCAGTACAATATCTTTATTTCAAGCCCTGGATGTCCAAGTGCGAGTGTGCGTGCTAAGTCACTTCAATTGTGTCCGACCCTTTGTGACCCTATGGACTGTAGCCTGTCCAGAAGCAAGCATAAAAGCAGCTGTGATGTAGCTGTTACTGTACTATTCTTTTCAAGGAATCTGTACTATAAGATTAAAAATGTTTTCTTTATTTTTTGTGTTTGTTTTTTTATGGACTATTGTGTGAAAAGTATTATACACCTATTACAGTACAGTATTATATAGCTAATCTTGTCAGTACCTGGGCTAACTTTGTTAGACTTACGAACAAATTGGACTTATGAACACTCTCAGAATGAAACACGTTCATATGTAGGGGAGTTAAGATATAAAATATTTGTGACATGACACACATAAACTTCAGGATAATGGTAACTGGGAAAAGAGACAAGAATGGATGCAGGGGTGCTTAGCAGGTGATCTAATTTGTAAGATGAATTCACAAAGTCATAGGAATCCAGACTCACCATTTGCTTTGCTCATTCAAATGTGTCACTTCTTTTTCTCAAGGTCTCAATATATTTGCTGGAATCTAGCCATCACAATCTTATGCCAAGTAGACAGCAATAACTTACCACATGTTTTAAAGTTGTTTATTTAATTCTCTTTCTCTTCTACTATACTGAGTCCCTAAAGGGTAGAGATTTTCTTGTATCTGTAGGGCTTAGTATGCATGAGCTGTTTCATAAATAGGGCAACCCTATAATTTGCCTTCCAAACTAGGTTGCTATTAATCATTCCATGGGGACAATGGGTGTAAGGTGGACAAGCTGGAAAATATGCTCTTCCCATCAACAAATGTTTGGTTAAAAATATATACATACCATCGGATTGGTATGTGTACATTCACATATCAGTGATATGTAAATATATATCATTGCATTGGAATTAAAAAAAAATGTGGTTCCCTGACTAGACTTTTAGTTACTTGATGACATCAGCCCCTAGTATAGCTCATGGTACATTGTAAGTGCTTCATGATGTTGAATAAATGAATAAAGACATGCTATCACCTACCATTTCAGAAAGAGCATTCACCCTTTACGAACTGGAGAGAATTGGTAGAGACTGACGATTCAAATGTTTAAAAAGGAGCACTTTCAGTAGAATGTACAAGAAAATACTTTTATCTAGAAGAGGTAGTAGGTATCATGGTATTCTCTACCATTAATATTTACTCATATGACTGTCTTTTCTGAGAAGGTTCTTTTCCCTCTTGTCTACTTAAACTGTTGTGATCCCCTACGATCTTCAAAGTCCATCATAAGTACTTCATCCACCAGAACTTCAGTGTTGTACCTCATACCAGCGAATGTGGTCACTGTGTTGAGATAGGTTATGTACCCAAAAGATGTGAAATGTGGAACATCTTTAATTTGAGCATGAGATCAGAAAGGCCAGAGTAACTTCCTCCTCACACATTTCTTGGCTACCAATTCAGGATAATCAGACCACTTTCAAGAAAATATTTCTTAATTCTCTCTCTTTTTTTTTTTCTTTCTGTTTTGGTGTTATATTAGCCACTTCTAAGGAGATGTTTTTTCCTCTTGTGTGGGAGTCTTTTGCCCAGAGGACAATTTTGTGTTAAAATTAACACATACTTTGATTAAGTGATGAAAAGAAAATACCATGAAGATTTACAGAGGTCTTTGTTCAAGCTTTGTGTTGGAAACAATTACTTCCAGACATGCTCATTACCTGATTACTACTCCAAGTTTCCAAAGCACAATTAAATTTAGTTAAAAATTATAAACTTGTTGGTACACAGTTATTCCTAGACACACATTCAGGCAAGAGTGTCAACATTTAGTCATGGTCTGAGGAATGCAGGGCTCTGGTGATTGAGTTCTTGAGATGTTTAAATATGTAGACAGAGGACTGGGGAACTTAGTCCTGATAGAGGATTCCAAGTTTCCATCTGCTTCTTCAACAATAACTCCATTGAAAAAGTTTCAATGCACACATATGGACCAAAATAAACATATAACACCTACTCCTTTTTAGAAAGTTCAAAACCAATCAGAAATTAAAACAAATTTCTACCAAAATTCTTCAGGAAGACAATGGTATCAGGTTCCCAGTTTTGAGCATACTAGTTTCAGCTCGCCTTTGCACAATGAACCAAATTCTTCTAAACGATACCAAAGGAATCCAAACTAATTATTTTTTTTTACCACATATTCCAAGTCAAAGAAAATAAAAAGATCTGAATGTGGCACTAAATAGATAGGACTGAACTCAGTCACTCAGTCATGTCCAACTTTTTTCAACCTCAAAGGCCATGGTAATCTCCAGGCCAGAATACTGGAGTGGGTAGCTTTTCCCTTCTCCAGGGTATTTTTCCAACCCAGGGATCGAACCCAGGTCTCCCACATTGTGGGCGTATTCTTTACCAGCTGAGCCACAAGGGAAGTCCAAGAATACTGGAGTGGGTAGCCTATCCCTTGTCTAGTGGATCTTCCCCACTCAGGAATCGAACCAGGGTCTCCTGTGTTACAGGCAGATTCTTTACCAACTGAGCTATGAGGGAATCTCGAGTAATTAATTCACTTCTCCTTTTCACGGCCTCATTTTTTCTCAGTGATAAACCTAAACGGAATGATCTGCAAATCTAATTTTAAACATTTGCTTCTATGGACTCAAAGCATGAGACATTGTGAGGAGTACATGTTCTCACCACTAGTCGTCCTTCTTGTGCAGAAAATGAGGATGCTGGGTTGAGATGCTTTTAGTTCAGCTGGTTATTTATCAGAAGTAGAAGATGTGCCTTTAAAATGCTTTTTTTTAAAAAAAAATTTATTATCGTTTATTTCTTCTATGAGTCCTTTGTATACAGATGTGGGGCTCTGTGTAATAAACATGGTGATATTTGGGTTAAGGTAGTGATGGGACTGCAGTGTATTCAGCTATTAACTCTTTTCTCCCAAGAGAGTTTTTATTAGTCTCCATCTGAATGGCCATGCGACCCTGGTTAGGAATTTGATGTATGAGAGTCTATAGTTTCTAAAGAGAGGAATCTGGAAAATGCTGCCTTTGCCTGGGAATGTATGTGGCGGCTTTCTGGGCACAAGTGCAACAGGAAACCTCAAGGGAAAAGGACTAGCATTTACTTGCACGTGTAGCTGCTATCAGGACAAGAGATCAGCCTTGCCTTTATGTGACTCAGATCTTGACACCCCCAGATGGCTTCTGGAATGAATGACTGACATATCTAAAAGGGCCCGTATCTAGGTGTCTCTTTTCAGATAGAAAATATTCCTCAACTCCCAGCAGCAAAAATCATTGTTCTTTCTGAAGTAGTTTCGAACCAAAAGCAATTCAAATTCATGCAAAAATAGTGAAATATGTCACCTGTGTCCTAGGATGAAAAGAAAGGTGTCGATGATAACATGTGCTTCTCTAAAGTGTATGAAGTACTAAAAGTTTGTGGAGACTAATTCTTATCACTTTAATTTCTGGACCATCCAAATGCAAATAGAGTTAAATTAACAGTCCGCTTTATGTCACACTGAAAGAAAGTGAAGTCGCTCAGTCATGTCCGACTCTTTGCGACCCCGTGGACTGTAGCCCACCAAGCTCCTCTGTCCATGGGATTTTCCAGGCAAGAGTACTGGAATGGGTTGCCATTTCCTTCTCCAGGGGATCTTCCTGACCCAAGGATCGAACCCAGGTCTCCCGCATTGCGGGCAGATGCTTTACCCTCTGAGCCACCAGGGAAGCTAATGATGTTATATTAGCTTATATATATTGGGGGGTATGAGGAAGGGGGTTATAGTTGCAATTATATTACTATATATAGAAAAACATAACTATATACTATATTATCTATAATATATCATTACATACATATTATACTCTGTATTCTATATTTTACATTATATTACTATTATGTAGTAACTTATAATAATATCTTGAATTTACTGGTATTACTCTGCCAGGCACCATGTTAAATGTTTAACTATATTTATTTACTGAATACTCATGTGAGCCTATGAGGTACAATTATTATTCCCTCTTTGCCTATGAGGAAAGCAAGGACTAGAGAGGAGCCTTAGAACACATAACTAGTATGTAGTAGAGCCTACTTGTATTCATACCCAAACTCTAACTACTGCACTCCACAGCTAACAGCCAAATGTTTATCACTGGCCATAAAGCAGCCCATATTTGTTTCCATCGTTATCAGTTCAGTTCAGTCACTCAGTCGTGTCCGACTCTTTGTGACCCCATGAATTGCAGCACGCCAGGCNTTTTTCCATGATCCAGCAGATGTTGGCAATTTGATCTCTGGTCCCTCTGCCTTTTCGAAAACTAGCTTGAACATCAGGGAGTTCACGGTTCACATATTGCTGAAGCCTGGCTTGGAGAATTTTGAGCATTAGTTTACTAGCGTGTAAGATGAGTGCAATTGTGCGGTAGTTTGAGCATTCTTTGGCATTATCTGCCTTTAAAATAGTGATGTCTTTTCCTGACCTTATCAAGTGGAGGAGAAAACATGTAGAATGTAATTTTATTTTATATGGCATTTGTAATTTTTTTTCAAATTGAAGAAATTAACTTGAATTTATTAACATTTTAATATGTTTCACCAATCAGATAAGCCAACATTACTTCCAACTATTATCTCCACACAAAATTTAAAATTAAGAGGTAAGATCATGTGTCCAAATAAATTGAATTATACTTTTGACAAATATTTTTATTTAAATAGAAGTAATGTTCTATAGTTCTATAGTGTGTCAGTTTAAACAAAATTTCCAAAATCTACATTTAATTTTAAAATTAAAAAGAAATTCTTAAAGTATTATTATACTCAGGTAATTAATCTTGGATATATAGATACTTTTTCAGTAAGGCAGAATACTAAAACACTGGTCACCAAATATTGTTTTAATCCATATATTATTTTGCCTCATTTTTATTTTTATATGTTTGGAGGAAGCCTTATCACTGGATTATGTTAATGATTTGCTACTTTAAGAAGGTGTAAAATAAATTGGCGTGGCTCTAAGGAGTGGAATTATACTATCTAGAGGGAAATTTTTACTTCTCTCCATTCATGAGTTTTGTTGGGATGCTAAAATGCTTGCTAACGACACACAGCTAACAGTTACCTATCTCCTAGTTCTCTCTGTGGAAAAGTAGTTACTCTTTTAACACTACTACCACACTCACAGCACTTGTGACATCAGATGTGTATTCCGCTTGCCTGCCATGTAATTCTCTGTGACACCTAGGTGTCCTACAATTCAATTCAATTTTGCCACTAACCTGAGTTAGGACAGACCCCACAAGCTAAGGATTGGTCCCAGGTTACAAGTAAGTAGGTCACCAGGTTACCCACAACTTCTGCCTGACATGGTTACAAATCAGAGGTTCCCATGATTTCCTTCTCTTTGGATTCAATGACTTGCTACAACAAACTAGCACAGACGTAAGGAAACACCTATGTTTACCAGTTTATTACACAATAAGGGACATGAAAAAAGATACAGATGGACAACCAGATGAAGAGACACATAGAGTGAGGTTTGAAGGAGTCCCAAGAGCAAGAGCTTCTGTCCTTGTAATGTTGCAGTGTTTCACCCTCCTGGCATTTGAATGTGGACACCAACCTAGAAGTTCTCCAAACTCCTTCCATGTTTCTGGGATTTTTATGGAGATTTTATCACAGGATAAATCATTAACTCAGTTTCTAGCCCTTGTCTGCAGAATGGTGGTGGGGACTGAAAGATCCAAGCTTCTAAGCATGGCTTGGGCTTTCTGGTGACCAGCCCCCATCTAGGGGCCCACCAAGAGTCATCATTAAAACAAACAAAAAACTCCTATCAACAGGACATCCCAAGGTATTTAGTAACTCTGTGTCAGGAACCGAGGTAAAAAAACAAATATTAGAAGAAAAGGGGCTTCTAGTGCTCTTACCATTTAAAAAATCACAAGGATTTTAGGAGCTCTGTGCCAGTGACAAAGACTTATATATATATTTTACTATACACCTGTTATTTCACAGTGACTGAGACTATGTTAGGAACAGTAATGACAAAGGCGTACGATCATGTAATAATACATATAGTAACAATACATCCTAAGTACAATCAATGTGATAAATGTGCTTTGGTTTATCAAGGGTAAAAGACCCAAAGTAAAGAATCAGAAAATGAAAATAGACAGCAAGAGGCAGAGTTTGTATGGATACAGAAAACTGTAGAAGGCTTGCAGAAATTAACCTTTACTTCTTGGCTCTATGTTCTCTAAAAATAATGAATCTGAAAAGGAGTAAGAAAAGATGCTAAATTTCAGCCAAATTTATTCAGTTTTGAGGGAGTTATTTAAGATATAATTTATAAAGAAAGACTTTGTATTCTTTACTGCTGAATATATTCATGTAACACTAGTTTCATTTTCTCTTTTTCAAAATGTTAAGTGTGCCTTGGCATAGTCTATAGATGTAATAAAAGTTTATCCTTTTCATTTTATTTATTTATTTTTTTATTGAAGGATAATTGCTTTACAGAATTTTGTTGTTTTCTGCCAAACCTCAAAATGAATCAGCCACAGGTATACATATATCCCCTCCCTTCTGAACCTCCCTCCTATCTTCCTCCCCATCCCATCCTCTGCTGCTGCTGAGTCACTTCAGTCGTGTCTGACTCTGTGCGACCCCATAGATGGCAGCCCACCAGGCTCCACCTTCCCTGGGACTCTCCAGGCAAGAACACTGGAGTGGGTTGCCATTTCCTTCTCCAATGCATGAAAGTGAAAAGTGAAAGTGAAGTTACTCAGTCGTGTCCAACTCTTCGCAATCCCATGGACTGTAGTCCACCAGGCTTCTCCGTCCATGGGACCTTCCAGGCAAGAGTACTGGAGGGGGTTGCCATTGCCTTCTCAGATCCCATCCTCTAGGTTGATACAGAGCCCCTGTTTGAGTTTTCTGAGTCATACATCAAATTCCCATTGGCTATCTATTTTCCACGTGGTAATGTAAGTTTCCATGTTACTCTTTCCATACATCTCACCCTCTCCTCCCCTCTCCCCATGTCCATAAGTCTATTCTCTATGTCTCTTTCTCCACTGCTGCCCTGAAAATAACGTCTTCAGTACCATTTTTCTAGATTCCATATATATGCCTTAGAATGTGATATTGATCTTTCTCTTTCTGAGTCACTTCACTCTGTATATTAGGTTTTAGGTTCATCCACCTCATCAGAACTGACTCAAATGCATTCCTTTCTATGGCTGAGTAATACCCCATTGTGTATATGGACCACAACTTCTTTATCCAGTCATCTGTCGATGGACATCTAGGTTGCTTCCATGTTTAGCTATTGTAAATAGTGCTGCAGTGAACATTGGGATACATGTACCTTTTACAGTTTTGGTTTCCTGAGGGTATATGCCTAGGAGTGGGATTGCTGGGTCATATGGTAGTTTTATTTTTAGTTGTTTAAGGAATCTCCATACTCTCTTCCATAGTGGCTGTATCAATTTACATTCCCACCAACAGTGCAAGAGTGTCCCTTTTCTCCACATCCTCTGCAGGATTTATTGTTTGTAGACTTTTTGATGACGGCCATTCTAACTGGTGTGAGGTGACATCTCACTGTAGTTTTGATTTGCCTTTCTCTAATAAAGAACGATGTTGAGCATCTTTTCATGTGTTTGTTGGCCATCTGTATGTCTTCTTTGGAGGAATGTCTGTTTAAGTCTTTTTCCCACTTCTTTATTGCGTTGTTTGTTTTTCTGGCATTGAGTTGTATGAGCTGTTTGTATATTTTGGAAATTAATCCTTTGTCAGTTGTATCATTTGCTATTATTTTCTCCCATTCTGAGGGTTGTCTTTTCATCTTGCTTATAGTTCCTTTGTTTTAAAACAAAAGCTTTGTTGTTTAAAAGCAAAAGCTTTTAAATATAATCAGATCCCACTTGTTTACTTTGGTTTTTATTTCCTAGGCGGTGGGTCATAGAGGATTTTGCTTTGATTTACGTCATCGAGTGAGTGTTCTGCCTATGTTTTTCTCTAGTTTTATAGTTTCTGGTCTTGCATTTAGCTCTTTAATCCATTTTGAGTTTGTCTTTGTGTATGGTGTTAGGAAGTATTCTAGTTTCATTCTTTTACATGTAGCTATGCTGTTTTCTCAGCACCACTTGTTGAAGAGGCTCTCTTTGCCCCATTGTATATTATTGTCTCCATTGTCAAAAATAAGGTACCCATAGGTACACGGGTTTATTTTGGGGCTTTCTATTTGTTGCACTGGTCTATGTTTCTGGTTTTGTGCTGGTACCATACTGTCTTGATGACTGTAACTTTGTAGTATAATATGAAGTCAGGAAGGTTGATTCCTCTAGCTACATTCTCTTTCTCAAGATTGCTTAGGCTATTCGGGGTCTTTTGTGTTTCCATAAGAATTGTGAAATTTTTTGTTCTAGTTCTGTGAAAAAATGCCATTGGTAATTTGATAGGGGTTGCATTGAATCTGTAGATTGTATTTGATAGTATAGTCATTTTCACAATATTGATTCTTCCTACCCAGGAACATGGAATATCTCTCCATCTGTTTATGTCATGTTTGACTACTTTCATCAATGTCTTACAATTTTCTGTATACAGTTCTTTTGTCTCCTTAGGTCGGTTTATTCCTAGATATTTAATTCTTTTTGTTGCAATGGTGAATGGGATTGATTCCTTAATTTCTCTTTCTGATTTTTCATTGCTAGTATATAGAAATGCAAGTGATTTCTGTGTATTGATTTTGTATCCTGCAACGTTGCTAAATTCACTAATTAGCTCTAGTAATTTTCTGATACTATCTTTAGGGTTTTCTATGTACAGTATCATGTCACCTGCAAACAGTGAGAACTTTACTTCTTTTCTGATCTGGATTCCTTTTATTTCTTTCTCTTCTCTGATTACTGTAGCTAGGACTTCCAGAACTATGTTGAATAATAGTGGTGAAAGTGGACACCTTTGTCTGTCCCTCGTCTTAAGGGGAATGCTTTCTTTCACCATTGAGAATAATGTTTTCTGTAGGTTTATAATATATGGGTTTTGCTGTGTTGAGGTAAGTTGCTTCTATACCCAGTTTTTGGAGAATTTTAATCATGAATTGGTGCTGAATTTTGTCAAAGGCTTTTTCTGCATCTATTGAGATTATCATATGGTTTTTATCTTTCAGTTTGTTAATGTAGGGTATCACATTGATGGATTTGTATATATTGAAGAATACTTGCATTCCTGGAGTAAACCCAACTTGATCAGAGTGTATGAGCTTTCTAATGTGTTGCTGAATTCTGTTTGCTAAAATTTTGTGGAAGATTTTTGCATCACTGTTCATCAGTGATATTGGCCTGTAGTTTTCTTTTTTTGTGTGTTGTCTTTGTCTGGTTTTGGTATCAGGGTGATGGTGGCCTCATAGAATGAGTTTGGAAGTGTTCCTTCCTCTGCAATTATTTGAAAGAGTCTTAGAAGGATAGGCATTAGCTCTTCTCTAGTTGTTTGACAGAATTCTCCTGTGAAGCCATCTGGTCCTGGGCTTTTGTTTTTTGGGAGATTTTTGATCACAGCTTCAGTTTCAATGCTTGTAATAGAGTTGTTCTTAGTTTTTGTTTCTTCCTGGTTCAGTCTTGGGAGATTGAACTTTTCTAAAAATCTGTCTATTTCTTCCAGGTTATCCATTTTATTGTTGTATGATTGTTCATAATAGTCTCTTATACTCCTTTGTATTTCTGCATTGTTTATTGTAATCTCTCCTTTTTTTTTTTCTTTCTAATTTTGTTGATTTGATTCTTCTCTCTTTTTTTCTTGCTGAGTCTGAATAAAAGCTTGTCAACTTTCTTTATCTTCTCAAAGAACCAGCTTTTAGTTTTATTAATCTTTACTATTGCTTCTTTCATTTCTTTTTCATTTATTTCTGCTTAGATTTTTATGATTCCTTTCTTTCTGCTAATTTTGGGTGTTTTTTTTTTTTGTTGTTGTTCTTCTTTTTCCAGTTTTTTAGATGTAAAGTTAGGTTGTCTATTTGATATTTTTCTTGTTTCTTGAGGTAGGATTGTATTGCTATAAACTTCCCTCTTAGAACTGCTTTTGCTGCATCCCATAGGTTTTGAGTTATCATGTTTTCATTGTCATTTGTTTCTACAAACTTTTTGATTTCCCTTTTGATTTATTCAGTAAACTGTTGGTTATTTAGAAATGTGTTGTTCAATCTCCATGTGTTTGTGTTTCTTACACAAATTGATATCTAGTCTCATTGCATTGTGGTCAGAGAAGATGCTTGACATGATTTCAATTTTCTTAAATTTACTGAGGCTTGATTTGTCACCCAAGATGTGGTCTATCCTGGAGAATGTTTCATGTGCACATGAGAAGAAGATGTATTCTTCTGCATTTGCATGGAATGTCCTGAAGATATCAATGAGATCCATCTCATCTAATGTATCATTTAAGACTTGTGTTTTCTTAGTAATTTTTGGTTTGATGATCCATCCATTGGTGTGAGTGGGGTGTTAAAGTCTCCTACTACTATTGTGTTACTATCTATTTCTCCTTTTACGTCTGTTAGCATCTGTCTTATGTATGGAGCTGCTCCTATGTTGGGTCCATAGATATTTCCAGTTGTTATATATTCCTCTTGGATTGATCCCTTGATCATTATGTAGTATCCTTCCTTATCTCTTGTAATCTTCTTCATTTTAAGGTCTATTTTGTCTGATATGAGGATTGCTACTCCAGCTTTCTTTTGCTTCCCATTTGCATGGAATATATTTTTCCATCCTCTCACTTTCAGTTTATATGTGTCTTTAGGTCTGAAGTGGGTTTATTATAGACAGCATATATATTGGTCTTGTTTTTTGTATCCATTCAGCCAGTCTGTGTCTTTTGGTTGGAGCATTTAATCCATTTACATTTAAAGTAATTATTGATATATATGTTCCTATTGCCTTTTTCTTAATTGGGGTTGATTTTATAGATCTTTTTTTCTTCTCTTGTATTTCTTGACTATATAAGTCTGTTTAACATTTATTGTAAAGTTGGTTTGGTGGTATTGAATTCTTTTAACTTTTGTTTGTGTGAAAAGCTTTTAATTTCTCCATCAATTTTGAATGAGAACCTTGCCAGGTACTGTAATCTTGGTTGTATATTTTTCCCTTTCAGTACTTTAAATATATCCTGCCATTCCCCTCTGGGCTGCAGAGTTTCTGCTGAAAGATCAGCTGTTAAGCATATGGAGTTTCCTTTGTATATTACTTGCTGCTTCCCCCTTGTTGCTTTTAATATTCTTTCCTTGTGTTTCATTTTTTTTAGTTTGATTAATATGTGTCTTGGTGTGTTTCTCCTTGAGTTTATCCTGTATGGGATTTTTTGTGCCTCTTGGACTTCACTGGCTAGTTCCTTTACCATGTTGGGGAAACTTTAAACTGTAATCTCTTCAAAAATTTTCTCATACACTTTCTTTTTCTCTTCTTCTTCTGGGACCCCTATAATTTGAATGTTGATGCATTTGATACTGTCCCAGAGGTCTCTGAGAGTATCCTTAGTTCTTTTCATTCTTTTTACTTTATTCGTCTTCAGAAGTTATTTCCACCATCTTATCTTCCAGCTCATTGACTCATTCTTCTGTTTCAGATATTCTGCTATTGATTCCTTCTAGAGTATTTTTAATTTTGTTAATTGTGTTGTTTGTCTCTGCATGTTTATTCTTTAATTCTTCTAGGTCTTTGTTAATTGATTCTTGCATTTCTTCCATTTTGTTTTCAAGGTTTGTGATCATGTTTACTGTCATTACTTGAATTATTTTTCAGGTAGTTTGCCTGTTTTGTCTTCATTAATTTGGACTTCTGTGTTTCTAGTTTGCTCCTTCATTTGTGTAGTATTTCTCTGCCTTTTCTTTCTTTCTTTTTTCTTTTTTTTTAGCTTATTGTGTTTGAAGCCTCCTTTTCCCAAGCTTCAAGGTTGAATTCTTTCTTCCTTTTGGTTTCTTCCCTCCTAAGGTTGGTCCAGTGGTTTGTGTAAGCTTGCTATGGGGTGAGATTTGTGCTGAATTTTTGTTTCTTTGTTTTTCCTCTGATGGGCAAGGCTGAGTGAGGTGGTAATGCTGTCTGCTGATGATTTGGTTTGTATTTTTGTTTTGTTTGTTGTTTAGATGAGCCATCCTGCACAGAATGCTACTGGTGGTTGGGTGATGCTGGGTTTTGTATTCAAGTGGTTTCCTTGGTGGGAGTTCTCACTATTTGATACTCCCTAGGGTTAGTTCTCTGGTAGTCCAGGGTCTTGGAGTCAGTGCTCCCACTCCAAAGGCTCAGGGCTTGATCTCTAGCCAAAGACCAGCCTAGGTCTAATCTACTAAGAGATATTTCACCTGAAATGAAAGGGCCTTTACTTAGGTCCCAAAAGTCAGTGCACAAGAACACAACAAAGATCTCTGACTCAGCAGAAATTCAGTATTGTCTACTACGTGGACAGGCCTCCTTGGATTACAACAGATAACTAGAGGGTCTGTTCTTGGCAGTGGTCAGCAGAACTCTATCCTTTACTTTTTATGCAGTCTCTTGGACAGATATTATTAATAAACCAAATAAAGCTCATTACTTAGCTAAATTTCCTTACTTTTGTGCAATTAAAACACTCTGTTGTTATTCTGTCTTTTAAACAAGTGATGGTCCTTAACTTATTCTTTTTGGGTGCCCACAATCCTATCTTAATCAAGTGACCACCTAATAACTCCTTTGCTTTTGCTTCCAAGATCAGACCCTAAATCCTACGGTGGGAGGAGGGGCAGATCCAGCCATCCTTTATACCTGACATTGTTATTAAGATTTACCAGAGAGTACAAGATAAATTCTAAAGATTGCTCTCTCACCTTATTAAAAAGAGGGATGTTAGAAATGATTAGGGTTTTTTAGTATGTTCAGTATTTCTTAAATAGTCCCATACTGTAGTTAAAAGCTGTAATTGTCCTATTGGGACAATTACTGTTATCTTAGGGGAAAAGAATTATTGATACAAAAGAGCAGCTCAGCCTTCCTTAGGTGTCTTTTTGTCTTCAACAAATTATGGGGACCTTGAAAAGAGAGGACTTATCCCACATTGATCAGTACTGCAGGTGAAACTCAGTGAGATAAATTTCTTGGGTTTGGTTTTTAGCCACTGGAACAAAGAGCAAACAACATGGGGGCTTTTGAAAATACAATTCTAAATTTCTTCTATACATTTCACACAAAAAATGAGTCTCTGGCATTAGTAATTTCTTAATATTTATGACTTTATACACTCAGGGAAATTAACATCTTCTGTAACATCTATGTAAATGAAATGGTCAGAATGCAAGACCATCATTTTGTGTGCGCGTGTGTGTGTGTGTGTGTGTGTGTGGTAGTCATTAGTGATCATGAATAAACTCTGGAGGTGATTTATGATTGTGAAAGTGTCTGTTAAGAAAAATTATCCAAAACTTGAAAATAAGACAAATAGAGGACAGCATGTCTTTTTTTTTTTTAATTAAATCTTCGCTTTTAATTGAAAGATAGATTTCCATCAACAGATGAATGGATTAAAGAAGTTGTCGCACATATATACAGTGGAATATTAGCTGTAAAAAGGAGCAAATTTGATTCAGTTAAACTGAGGTTGGATGAACCTAGATAGAGCCTGTTATACAGAGTGAAGTCAGAAAGAGAAAAACAAATATTGTATGTTAATGCAGCATCTCTTTTGTGTGTATGTGAGAGAATGTGTGCTTTTTTAATATTTTATTTTTATTTATTTGGCTGCAGTGGGTCTTCTTTGCGGCATGTGAGATTCTAGTTCCCTGACCAGGGATGAAACTCAGGTCCCCTGCATTGGAGCTCGATGTCTCATCCACTGGACCACCAGGGAATTCCCAGAGAAGGTGTTTTTTTATTTATAAAATTACCCTAACTCCACACAATCAATGCCAGAGTTTTATTACATATTGTTTTTTTTTTTAAAGGGCTCACATCCTTTTACGGAGAAGGCAATGGCACCCCACTCCAGTACTCTTGCCTGGAAAATCCCATGGATGGAGGAGCCTGGTAGGCTGCGGTCCATGGGGTCGCTAAGAGTCAGACACGACTGAGTGACTTCACTTTCATCTTTCACTTTCATGCATTGGAGAAGGAAATGGCAACCCACTCCAGTGTTCTTGCCTGGAGAATCCCAGGGACAGGGGAGCCTGGAGGGCTGCTGTCTATGGGGTCGCACAGAGTAGGACACGACTGAAGTGACTTAGCAGCAGCAGCACATCCTTTTAACATTCTACGGGAGCATTATCTAAGAAGCCTGCCCAATTTAGGGGAATCTACCTTTGCTGGATATGCAATTCACTTTTGATTAAAGGCTCAGACTTTGTGAGTTTACTTGTTCACTTGCTAAATATAAAATCTGCATGCCGCAGAGGTGGAGAGACACAGATACACTCAGCGTGTGTTTAGAGGCCCCCTCCTCCTCTCTCTCTGTATTCTAGCCTCACCAACCTTCCTCCTCTTCCTAGAACACCCTTAAGGTCCTGCTTCCTGGAATGATCCTCCTCCAGATCTTTACTTGATGGTTTCTCCATATCCTTCAGTCTCAGTTTAAATGTCACCTCCTCAGAGAAGCCTTCTTGATCACCTAGTTTAAAATAGGTCCTCCATAAAACACATGAACTGAGAGGAATATGCACCCTCATTTTCACTGAAGCGCTGTTTACAGTAGCCAAGGCAGGGAAGCAATGTAAATGCCCATCAACAGAGGAATGGACAAAGAAGATGGGGTATGTATATATATATAATGGAATATTGCTCAGCCATTTAAAAGAATTAAATCATGCTATTTGCAGCAACATGGATGGACCTAGAGAATTTCATACTGAATGAAGTAAGTCAGGCAGAGAAGGAAAAATATCGTATAATACCCCTTATATGTGGAATCTAAACAGAAATGGTACAACTGAACTTACAAAACAGAAAGAGACTCACAGACTTAGGGAACGAGCTTATGGTTGCTGGGGGAAAGGGAGAGTTAGGGAGTTGGGGATGGACAGGTACACAATGCTGTATTTAAAATGGATAATCAACAAAGACCTGTTGTATAGCACATGGAACTCTGATCAATATTATGTGGCAGCTTGTGGGAAGAGGGGGTTTGAGGGAGAATGGATCCATGTATATGTATGACTGAGTTCCTTCACCATTTATCTGAAATTATCACAACATCGTTAATTGGCTATGTATTTTATATACCCCAATACAAAATAAAAAGTTCCAAGCAGAATCAAATAGATCCTCCATGTATCAAAGAGGCCAAGGAAGAAAAGTCTACTCTTTTAAGTTAAGGGAGCTGAAGATGTGTTGTGTTGTAAATGTCTTCTAGTTTTACTGTAGGGCTGCCTGAAAGTCTACTGTACAGAGTCTTTTTAAGGATATCTTTGTTCCCTTTTAAAATTCTTGAATTCTCATGAATTCCTAGAAGGATTAAGGCAAAGGTGGAATGGAAAACCAGTTGGCTGGGGGCAGGAATTTGGTCTGCAGATAGGCTTTGTGAGGCCTAAACAAGTGTTTAAATATTTGAATTATTGCCAACATTTAAAGAATTAAGAGGTTTTCAAGTAAACATTTGTTGTGTGTGCGGGTGTTGAAATCAGGTTGACTTTCTCCCTGGGTGATGATCGTGTGAGAGGACAGTACCTTCTAGGGGTCTCCAGTTCCCACCCAATTCACAACATTCTTGGGAGTGACTGCCTGCACTTGGCAATGCCTCTATCCTCTCTTACGTAATGACCTGAGAACAACTTGGATGAGACAAGATGTTTTATAGGCAAAAAAAAATAGAGCTATGTAATATCAGATGTATAATCTGAGTCTTAGAAAGTGATTTAGAGATCCTCTAAGTACCCTTTTTTCCAATGAAAGAATTATTTTAATTTTTACAGCCTTTTGAAGAAAGTATTAAACTTTTCTTGGATGAGGACATGGGTCCTCAGAGAGATCATATAGCCAGTAAGTGGTGGAATCTAGACTCTCTTTCTCACTGGAACTTGTTTCAGCTTTAGAGTTCTTTCTTCCACACTGCTTCCCTCCATGATAGCAGGCTTTGTGTATAGCCCGTGTGAGAAGCCGGCCAACAGCTGACAAGAATTTCTGCCCAGTTCTCTGGGCTCCGCATCCTTGCCCTAGGCTTTCACTCTAGGCATCCTTCTGGACCTGCCGTGGCACTGACTCAGGAACCATGCGCCTCCTCTTCATGTAGCTTGTGGTCTCCTGGCTCATGTTCCATTCTTGCTGCCATCTGTTCACACCGTGTTTGTTTTTTTTCTTCAGATATTTTTATTCAATGAGTGAGTGAGGGAGTGAGTGCTCAGTGGTGTCTGACTCCTTGCGACCCCCTGGACTGTAGCCCATGGCCCTCCTCTGTCCATAGGATTTTCCCAGCAAGAACACTGGAGTGGGTTGCCATTTCCTCCTGCAGGGGATTTTCTCCACCCAGCACTGAGACGCGCATCTCCTGCAATGCAGGCAGATTCTTTACCACTGAGCCACTGGGGAATCCCTTTTTATTCAATACAGAGTTTTAATGAATTTTTCCAGTTTTATAGAAGTACAATTGACATATAACATTGTATAGGTTTAAGATGTAAAAGATGTTCACTTGATATACTAATATATCACAAAATGATTACCACAGTAGCATCAGTTAACACCTCCATCATCTTGCCTAATTAGCACTTCCTTTTTGTGATGAGAACATTTAACTTTCTTATTCTCGTAGCCATTTCAAGTATATAATACAATATTGTTAAGTTTAACCATCATGCTGTGTATTAGATTCCCCTGAACTTTTAACTGGAAGTTTGTTTCTTTTGACCACACCTCCCCGTTTCTACTCTTATCCACCAACCTGGCTCCTGGCAACAGCAATTCTACTCTCTATTCTTTGAGTTTGCTTTTTTAGACTCCACATAGTAGTGATTTGGATGGGTGGTAATTGTTGAATAATGCTCAGTTGCTCAGTTATGTCTGACTCTCTGCAACTTCATGAACTCTAGCCTGCCAGGCTCCTCTGTCCATGGAAAGTTTTTGGGCAAGAATCCTGGAGTGGGTTGCCATTTCCTACTCAGGGAATCTTCCTGACCCAGGGATCGAAATTGAGTGTCTTGAATCTCCTACGTTGGGAGGCAGATTCTTTATCACTGTATCACATGGGAAGCTCCATATTAGTGATACCATATACTATTTGCTTTCTCTGTCTGGTTTATTTCACTTAGCGTAATGTTCTCAAGGTCCATTCATGTGGTCACAAGTGGAAGGATCTCCTTCCTCCTCATGGCTGAATACTATTCATTATATATTTATAATAATATGATATATCATATGTATAAATAATATCTTCTTTATCCATTCTTCATCTGCACGCATACACAGAGGTTGTTTCTATATCTTAGCTACTGTGAATAATGCTACATGATTATGAGAATGTAGGTATCTTTTTGAGATTCTGATTTTGTTTTTTTGGCTATATACCCAGAAGCGGAATTGCTAAGTCACATGGTTCACTTCAGTCACTCAGTCATGTCTGACTTTTTGTGACCCCCATGAACTGCAGCATGCTAGGCTACCCCATCCATCACCAACTCCCGGAGCTCACTCAAACTCATGTCCATTGAGTCAGTGGTGCCATCCAACCATCTCATCCTCTGTCATCCCCTTCTCCTCTTATCTCCAGTCCTTCGCAGCATCAGGGTCTTTTCAAATGAGTAAGTTTTTCACATAAGGTGGCCAAAGTATTGGAGTTTCAGCCTCAGCATCAGTCCTTCCAATGAATATTCAGGATTGATTTCCTTTAGGATGGGCTGGTTGGATCTCCTTGCTGTCCAAGGGACTCTCAGGAGTCTTCTCCAACACCACAGTTCAAAAGCATTAATTCTTTTGTGCTCAGCTTTCCTTATAGTCCAACTCTCACATCAATACATGTCTACTGGAAAAACCATAGCCTTGACTAGATGGACCTTTGTTGGCAAAGTAATGTCTCTGCTTTTCAAGATGCTGTCTAGGTTGCTCATAACTTTCCTTCTAAGGAGTAAGCATCCTTTAATTTCATGGCTGCAGCCACCATCTGTAGTGATTTTGGAGCCCAAACAGATAAAGTCAGCCACGGTTTCCACTGTTTCCCCATCTATTTGTCATGATATGATGGGACCAGATGCCATGATGAGTTATCTGAATGCTGAGTTTTAAGACACTTGTTCACTCTCCTCTTTCACTTTCATCAAGAGGCTCTTTAGTTCCTCTTCACTTCTGCTGTAAGTGTGGTGTCCTGTGTATATCTGACCCATGGTTAGTTCTGTTTTTAATTTTTTGAGGAAATTTCATAGTGCTTTACATAGTGACTGTATCATCTTTCACTGACATAAACAGTGCATGAGAGGGTCCCTTTTCTCTCTATCCTTGACAACATTTGTTATCTCTTGTATTCTTGATGATAGCCATTTGAACAGGCATGAGGCAACATCTCCTTGTAGTTTTGATAGGCATTTCCCCCATGATTAGCAACATTAAGCATATTTTCGTGTACCTTTTGGCCTTTTGTATATATTCCTTGAAGAATGTCCAGAATTTGTATATATTCTTTGAAAAATTCTACCCAGTTCTTCTGCATATTTTTTAAGTCAGATTTTTTTCCTCTTCAGTTCTGGGAATTCCTTAAATATTTTAAATATTAACCCCTTATCAGATTTAGGAGCTTCCCTCCTAGCTCAATCAGTAAGAATCTGCCTGCAATGCAGGAGACACGGGTTCGATTCCTGGATCGGGAAGATCCCCTGGAGGAGAAATGCCAACCCACTCCAGCATTCTTGCCTGGAGAATCCCATGGACAGAGGAACCTGGAGGGCTACAGTCCATGGGGTCGCAAGAGTCAGACATGACTGAGTGACTTTCACTACTATCAGATTTATGCATTGCAAATGTTTTCTCTCACTCTGCAGGTTGACATTTCATTGCAGTTTTTTAATTTGATGCAGTCCCATTTATTTGTTTTTGCTTTAGTCGCATGTGCGTTTGGGGTTATATTTTTATAAAATTGTTGCCAAGATCAGTGCCAAAGAGCTTCTTCCCTATGTTTTCTCCAGGAGTTTTATAGAATTAGGTCTTATATTCTTTTCAAGTTAAGTTTGGGAATGATGTAAAATAGGCACACAATTTTATTTTCCTTCATGTGATTATCCAATATTCTTGTCACTCTTGTAAAAACTTAGTTAAATCTATCTATCTATCTATATAAGGGTTTATTTATGGACTCAATTCTGTAATAGGAGAAGGCAATGGCACCCCACTGCAGTACTCTTGCCTGGAAAATTCCATGGACGGAGGAGCCTGGAAGGCTGTAGTCCATGGGGTCGTTAAGAGTCAGACATGACTGAGCCACTTCACTTTCACTTTTCACTTTCATGCATTGGAGAAGGAAGTGGCAACCCACTCCAGCGTTCTTGCCTGGAGAATCCCAGGGATGGGGGAGCCTGGTGGGCTGCTGTCTATGGGGTCGCACAGAGTCGGACACGACTGAAGTGACTCAGCAGCAGCAGCAATTCTGTTACTGGCTTTGTTTCCATTTTTATGCCATTTTGATTACTTACTACAACTTTGTGGTATAGTTTGAAATCAAGACGTATGGTGCCTCCAACTTTGTTCTTCTTAGAATTTCTTTGGTTGTTTGCAGAGTTTTGTGATTCTGTATGAATTTTAGAATTGCTTTTTCCTATTTTTTATATCATATACTTATTAACAAATTATTATGCCTATCAGTTCAGTTCAGTTGCTCGTGTTTGACTCTTCACAACCCCATGGACTGCAGCACACCAGGACTCCCTGTCCATCACCAACTCCTGGAGCTTATTCAAACTCATGTCCATCGCATCGGTGATGCCATTCAACCATCTCATCCTCTGTCATCCCCTTCTCCTCCTGCCTTCAATCTTTCCCAGCATCAGGGTCTTTTCAAGTGAGTCAGCTCTTTGCATCAGGTGGAAAAACTGTTGGAGTTTCATCTTCAACATCAGTCCTTCCAATGAATATTCAGGGATGATTTCCTTTAGGATGGACTGGTTGGATCTCCTTGCAATCCAAGGGACTCTCAAGAGTCTTCTCCAGCACCACAGTTCAATAACATCAATTCTTCAGCATTCAGCTTTCTTTATAGTCCAACTCTCACAACCATAAATGACTCTGTTTTTTAATATGTTGTCTAGGTTGGTCATATTATACCTATAATTATTTTTAATACTCATGTTCTTTAAACTTTATGCTAGAATTAAGTGGTTAACATACCACCATATAATGACATTAACATATTGTGAGTTTGACTAGATACTTTTACCGGTGTGTTGTGTATTTTCACATGTTTTCATGTTACTAATTAGCATTATTTTGTTTCAGCTTGGAGAATGCCTTTCAGCCTTTCTTGTAAGGTAGGTCTAGTGGTGGCAATCTACTGCAGCAGCTTTGTTTCTCTGGGAGAGTCTGTTTCTGAAGGAAAACCTTGCCTGATAGAGTGTGCTTGCTTGATAGGTTTTTCTTGTTGTTGTTTTTCATTCAGCACTTTGAATATATTATCCCACTTTCTCCTAGACTATAAAATTTCTGCTGAGAAATTCACTATGAGCTTCATGGACTTTGATTGCATATCTCTTCCCAGATTTGGAAAATCCTCAGCCATTATTTATTTAAATAAACTTTCTGTTACCTTCTCCCTCTCCTTCTTTTGGAACTCCAATAATTGGAAAAACATTTCTTTTGATGGTATCCAATAGATCGTGAAGGTTTTCTTCATTGATTTTTGTTCTGCATTGGTCTTTGTTTTCCTGACTGAATAAAGTTCCTGTTTTTAAGTCACAGATTCTTTCTTTCTTTTGATGAACTTTGATACCAATGTTCTCTATGCATTTTTAAATTGCATTTCATTCATTGTGTTCTTTAGCTCCACAATTTCTGTTTGGTAATTTTAAAATTTCTATCTCCGTGTTAAATCTATTGTGTTTTTACATTTTTCTGATTTCATTAAACTTTTCATATTGCTCGTTGAGTTTCCATAAAAGAGCTATTTTGAATTTTTTATTAAGTATATCCTACATCTCCATATCTTTGGGATCATCTACTAGAAGATTATTGTGGTCTTTTGTTGGTGCTGTTTTCTTGATTTGTTTTTTCATATTCCTTGAAGTTTTGTAAAGTTGCTGTCTTTACATGTGAAGTAGCAGTCACTTCCTCCAATCTTAAATGCATACAAGAGAGAAATACCTTCCATCAGCTCTGCTAGGGACATTGAGCCTTTCTCAAACTTTCTATGGATACACCTGCTCTATGTTTCTTGCTCTAGAAATCTTAAGTACTTATGCATGCATGCTAAGTCACTTCAGTCATGTCTGACTCTTCCCAACTCGCAACCCAATGGACTGTAGCCCGTTTCCAGGCTCCTCTGTCCATGGAGTTCTCCAGACAAGAATACTGGAGTGGATTGCCATGCCCTTCTCCAGGGGGTCTTCCTGATCTAGAGATCAAACCCACATCTCTTAGGTCTCCTACATTGGCAGGCAAGTTCTTTACCACTAGTACCACCTGGGAAGCCCCTATGCCTTGCCTTCTCTTATTCCTGCAATACGTCAAGTTGAGAGCTGACAGTTTCCCTTCAGTTTTCCAATGGTGGCACTAAAGCTCTAGTGTGTGGTCTCTCTCTGGCTCACAGATCCATGCTGGTTTCCTGTATTTGCTCACCAACCATCTGCCAAAGCTCAGCCTCCCTGCCATAACTGGGAGTACACATGGAGATGGCCACAGGTCATGTGTGAGTGAGGTGCGTAGGGTGCTGGGAATGCTCATGAGCAAGTTGGGGAGATCTACAGGTGAGGGGTCCCCAGCAGTTCATGGGTAGGCTTCCTAATGGTGTCTGCAATATGGTTAGTAAGATCTGCATTCCTTTAATGTCCTGCAAGAATCCTATTTGCCTTTCTTTCTGGCTTCTTCTCAGAGCCACTGAATTGGAATCTGCACCTTAACAAGATCCCTGGGTGATCCATATGCCGATTAAAGTTTGCAAAGCACACATTACATGACTTCTTTTTCAGCCATCGTGGAGTAAATCTGCTGCAGCTATCTGCATTCCCATTGGACCAATTCTGCTGCTGCTGCTAAGTCACTTCAGTCGTGTCCGACTCTGTGCGACCCCATAGATGGCAGCCCACCAGGCTCTCCCGTCCCTGGGATTCTCCAGGCAAGAACACTGGAGTGGGCTGTCATTTCCTTCTCCAATGCATGAAAGTAAAAAGTGAAAGTGAAGTCGCTCAGTCATGTCTGACTTTTAGTGACCCCATGGACTGCAGCCTTCTAGGCTCCTCCATCCATGGGATTTTCCAGGCAAGAGTACTGGAGTGAGGTGCCAGGACCAATTCTAGCCAATCAGAAATCTGGAGACAGTTCCTATTTCCTTTGGAATCATTCCTAGCCTGTAGCCTATGACTGCCTTATTCTTTTCTACATTCTACTTGGATGTTACATTTATTTGGTTGACAAGGACAACTGTGTGTGTGTATGTGTGTGCGTGCATGTCCACATGTGTAGAAATGTGCAGGTGTGCAAGTACCTAGTTAAGGACTATATTTTTAGCAAGATGGTAGGTTTTTTAACTGAATATGAAAAGATAAGGAGGACTTTTTAAAGGTAGAATTTGGCAACAGAGAAGGAAGAAGAAAATCCCTAAGAATCATAACAAATGAAATTAGGCATTTCTTAGTAACAACCCACTTACTAATGCTTCACATACATTTCTCTCATTTAATCCTCACAGTTCTATAAACTATGCTTATTATTATCCTTCTTTTACAAATGGGGAAGCGGAGGTGCAAAGATACTAATTAACTTGCCCAAGGCCACAAAACAAATAAATGGGGGAGCAGGCCTTTGATCCCGGATAGTATGAGTAATGCACACAACCACATCACTGCTTAGGCTCTTAACCACATCACTGCTTATGGAGAAATATGTATCTAGGTTTGAGGAAAATGGAACTCAACCCATTATACACTAAAGAGTTCAGATTAGTTGAAACATAGTATATAAAAAGAGAAGTAATTGGAAAGAAGAGACAGCTAGAGAATTTCTACATAAAGGGTCTAGCGTGTAAATCCAGTGAAGGAACTGCTTAGAGTTTTACCTTGATGTTCTGTTTGCATAATGAGTACTCTTTTTAACTTAAAAAGAGTATAGTAGTGGGTGCAGGCAAAGGCTAATAAGTGAGCATGTGTAAGAGCCCTGTAAAGCTAGCTCTTGTCACGGCCAAATCTGGAGAACTTAGCTGGGGCAAGATATGCACGTTGAATTGGCCCAAATTAATGACTTCTTTGGGATTTGTGTGTGAAAGAGATTGGGGGAAAAGGGCTAGTGAAGGGCCATGAGAGGTAGAGAGAAGAGTTGGGGAGTTACTGCAGTAGACTAAGAAGTAGTAAGATCTCCGCTAGAACAGAGGCTGCTGGTTTATGAGGAAATGGACAGTAGACAGTTGTAGGTAGACAGCTGTACCTTATGACTGATATGGGCAGGATGGAGTGGAAACAGCTAAAAGTGACTCCAGTATTTGTAAACTCAGTGACTCTAAGTCTGATAGAATACTAACAAAAAATGGAGTAGCTTGAGACAATGTTGATTTGGACAGATTCTAGATCTAGCCTCTATTTAAACCCTTGGAAGGACAGATATCACTTTTGTTGACCACACAGTCTGTTAAACCATGAGATAATTCAAAATATGATTCTTTAAAATTTTAATTTATTCACTTATTTATTTATTTTTGGCTCTTCTGAGTCTTTGTTGCTGTGTTTGGGCTTCTTATTGAGGTGGCTTCTCTTGCTGCAGAACATGGGCTCTAGGAAATCTGGCTGTGTAGTTGTGCCACATAGACTTAGTTGCCTTGTGGCATGTGAATCTTCCCGGACCAGGGATCACACTCATGTCTCCTGCATTGGCAGGTGGATTCTTAACACTGGACCACCAGGGATGTCTCAAATTATTGATGAGATAACTGAAGTTCATATTAGAGGAAAAATATTTCTGAAATCCAAAGCTAATCTTGGAATACTGAGGTCATACTACTCCAAGAATATTTTTTCTACATATAATTAGAAAGAGTTTATACATGATTGGGCTTCCCTTGTGGCTCAGCAAGTAAAGAACACACCCGCCAATGCAGGAGACGCGGGAGACACTGGTTCGATTCCTGGGTCAGGAAGATCCCTTGGAGAAGGGAATGGCAGTCTACTCCAGCATTCTTGCCTGGGAAATCCCATGGACAGAGGAGCCTGGTGGGCTAATGACCATAGGGTTTCAAAGAGTCAGACACAACCAAGCAACTGAGCACACACATACATTATTAAAGCAAAATAAATAGATATTTATGTTTAAAAATTAGTGAAATAAGTGCTTATAACAATATCATGTATACTCGTGGCTGATTCATGTCAATGTATAGCAAAACGAATACAGTATTGTAAAGCAAAACAAATTAAAAAATAAAGTAAAAAAAAATATGTGAAAATTTAGATGACAACTTGAAGGGAAGATAAAAATTAAATGAGAAAAAAAGTTTTCCAGGAGGGAGGACTAGCTTGTGTGACAATCCTGGGCTGATAAGGAACAAGCAGTGCATCTGGGGAACTGTAACTAGTTCTGAAGAGATACAGCATGGATAGGTTGGGGTGGAGCAGACCCCAAAGTCTGGTGAGCTAAGTTAACTGTTTAGGTTTCATAACCATAGAGGAAACCTAGGGTAGACATTACTGTGCTGTGCTTAGTTTCTCAGTCATGTCCGACTTTTTGCTACCCCGTGGACTGTAACCCGTCTGGCTCCTCTGTCCACGGGGATTCTCCAGGCAAGAATATTGGAGTGGATTGTCATGCCCTCCTTCAGGCAATCTGCCCAACCCAGGGATCAAACCCAGGTCTCCCGCACTGCAGGCAGATTCTTTACTGTCTGATCCACCTAGTTCAGCTGGTAAAGACATTACTGGTGCTCACCAATATCTGGTTCTCTTCTCCTTTCAGGTCACATTTAAGACGCTGCTTCTCAGAACATTTGCAGTTGTGGGGATGTGACTAGCTCTGGTAATAGAATGTATGTAGCAAGAGAGTTCGGATAAGGCGATGGCACCCCACTCCAGTACTCTCGCCTGGAAAATCCCATAGATGGAGGAGCCTGATAGGCTGCAGTCCATGGGGTCGTGAAGAGTCGGACACGACTGAGCGACTTCACTTTGACTTTTCACTTTCATGCATTGGAGAAGGAAATGGCAACCTACTCCAGTGTTCTTGCCTGGAGAACCCCAGGGACAGGGGAGCCTGGTGGGCTGCCATCTATGGGGTCACACAGAGTCGGACACGACTGAAGTGACTTAGCAGCAGCAGCAGCAGCAAGAGAGTTGGACAAGACTGAGCGACTAAGCCACGGCACAGCACAGCACAGCAACTGGACTGTGGTAAACAATGCCCATTCCCAAGGAGATTAACATCTCAATTGCAAGAACCTGTGACTATGTTGACTTACACGGCTAAAGTTATTTTTCAGATGTGTTCGGGTTAAGGATCTTGAGATGGGGTAGCTATCCTGGATTATCCAGTGAAACTGAAAGTGTTAATCACTCAGCTGTGTGTGATTGTTTGTGATCCCATGGACTGTAGTCCACCAAGCTCCTCCATCCATGGAATTCTCCAGGCAAGAATATAGAATGGGTTGCCATTCCCTTATCCAGGGGAGCTTCCCAGGTCTTCTATATTGCAAACACATTCTTTGCCACCTGGGCAACTAGAGAAGCCCCTGGATTATCCAACGGGCTGAGTAATTGTACGGGGCCAGAAGAGATGTGTTAACAGAAGCAGCAAGGAGGGAGGGAGAGAAAGATAGAGAGGGAGGACGAAGTGGGGAGAGGGAGAGGTAGAGGGATTTGGAGGCGCTATACTGCTAGCTTTGGAGATGGAGGAGTGGGTTCTGAGCCAAGGAATGCAGGCAGCTTCTAGAAGCTAGAAAAGGCAAAGAAAAGGATCCTCTCTTAGACCCTCCAGAAAGAACCAGCTGACACCTAGACTTTAGCCCAATGAGACCCAACTGAGCCTCTTGCCCTTTAGAGCTGTAAGATAAAAACTTTGTGCTGTCTTAAGCCACTGTACTGGTGGTAATTTGTTATTAGTAGAAATAGGAAACTCTCACATGTCCTGAGGTAATGAATATCTCTGAAGGATTTTACATCCCTCTCCATCCCCCAGGATTGAACATGGAAGCCCTGTGGTGGCAGAACTATGAGGTGGGTCCAATCTGGACTGATGATAAAGAAAGCTGCCTGGGAGAAACCCTGATCTAGGAACAGAGAGATGTTCTGTCTTTGAAATGATTGAGATCTTGGCTTTGATTCAGAAGCATTGGCCTCTTCTATCCTAACTGTTATGAAGCCATTAATGGTTTTTAAGTTGAAAAACGTTTGCATTTTTAGTATTATTTTATCTGTAGTGTGGAGAATGGATTGGAGGGATACAAAGCGGTTAGAGTATTTAACTAGAAGACTATTATAAGCATCCAGGAAAAACAGAACCATAACTGGTAGGAATATGAAGAGAAAAATATAGCTTGGAAGATGTTTCTGGAAGTTGAATCAACAAGATTCAGTGGTTAACTGGATATAGGAAGTGAGGGAGAGAGAAGATGCAGGGATCACCAAGTTTCTTGTTTGGAAGGTGGGTGGTGGTGTCCATTGTTGAAAAACGGAACACAGGAGAAGGAAGATGAGAGTGAAGAGAGGAGTTTCTGTTGACCACCCAGAGGTACATTGTAGGAGGCAGAATATATGGATCTAGAGCTCAGCAAGTGTGTTAGGCTGGAGGTTAAAGAGTCATCAGCATAGAAATCGTAAGCGGATCCATTCATTTACTCAGTAAGTATTGGAGTGCTTACTGCGTGATGAGCTCTAGGCACTGGGGATTCAGCAAGGACAAAAGACTAAAAATCTCAGCTCTCATACACTATGCATTCTAGCGGGAAAGGCCAAGATAACCTAGGGAACAGATGGGGAATGAGGAAAGATGAGGGTTTAGGACCAAAGTAAGAATAACACCCATATTCAAAGAATAGCTGAGTTAAAGTCCAGACTCTAGAGTCTGATATAAAAGATCCTTCATAACCTGACTTTTCTCTCTCTCTCCAGCCTTAATCTTCTTAAGTTTCCATGATACCAGCTTTACTCTAAAGGAGAAGGGGAAAGATCAACAGAAAGAATGAAAACCAGAAAAGTATAATACCAAGAAGACCAGAGGGGAATGTTCTCTGAAGAAAATATTCAACTCTATTAAATGCTATAGAGAGAACCAGAAAGAAACAGACTGAAAGGTATGTGTTCACTTTGGAGTAGTGGTCAGAACCATTGGCAGGGGCAGTTTCAGAGACTGAGGAGTTCCCAGAGGGTCTAGGCCTGAGTGGGCTACAAGAGGAGAAATGTTATATGTTTCTTGCATGATAAAATATTATAAGATGGCATCTTATCACTTCTCTGTGTAACAAGTGAAGTCGCTCAGTCGTGTCCAACTCTTTGCGACCCCATGGACTGTAGCCTACCAGGCTCCTCTGTCCATGGGATTTTCCAGGCAATAGTACTGGAGTGGATTGCCATTTCCTTCACCAGGGGATGTTCCAGACCCAGGGATTGAACCCAGGTCTCCCATATTGTAGGCAGACACTTAACCGTCTGAGCCACCAGGGAAGTGGGAACAAACTTAAGGGGATACTTAAAGCATAAGTATTTGTTGCTTCACACAGTTTTGGAAGGTAAGGAATTCAGGAACAGTTTAGCTGAATGGTCTGGCTCAAGGTCTCTGATGAGGTTGCCATGGAGATGTCAATCATGGAGGCAGACTCTGAAAGCTGTTGCCAAGAGGTGGTTCCTCACTAGCTATACTGCTTGAAGGACCATTGTCAAGAGGCCCTTCTTGGGGCTGGTTACCACTGTGGGCCATGGCAATGAAAAGTCGGAAGTCTTACTTAACTATTTATGTTGGTGAAGTGGCCAGTAGTAACATATTACGTTGCTTTCTTAAAAATCTCTGTTGCAAATGTTATTAAAAATAATAGCTTCCCTGATGGTCTTGCTTCCCTGAGATTCTGTGCTCCCAGGGGGCCTGGGTTCGATTCCTGGTCAGGGAACTAGATCTCACACACTGCAACTAAAAGATACCTAAGATCCCACGTTCCACAACAAAGACCCCTGTGCAGCCAAATAAAAAACAAAAAAAATTTTTAAGGATTTCTTTTGGTGAGGAATCAGGGTACCATTGCTTGAAAGATTAAAAAGAAGTCTGGCAAGAGCTGCAACTTTAAATTATTGTGATCTAGCTTTTAGACTTTCTTTGACACACTTGTGACATGTTGGTGGACAGCCATATTGAAATATTTCTCTATATTTGAGATTATAATAAATTATGTATTATACTTGTATTATTTCCTGTTTTAATATTATTTCTTTTATTATTTATCATATGTGTTTTGTAGTATCTTATCGCTTTTTTAAAAACTCTTTAATCCAGTATTTTCAAAAGAGTGGTCAAAAAAATATCCGGTTAGCATACAAATGGAATTGGCAAAGTTACTACTTTGAGATAGCTAATCTGCTGTGAGATAGTTAATCTGCAAATTAGTATATTACATGTTCTGAGAAGCCTTGCAGTAAACAGTGACCTCACTTTATTTGGCTACGGTATCTTTTATTTTTTTTCACATTAATATATAACTGAATTAGTGTTCCTTGGAAAATTCTTTGGAAAAAAATGATAACCTAAGCCTCCTCCTCTCAACTTTTGTTCTCATTATGTTGCTGAAAGCAATCATGTTAGCCTTCTCATGGGTCATCTGCTTCAGCAGTCTCTCACCTCTTGGCACCAGGGACCAATTTCACAAAGACGATTTTTCCACGGACGAGGGGTGGAGGGGGTAGGAGGGGATGGTTTGGGGGTGATTCAAGCACATTACACATATTGTGCACTTTATTTTTATTATTATTGCATCAGTTCCACCTCAGATCATCAGGCATTAGAAGGTGGAGGCTGGGGACACCTCATCTGCTTTACCCCTCCTACCCAATCCAGTTTTACATGATCGACTTGGCTGTCCTCCTAAAACAAAGTCTGATCGTCCTCCTCGCCGCTTTAGAATCATTGGATGAGACTCAGAATCAGGGGCTAACTCTTCAGCATGGTGTGAAAGACCCTTGTGCTACTTCTCCAGTCTTGTATCCAGACACCTTCACACCCCAATCTGCATGGGATCTCCATAGCTCCTCAAATATACCATGTTCTTTCACCCTGCCATGTTTTGTACTTTTTTCCTGAAAAGTCCTGCTCTCTTTTCTGACTTTGGCCTGTAGAATCTTTTTAAATATAACTATCTGAAATCTTTTGGCACTGCCCTGCCAGACAGATTTTTCTCCTCAATGGACTTTATGTTCCAATCTTCCAACCTTGTTTTTCATTTTAACTACGCTAAGCTGAAACTCTTTCCAACGAGTCTGGTTGACAAGCCAATCTGGCTCAGGAGTGCAGCTGGGAAGGCACTGACTCTCCTGGAGGGGTTGGATACTGTGCAGCTGGTGTTTGGCACAACTGGAGAAACTGTTTGGCAGACTTGGTTATGACTCTTTCAGAGTTCAGAATGGGGATTTTGTGTGCTCTTTAAACGCTGACAGTCAATCAGCTCCTAGTCAGGTGTAATTAGAGTGACATTTCACACCCACATTTATTTACATGGAACAAACCCGTTGAAATGGTCGTGTGTTCCTTTTGCTTGTCCTCTGTCTATTAAGTCTTTTTTTCCTCACAGTGCTCTGTCTGCCTTCTCCTGTGGGGCATCCCTCTCCTTTGCTCTCACCTTTGCAGTTAGGGGGAGTTGACTCCATGCCACCCTCAAGAGTAGCTTCATGATCCACAGCTATTCAGAGTATTTTATCCTTCTGTTCACAGTGATTGGCTCAGGGGTGAGTAACGTAGCAAGCTAGATTAATGCGACTCCACTTTTTAAATTTTGCTGAGCTATTGCAGAAGAGGCACCCTTTTCCAGCAGAAGTGGCTAAGTTGGTCAAGTCCATGTCCATAGCAAGAGGGAGCACGACACAAGAGGGTGTGCTCAAGCTGAAAGATCATGTCGAAGAAGAAGGGGTTGAGAAACAGAGACCAGTTTATGATGTCCTTTGAGTACCTGAACCCAGTCTCAACTGGGAATTTCAATTGTATAAGTCAATGAATGTCTTTTTTCCCCCTTAAGTTAGCTGGAGTGTGGTTTCTGTGGCTTGGTGTTAAAAAACACCTTTTTTGATAATAAAGAATTTATTTGTTTACACAACTGATTTCTAAGTAATTTTTTTTTCTGTTAAAAACTATTTATTGATGTGAGCAAATCAATTTTTTCTCTTCAATGACCACAGATTATACCCCTTTTATTTACGATAATAGCCAACTCATTATAATGTTTGTCAAGGGAGGCAGACTAGAAACAAAGGATTCATCAGAATAAATGAATCATCATTATCTGAAAATGCACCTCCAAAGACTTATTGTGCATTTACAGCAATAATGTACACTTAACTTTCGGGTATTAGAAGAGATTCAACACAACATATTTGATTATCAGTAGTTTATAACTATTCAAGTAGATCTATAATATTTCTGGAGACAAACTCAACACAATAAAAAGTCATCACTATTACATATTTTGATGTCTGTGTAAAGCATTGCATAAACACATAATCATTTGCTGTTTGACTTTTCATTTAGAATATTTCCTTAGAATAAACACTAAAATTAAAATTGAGTCAAACAGCAAATAATTATGTGTTTATGCAATGCTTTTATATTTGTCATTTACTTTTTCTAGGACCATAGTGACCTACTGTCCTGACCTATGCAGAAGTATAACATCTCACAAAAAACTTCAGCATTCTCACTAGGGGAAAAATATTCTGTTTAATCAACTTAATATAACATTGCAGTCTCAATGTACAATGTTAAATCTATAAGTAACACTGATTACCTTTTCCATGGGCTATCAAGAACATTTTTTTAATTTATGTTATTTTCATGTCTTAGCATCAAGAATTTTCCTAAGAACACCTTTGTCCTATAGAACTTGGACTTTTGACCCCTTCCCTTAATTTTTGTTTGGAAAGTCAACAGCGGATTCATTCTTTATTCATTTTTTTTTTTTTGAGAATGTTTTGGATACTCTAAAGTCGCCTATTTTTCCAATTAAGATGCAAACATTATCAAATTAAAATCCAATTCATGTTTACTGAAAGTTCAATCTAAATTATAAATGACTGATATTTTGACAGTCAGATATCAAAAATCATTCATTTTATTTCATTTTACTTTTAAATGATATCATATATACACATAAATAATGATTTCACACACACACCTTTCTTAATGCTAATTCATTATGAAGTATTCCAGTCAAATCAGGAGGTATAAAGTAACATTCATGTATCTACCAGTCAGCAGCATACTCTTGATATTCCCTAAATATACCTCCTGAAACCCATCTCTTTCTTTTTGTATAAGTGTATTCTTTCCTGATTTTAGTTTATTATTTACATGCCTGCCTTATGTGTCTCTATAAATAATTTGTTATGTTCCATTTGCAACATTTGTATAAACTGTATCATTCTGTATATATTCTTCTGAAGCTCACTTTCACTTAGTATAGTGATTGGAAGATTTAACTATATTGATACAGGTTTCTTAGATCAATTATTTTTATTCCTGTTTAGTCTTTGAATATAAAATTACTTTCCTATTTAGTCTTTGAATATAAAATTACTTATCTTCTTCACTATGATTAATATTTAAGCTGTTAGGTTATTTTTCCTTTTTTCCTGCTATTACAGATAGTGTTTCTATGGCTATTTGCATGAGTACACATATTCCTTATTCATATCTATAGAAATAGATTGAGTGCTTCTTGGGAATACTTTCTTTAACTTTTCAAGACTCCAAATTACTCTCCCAAAGTCTTTTTATAAGTTTTTTTCCTACCAGCTATGGTATGATAGTTTNTTTCCTGCTATTACAGATAGTGTTTCTATGGCTATTTGCATGAGTACACATATTCCTTATTCATATCTATAGAAATAGATTGAGTGCTTCTTGGGAATACTTTCTTTAACTTTTCAAGACTCCAAATTACTCTCCCAAAGTCTTTTTATAAGTTTTTTTCCTACCAGCTATGGTATGATAGTTTATAATTCTTTAAATTTTTTTTTAATTTTAATTTTAGTGAAAGGAATCACCGGTCTAAGTTCGATGCAGGATGCAGGATGCTTGGGACTGATGCATGGGGATGATCCAGAGAGATGGTGTGGGGTGGGAGGGGGTCGGGG